>CM077569.1:52209895-52726722 GCA_039657325.1 Stephania cephalantha | reverse complement strand
CAATAGAACAATTTTTTTCTTTTTTCTTTCTCTCCCCATATACATTATTTGAACATTACAAAGAAAACCCAATGCGTAAATTCGACAAAAAATCCAACATTTAATCCTCCGAATCAACAACTATAACATCGAATTCAAGAAATCACAAAGTTTATGGAGTGGAGGAGTTACCTAGCTTGAAGAACTCCTTCTTCTTCACCAATGCTTCATCAAGTTGCACATTTTTCCTCCTCCAAATTCACTCCGGGCACACTCTCTTTTCTCTTCCCTTCCTTGCCAAAACGATGTGATGATGATGAATGAGCAAAACATCTTGAATTAATGGTTCATTTGACTTATTAGATAAGTTTTAAACCTTAGCCATTGGTTCATGTGTGTGCATGTATCTCGAGGCTTATCTCATGGACCACCTTGTCCCACTTGTCCCTCAAGTCACCATTGAGTGACTCAACAAGTTGACACCTTGTCTCATGATGGGTGAATACGTGTCTCGATGCACATCTAGTGCTTCCTTTTTTTATTTTCATTAATTATAGTCACATTAATGTTTATATTTAATGTGCCCACATTAGCCACTTATGAAACCAACATAAATTCACATTAGACTTACCCCATGGCGATACCTCGGTCTCACGTCGACACGCAATTCGAGGTACGCCTCCACTCATCTCGACACCGATATGCTCCTCGTGTACCTTACCCGCACATTTCCGATTTTAATTAGTTTAAATTGCTCAATCTTTTGGTATAATAAATAATACAAGCATCAAACAAAAATAGCATACCTCGGTGTCGACTCCCGAGATTTGAACATGTGTATCACATAAGTGGGTCCCACGTACGACCACGAAATGACACGTGACACTCGTTAGATTTTTAGGGTCGTTACACTCTATTTGGTATGTACAATAAGTCGCTTCAATTAATAAGTCAGTGTTTGGTTAGCGAAGCTTATTTTAAAAATAAGCTAGATGAAACTCTAAAATCTCGACGCTCTCCCAAGTAGCATTTACTTAAAAAATGTCGGATCTAGTTACTTTCCTTTCAAATTTCAAATACATTAATTAAGTCAAAAAACTAAACATAAAAAAAGTCAAAAATACTAAATTATAAATATATGATTAATATTTAATATTTTTTAAAAAAAATTAAATAAAAAGTATGAAATAATAAATAATATATTTTATATTAAATATTAAATATTTATTAAATAAATAATTATGTTTATATGTATTGGATTTAATAATACATATATATCATTTATAATATATAACATGTCTTTTTACGTCATTTTGTATTTCTTCACTACTCGATCAACTATTTCTTCCAAACAGCTTTAAATAATCACTAGATGATCAATTTTCGATTATCGCTTATTAGCTTTTCGCTTGTCACTAGATTATCACTTTAAATTAGATTATCACTAGTGTTGCCAAACAAAGCTCAATCAAAAGAGTGAGGGGCACAAGGGTCATTTTTAAGATGAAATTATCACTTGTGGTTAGGAGTGTCATTTTTTTGTCCGCTTCACGCCCGATTTGTTCGGCCTGGAAAAAGGGTTTGAACACTAATTTTTCAAATCCAGGTCGGGTATAGGCAACGCTTTGATGTCCAAATTAAAATTCGGGTCGGATCTGGACAAGACCCACTAAACCCGAACCCGGCCTAGATTTTTAAAATGTATATTTTATTTTGAAAATATACTTCCATACATTGTATAATTCACAAAAACAAAAGAAATAAAGAAACTACATAGCTTGAATAAAAAATGAACTATTTTAATTTCGAGACTTGCTAAATTGCTTGAGATAACATTATATGTTTTGTCATTTAACAAAAAATATTATAATGTCTTGTAATTTAAAATAATAAATATAACTTAAATGTTGCTTTATAAAATTATGTTAGAGAAGATTATATTATGAAGAATTTACAATAACTTTAATGATTGAAAATGTTTTTAAACGTAAAATAATTTTTTAAAAATTCGGCATTTGAACAGCCTGGATTAAAAGTAAACAAGGTCTAGGCAAAACATACTTGTCCGAATTTATAACCGAGTCGAGTCTGAACAATGCAAATGCTCGTATATATAAAAGGATGGCCTGGACTGACCGTCCATATTTGAAAAATTGACCACCCTACTTGTGGTGATGTTATAAGTTACCATGTATTGTCTCAAAGGCAACAATTAAAACACACCAAACTAATTGGTATCCTAGCTAGGTAGGTAGCTAGCTAGCTATCAACGTGACAACCCCACCCTTAGTGTTTCTCTAGAATTTATGGCACTGACATGAGAGTTATCAAAGAAAACAAAAGATCTGTACATAAGGGCAAAGGGCATTGGGATAACTGCCAATCGAAACTTTAAAAAGCCAAAGAAGAAAGAAACAAAGTGATATGATTATTCATATATGGTGATGGATCCAATAACATTGATGCCTATGGTGTAGCAGTAAATTCATGTTAGCTTCAACTACAAGAAAGGAAGTTGAAAGAAAAACAAGAGTAGAAGTACCAAGTGAGTGAGTGAGAACAAGTGGAGTACGTAGTAGTAATAGTAGGGATGGATATGTAGTGTGCATAGACATTGAAACATGACAGCTTTTGCTAAAGCAGACTAAACCCTTGTGGCTACTTAAACTCTTTAAAAAGATCAATAAGAGAGAAAGAAGTGAGTGTAGAGTCTGTAGTGTAGTGCGTGGAAAAAAAGGAAAAGTGTTTAATTGTTGGTGATCCCGAGAAGGAACAGAAGAAAACAAAGAGTAGGGAGCGGTCAAGTTGAACACTTGTTTGGTTTCTTGCTTCTTTTACTTTTGAGGCTGACAAGATGAGCTCCAGGAGAATCGTATCCTTTGTTCTTTGGGACTTCTTGGTTCTTGCGCGTGCTCCCTCTTCCTAATAACCTCATTTTTTTATTTTCATTTTGGTTTTACTTCCGATGGTCAAATTTATGATTTTTTTAAATTTTGTCTTTTAGCAAGTGATGTCTATAATTACTTGGTATGCATCTCATTTAAATTTGTAGCATCAAGTCGTGAATCAATTTATTACATTCAATATGACATCACATTTCATGCATGTCACTAAGTCATAGTTATTTGACATCATTCGCTTTTTTTTTTTAAATGTATGTGGATGTTCACTCGAACGTAATTATTCCTACGAGACCCTTATGCAATCGGTCTGAGTGTATTTCAATGCCCCGAGCAATCTTGCCACGCCGAAAAATCGAAACAGAGGTCGCGCGCGCTTAACTAACATAATCCCGCCTTCACCTTTATTATTGTGCCAACTTGAACTGATTCATCATTCGCTATTTGTAGCTTCAAAAATCTTGGCATATGTGATCTCTTCTTTGCAGCGGCCCCTCATACTCGCACCAGTGTTATCTTGTGAAATCAATACACATAATATAGTATAAGCAGTGGCGGAGCTACATATATTTATACCAAGAAACCTTGTTGTGACCCATTTTATATACACAATATATTGGTAGAAAACAACTGAAAATGCTTAATCTAATCCATCCTCAGACACTACATGAAAAATTGTTTTTACAATACGTAAAAATTTTGTAATACTACGTTGTTAAAACTTATTTAATATGCAATCAATCTGCAACAAAATTATTCATAATTAAAAAATTAATGTATAATTATTTATAAATTTAATGAAATATCTTATTTTATAATATTTAATCAAGCATTAACTATTTTTTTGTCATAAACAATATTAAATTATATATTAATTTAAAATTCAATAAGTTTCAACAACCATTAATTAAAAAGAAAATTGCAACTCTGACATGACGTTCATATCATTAAAACACGTCATTATAAATGTTGTTCCAAAAGATTGATTTTGGTAGTTTTCTACTTGATCAACTTCCATTGTTTAATTGTTGGTGATAAGAATAACCGGGAGTGGTTGATGCGTAAAATCAATACATAAACTTTTTACAGTGATGGAGGCTTGAAACATAAGTCATCATAAATGCTTGATGGGTCACTCCTAAAGTTGGAGCCACGTACAAAGCTGCTATGGGAGGTAGCATATTGTTGTGAATCCTTTTATAAACATAATAGATTAGTAGATATATATATATATATAAAAAAAAAAACTGAAACTAAACTAGCCCACCTCTCAAATACTATACGAGAAAATATTTTTACAACATCTAAAAATATTGTACTCTTATGTTGTTAAAACTTACTTAATATGTAATCAATATGCAACAAAATTATCTATAATTAAAAAACTAATATGTAATGGTTTACAAATTTTATGAAATTTTTTGTTTTATAATATTTAATCAATCATTAACTATTATTTCTTTTGTCATAAACAATATTAAGTTATATTTTAATTTAAAATTTAATAAGCTTTAACAACATATTGTATAATAACATAATTAAGTGTTATAAAAGATCATTTTCTTGTTATAAAAATAATGCCTAAGTTGAATTTGGACTAGCTTATGGGATATTGAAATTATGGTTCTCCCCTGAAAATAAGACAACCTCACAAAAACTCACGCAACAAAACTATACAGCACCATGCCCCCATAATTATCCTCAACAAGAAATTTGAGGATTTCGTGCTGAGTTATATAGAGAAAGAAAGTCAGGTCAATGCCAAGCTAAACACAAATTTTTCTAACTTAAGTTTAATTTGCTAGACCATTACTTGTTCATATCCTGATGTTTGTCATGTTTTTATAAGATTATTATTATTTTTTTGAAGCCTAAGTTTATTATTATCGAATTCGTAAAGATGATTAAGAAAACACCTTCATTCTTTAAAAAATGAAAATAAAAAAGAAACATCCTCTAGTAATAGTAGTTATAAAAGTCGTATCATGGAAGAGGCTAAATCCCACTGTTTTATTTTATATTATCAGGCATACTAAGCAAACAAAAATATACAGATCAGCTATTGATATGATTTGAACACTTCAAAACGCGACTTACAAATGTCTTAACTAAAAAATTTGACTCAATAGAAACTGAAAAAATTCACGAAGTAAAAATAGACCAAAGCTAACTTAATTATAAGGGATTTAGATAAATTTAGAACACTATCAATCGCACTAAATTGAGCTCAATAGGAGTGATAAATAGAAAAATAAATAAAAATCATCACGTTACTTTGTTTACAATCTATCCATCCATATTATGAGTTGACTTTTTTGGGCTGGTAAATGAGTGCAAATCTCACTTCCTCTTCATATATACATGTGTTCATGATGAACGCATGTACTGTTGTTTAATCAAAAGTCTTCTTTGCATCTCTCACTATTATGACTCTTTGAGCTTGGACCTCATGATGAACCCATCCGACATAGTTTGCCTGCTTGTCAGGAATGGATTGCCTCAACATCACAAACACTTGTCAAAGTAAACACGGTTTCTTCCCCACAGAGGTACTGCATTATCATATTGTTCGTGTACATAAAACTGATGTGATATGTACACATATCCTAAAGTGTATTACACCGTGCACACATTTCAGGGACGATTTTGACGGTGTTAAAAGTGAATTAATTACCTTCGACTTAAGTATACATAATCCATAATTCATTATATGCATGCAAAGCCCACCAAGAGAAAACTGGTCATACATAAGCAACAGAATTTCAAATGTTCCTATACAACTGGACACGTCAATTTTGAGACATCTAATTAAAGGGCAATAAAGCCATAAAAGCCCAGCTACATGACAAGCCTGTTAGCTTCCATTACTAAAACAAAACGGTATTGGAACTGGGGTCTAGCAAAAACAATTTCTTCATCAACGGTTGGTTTGCCCAATTTGAAGTGGGTCGTTGTCTTTTAACTAGTGATCAAGTTCGAGCCTTGAAAATGAAAACATTTACGCTCGACGACACACGGTTTCAATTTGGTTTCTAAAGGTTTAGCTGTTCGGAGTTCACACTCTCCAATAGATCTAGCAGTAATAATTAGATACCATCATATTCACTGTGACATCCAAGGCTTGAACACATTCCTTGATCAGTTCAAGCACATGGCACTTGCTTTCCACTGACTTTTAAGGCCCACATTTTAAATCACACATAGCACTACCAAATCCCAAACATCTAATGCTCTCAAAGTTCTTTCACCATCCCAGAATTTGGAATTTGGGAGAAATTTCTTCTGCCTGGTTAAGCGCACGACCCAATTAGTAGAAGGATTTATTGCTAGGATTTGGGTGAAGGCTACATTTTTCAGGAAAGATATCTTAATAGACATTGTTCTGTAAATAGTTAAGAAACGCTTGAGCAACTTTTAGTACCACTTCACATCGAATTTTATTCACCCACCTCGACGCCAAACCATTCATCACATCTCTCAACAGGGTACTGATCTATCAATTCGAATCTGAATTCAGCCTCTGAACGTCGACCAACTGGTACAGATCACCCCGCCTTTGGTTTAGTAAAGGAAGATTTGTTCTGCAATTTTGATTTATGAAGAGCATTAAAAGGTACAGCCAGCAAATAAGGAAATCAAAGTTCTTCCACATTTTAATCCATGAATTAAATAAAAAGAATCAAGAGGAGTGAGGGAAATGGAAACATCATTAGGTTCGTGATATTTGACGTTGAAAGCATGTTACCTTCGCAGCTCTATCAGGGAATAATCAATTTCAGCAATAATTATCGTCTCCTCATGTTCCGTAGTTGCAAGCACTTCTCCAAACTGCCAGAATCATTTCCTTTAGTTCACACATGATACTAGTACATTTCAAAACACAGCTGTGGTACTGGAAACACCACTTCTTACAGATTCTTTTAAGTACCTAACTTCAAGAGCATGCTACTGTATATTTCAAGGAATATCACCAGCCCAGAAAAATTATAATATATGCTCAAAATAACACTTACCGGTCCAACTAAGGTAGAGTGACCCCAAGCAGTATAACCAGCACTAGTGTCTCGAGCAGGTGAACAAGTTGCCACGTAAAGCTGCAAACCAAAACCAACCGCAATGAAAGAGAAGAAGCTAAAATCATCAGAAAAACCCTAAATAATAGAAAACCAAAAAAAAAAAAAAAAAAAAAAAAAAAGTGTAAGCTTCCAAAGAAACTTCATTAATTAACCACAAATTTTAACAGGCTACAAGTTCATTGGTTGCTCGAGAAAACGTCAGCATTTTATATTAAAAACAGCCAGATCAAAGAAGAAAACTTAACCAGAAGTTTAAGAATTGTACAGCAGTTAAAGTCGAGAACATCTCCATCTACAACAGTGGATATGCACCATATCTAAAGGTGAACGAATAAACAAACAAATCCAGCAACGAGATGAAACTCATGAAATGCACTCTTCAATAAATTTGAGGAGAAGAGTGCCAGGTTTGCTAGTTTTTTAAGATGGTGGATATAGATGGATTGTTAAGATGGCTAGTTTTGTAAGATGATGCATATGTAAGGAATGCACTTCCAACTTCATCCAATAAACAACTTAAGGGTTGTTGTCAGGGAAAATTAAAATAGAAAATGAGAGGAATCAAAAAATAAGCCATGGATTATTTTCAAACTTTAAAAATGATGGAAAGCGAAATACTGCATTCAGGCTTCAAGCATGATAGAAGATTTGCAACTTGAATCATTAAACTCCATTCATGATCTTTGTCACCCAGCAAGAAATAAACAGAGAAACTCGAGAAAACGAATAGATTCATTTTTGGTTTAATATTATTTTACTTTTAGAGAGTCAAGAAGAGACTGAATACCAAAAAAAAAAAAAAACAAAAACAAAACAAAACAAAAATCAAAAAACAAAAAAAATCAAAACCAGCAACTAAACAAAAAAATTGCTGCTGTGCATCCTAAGCAAAATATAAACAGATAAACTCAAGAAAACCAAGAAATAATACACTGTGCACAGAGGGACTAAAAACTGCGTCCCCAGCAATTGAACCCGTTCTCAACTCCTAGAAGATGCCATTGGGTTACCACCCAACTGAGTTTGAGGTGATGTTCTAGGAAGAGAAAATATTATCTCGCAGTCAATAGGAAAATTGGATTTGAGCAAATCTGCTAGCATTTTCATGCTTTGAGCAGCAATGAAGCTCCTTAATCTCAGAGAACAATAGAGATTTTTCAAGGCCAAACCTTGCCCTTATTGAACCATTTAACATGTGAAGGAGCATCGATTTGAACATTGAGAAATCTGATGCCTACTTTTGGACAAGTTTGAACCTCCCAGCACAGCCAATGCCACAACATATATAATGCCTAGGCATATTTGTAGCTGTATAAGATAGTCTATTCAAAATCTATAATTTTTTCCTTAAGCTTCCATTTGTTTGGAAGAGAGGTCCGTCTACATTGCAGGAAAACCAACAAGCAAAAGGGAGCCAAGGGGTACCCCCTACCTAACCGTCACTGTTTCAAGTTGTTATATGCTACTGGAGCTGGTCACAATCCACTATACCAGCATGAGAAAAATCATGACTACTGCTAACGTATTGCAAGTAAAGTTTGAGACAATACCATTAAACCACCATTAATTATAATGTCTGCAATAGCGAGTGTAGCAACGGCGAGATTGTTAACTGAATCTCGTGCACAAACTGATGGCAGAGAAAGATATTTAAAAATGACTAAAGTGAGAGTACTAAATCGAGCGCAATGTAAGAGTTTCATCTATGTAGCCTACCCCAACTAATTTGGGTTGTATACTACACACCGTTTTCAAGCTCAACAGATCTAACAAGCTATAGCCATGAGTACTTTAATTGCATAACTAAGGTAGAATATTGCTCATTCGGTACGAGTAAACACCATTTTGTTTTAACTTTGCATATGCATCATTTCAACAAGAATTGTTGAAACGACTGAAGTGAGAGAGTCCCTAGATTGTGAAAGTAGTACAAGTTTCTTCAACACGATTGGCTTGCAATAGGCTATCCAAATCATTTCTCTTGAGAAATAAATCAATACTAGAATCCCAATAATCAATCAGGTTTGGCAACATCAATTTCTTTCAAGGGAAATCAAAGAACGGAGATAGACAAAATTGTTATGCGTAAAAGGATAACTACATAAAGTGCGGAACATCGAGCCCCAGGTCCCAATTGGATTTCAACAACAACAATATAGACCCTCGATCCCAAATTAATTGGGGACAGACCCAATTCGATTTCAGCACAATAACTTAAAGGAAAGTGAAATCTTGACAAAACAAATCATCAATGGACAGTAGAAGAGATCACTAAGGTGCTATATCTATTACTTTTTTGAATATGAGAAATTGACTAAACATGTATGGAGCCAAAGCTTTGGATGCCAGAAGGTTTCTCCCATAAGTCAGAACCCTTTATCAAAAGAATATAAACGTTACCGTACCTTACTACATCATGTGTAGCTCTTTCTCCTTGTTAATGAAACCATAAATAAAAGACAAGATTTTCAATATACCTGATTGTCAGCAGCCCTGCACAAAGGCAAAATGAAGGTGACCAAAAGAACTGTCGAAAAGATCAACTGCTGGAAAATCATTAGTTTAAAAGCACCGAATTGCATATCAGAAAATAAAAGGAGTTCAAATTATTGGCTTCTCACATGATTTCTGCCTAATCAAACTCACTTTTCAAAGAGAATTTGTCAACTCGATTAAGTTCATGCTTTTGTTAAAATGGAAATACCTACATAGCCTGTTAGAAAATGTCTTTGATGTTGATCTAGATTTTAGGATAAGTTGTTTTTTTAAAATTTTAAATTCAAATAAGTTTATGTTGCTAAGATCTAGATTAGGTTAGATTATGTTAGTCAAGTTCCAAATTTCAATTTTGAATAAATGTGTATGTTTGGCTCTATAAATAGAGCACTACAATTAATGAAAATATGCTCCTTTATGCTCATCTTTCAGATTCTTCTTCTAAAAAACAACAAAATGGTATCATAGCCATTTTCCATTTTCTTAAGGGGCCTAGGTGAGATGAGTGAAATACCATAACCCATGAACCTAGATTTACAACCCTGACTTACAACATGGAATAACAACCCTGACTTACAACCTAGAAGTACAACCAGAATCACAACCTTTTTTTTAGCAATGGATTCATAAGTTTTCTCCACTCAACTTGCACCTCCTATCTTCGATGGAACAAGCTACGAGGTGTGGGTTGTTAAGATGGAAGCATACCTGGATGGAAACGACTTGTGGGAGGCTATTGAACAAGAATATGAAGTTTCTTCTATTCCGAATAATCCAACAAAGGGCTCAAATGAAACTTCATAAGGAGAGGAGAAAAAGGAAATCAAAAGCCAAAGCAAGCTTATTTGCAGTACCATCCACCGTCTTCACCAAAATCATGACGATAAAAACAACACATAAAATTTGGAATTTCTTGAAGGGTGAATATGAAGGAGATGAAAGAATCAAAGCCATGCGGATGATACACTTGATTCGAGAATTCGAGTTTCAAAAAATGAAGGAATCAGAAACGAACAAGGATGACTCTGATAGACTTCTTGCCATAGCTAATCAAGTAAGAATCCTTGGTACCGAATTTTCCAATTCTAGAATTGTCCTAAAAATTATAGTCACAGTTCCGGATAAATTTGAAGTAACTATTTCCTCTTTGGAAAATACTAAAGATTTGTCGAAGATTAGTTTGCGTAATTGTTAAATGTTTTGCAAGCTCAAGAACATAGAAAGATGATAAAGGAGGAAGGTACCATGGAAGGTGCTCTTCTAGCAAAGACAAAAATCCAAAAGGAGATAAATATATGAAGCACAACATTGAAGAACTATATCCACCTTGCCCCACATTGCAAAAAAACAAATTATCCACAAAGAAGATGTTGGTGGAGGCCTGATGTTAAGTGTAAAAAATGCCGATAGATGGGGCATATGGAGAGGATTTGCAAATCACAAGGAAAAATTGCAGCAGTTGAAAATCATGAAGAATTATTTTGATGCTTGCATACATATTTTACCTAGCAGACCCCAATTAATTTGGGACTGAGGCTATGTTGTTGTTATTGCATACATATTTTGAATCAAGGAGAAGTTTTATGATTAAAAAAATAATTGCAACATCAAAGTCAAGGAGGAGTGTTAGAAATTTCTTTGATGCTGATCTAGATTTTAGGATTAGTTGTTTCTTTTAAATTTTAAATTCAAATAAGTTTTTGTTGCTAAGATCTAGATTAAGTTAGATTATGTTATTAAGTTTCAAATTTCAATTATGAATAATTGTATGTTTGGCTCTATAAATAGAGCACTACAATTAATGAAAAGTATGTTCCTTTATGCTCCCTTTTCACATTCTTCTTCTTCTAAAAAACAACAAAAATCAGTCCCAAATTGATTGGGGTCTGCTACATGGATCAAACTCTTCCATTGTGCTCGATTAAGTGCAATTAATGATAAGCTTTCCAAACCATTCAAATCTCTCCTAATTAATGCGTCCCAAGTTAACTTTGGTTTACCCCTACCTCGTTTTATTTCTTCGCTTCTATTGAGTCAAGTTTTCGAGCGGGCGTTTGTAGGTCGTCTTTGCAGTGACCAAACCACCGCAACCGCCCTTCCCAATCTTTGTTCAATTGGTACTACACCTACTTGTCTTTAAATTTCTACATTTCTTATTCTATCTTTACAAGTTTTACCGCACATCCACCTAAGCATCCTCATTTTTGCTACGTTCATTTTATGTAATTGTTGTTGCTTTACAACCCAACATTCACTTTCATATAGCATAGCTTGCCTAATTACGATCCTATAAAATTTTCATTCTAACTTTGTAGGAACATTTCGATCACAAATCACCATTTTTGCACTCCGCCATTTCTTCCATCCAGCTTGGATTCTATGTGTAACATGATTTTCAATATTCTCAATCATTTTGTATGATTGATCCTAGGTATATAAAGTGGTTCACCTTAGGAACTTCTACTTCCCTAAATTTACCACTCCATCATCTCGATGTCTAGTATTTCTAAACTCCCAAAGGCATGTATTCTATTTCGTCCTACTCAACTTAAATCATTTAAATTCTAATGTAATCCTCCAAAGTTCTAATTTCCTATTCGCTTCATCTTTTGTTTCGTCCACTAAAACAATATCATCTCGCAAATAACATGTTCTATGGTATATCCTCTTGAATATATCAAGTTAGTTCATCCATAACTAAAGGAAAGAGATATGGGCTTAAAGCTGATCCTTGATGTAGTTCTATCGTAATGGGAAATTCTTTTGTAGTTCCTCAAAATGCCTTTATACTCACTTACTCCCTCATACTCATTCATATCCTTATAGTGTCTATGTGTCTAGCATGCATTCTTTTTCTTTCTAGAACCCACTAAAGAACATCTCTAGGAACCCTATCATATGCTTTTTCTAAATTTGCAAATACCATATGATCTTTTTTCTTTTCTCTATAATTTTCCAACAATCTTTTTACAAGGAAAATCGCCTCCATAGTTGACCTCCAAGGCATGAAGCCAAATTGATTCTCTGATATGCAAGGAAAATGATTGGTTGACCCTCTTTTGAGACCTACATTTGACACCTAATTGTTATTGTCCTTTTGAATTTTGCATATAGATGTATGCGCAAGTGGTTCGAAGTGTTTCCAAAGAACCACATCAACTATGTGTCAAACGTGGGTTACTCTAGCATTTCCCGATATGCAAACTACAAGTACTCAGGTGCTACCACCTATCCTTATTTTCCTTTTAAAGAAAAATAAGGGTAGTGCTAGGTTGACCCACTTTGAAAACTCCAAATAGACACCTGACCTAGTGGTGTCCCTTAAATACACATCAATTTGTGTGCGCACAAACATCGATGCACAAATCAAGGACACCAATAACTGGATGTCCATTTCGAGTGTCCAAAATGGGTCACCCAATCATTTCCGAAAAAAATAAATATATATTGACAAAGGGGTTAACATACAATGGCATAGTGGAGCAGCAAGTACACCACCAATCAGTCAAAAAACTATGATTTCATAGATTTCCTGCAGATTCATTTGCAGTTTAAGTTCGCCTAGTTATTGATACAGAGTAAGAATTTATACTTTGAGGTAAAAATATTATGATTTCCGAAAATTAGTATTTAATGTTTGATGACATACCAATATTAATACTTGGCGCACAAGGACAAGAACTCAAATTGTTTATTAATGTCCGGAAAAAAAAAGCAATATTACAATTCCTTGTTCAAGCAAAAGAAATAATTAATTCAAGTAATCTCACCTGGCTCTCTGTAGTAATTCCCAATGCAAGGGACCAGTAGTCATGTTAAATGCTCCAGGATAGCATAGCAAATGAGCACCTGATGTTTAAAGTTTAAATGTCATAAAGACTGCCACGCGCATCACTATCTTACAAATAAGACATTGATGTAACCCATTAATTCTAAACGCTTTTAGTATAGTGTGAAGAAATAATGCTGGAGAAAAGCATAATCAGATCATTAGAGAAAGCTAATATCATCTGTATTGAGTACTGGCCACAACACAATCAGCATTACAGAGAAACAGCTACAAAAATTAGCAGATCGTCAAGAAGTCAACAATCTTCATAAAACATAAAAAGACTCTCTCATCCAATAATATGAAGTAATTCTTTCTGTTTTTTAAGTAGAAAGTAATTTTTCTTTTCTTTTATGGGATAAGCAGCCACCAACTCAATAGTGGGCACGAACTCATGCATCCAAGTTAATCTAGTGTTAATATTTAGGGGAATGAATGTCACGTTAAATTTTCTCAATACTCAAACCTTCACTAAAGCAAAGTCCCGAGTTGGATCTTTTATTGTGAACAAGAAAGCACCAAATTGAACGACTTTATTTTCTTCTTTTTTAAAAAAAAATGAACGATATCTTTTCGTTGATGCATAATTTACAGCTGAAAGATGGTGCAAAATGAAAATTGCTTAACAGTGGCAAAAATACCAAACACACTCTCCTCATCGGACAGGATAATGACACACCCAACGAAGGTAGAGAAAAAAACTGCTGTCCAACTCCAAAACCAATTCGAACCTCATGAGGCATAGCTCACTCCACCTAATTCAATGGTAACTCCCAAATATGAGCTGTTTTAACTCCTGCCCTCAAAGACTCTACTATCATGTTCCTCTCAAATGGACCATATTGAAGACAACAAGTAACTCTCCAACATATTAGCTTGCTTGAGCTTCCTCCTTTCCTTGACAGGGAAAAAAGACTAAGTACTGTCCTCATGATTGTGGCCATTCTAACTAATTTCCTTGAGATTCTCCCCCATAATTATTAGTAAACACAATTAAAGAAGATAAATGTGGTATCTTCACCATTTCTCAACCCTCATAAAATGCACCAACTCAATAATATGTTGTGTATTTCTATCAAAAATAACATGATGTATACGACCACCTTCTTAGAAAGATGTCTGATGCGTAGCATAATTTAGTACCTTTATAAGTAGCATTTTGTTAATAATTTAGACCATCGATAAGTGAATTCGTGCTAATCCGATATATTTTGTTGGTTTTTAGGTGAGGAAAGTGAAGTGGGAGCATTTAGAGCTTAGGTTCAAGATCCATGAAGATTTACATCAAAAAGCGTGCTATTGCGAATTACGAGGCAGAGGAAAACGAGACCTGAAGTGAGTGACGAAATGACGATATTTCACATGGTTAAATATGTTTTGAAGATATTTGGAGGTTTCTAGATGAGAATACAAGGTTTGAGCAAGAACGACATCAAATTAGCTAAGTTTCGGCGAAGTCCATTTTGACCAACCTTCAGTGTTTTGGTCATAACTCCCTCATTTCAAATCCAAATGACTAGTCGTTTCTTCCGTTTGAAAGTAAACTTAGAGCTAAACAATTTCATGTCTCAAAAGCTTCATCAAATTCGGACTCTAAGTGGTCCAAAATCGCGTCGCAAGGTGGAGGCTAGAGATTTGGATCAAACTTGTGGATTCAACTTCAATTTCTAGGTTTGATTTCATGTTTTCTTTAGTTTCTACCATGTTTTGTGTTGTTTCTTGCCCCAATATGGGGTAATACTCTTTGTCCTAGGGGGATCGATGGATCCCGGGTTGGAAAACCTTTGTTTCTAATGTTAATTTGATTTGTTCTTCCAATTTGCAGTGTTGATTTGTGTTTTCTTGTGCTTAATGCTTTTCTCACCTTGGCCAAGCGTGTGTAGAACATAGAGTTTGGGAGTCACCATGACCATTGGGGCTTTCAATTCGGATTTGGGAACATATGCGCATCAAATGATGGTCATTGACTAGGGAGACAATTGAATTTGGTGTTTAATGTGGTTTCGCACTTACACTACTCACGCCGACCGGTGGAGTCCGAGTGCTACACTAGAATCCTCACCACCAAGACTGTAACGGCCCAAAATTTGTAACTGTGTTATTGTCTTTATACAGGCTCAATGACCCGTACTGTGGGACCCACACCGTGATATGTCCGTTTACCGAGGCAAGGGCCGAGGTACATTTTATATTTGTGTGTTGTATGTCTAGTGTATTGTATATGTGTAGACGACTAAGTCATTTACGGGTATGCAGGTATCGAGACAAGCGGGGACGCGCCTCGAGTCGCGTGTCGACATGGGACCGAGGTAGCGGCATTTTAGGGATAAGTTTAAATTATTTACATAAAATGTGAGATTTTTTGGAAATGGGTGGTTGCAATGTGGCCACATCTACTACTATATAACAAATGGGCCTATAGTTTGGAAAATAAATTATGAGGCATTGAATGTGCATCAAGACACGCGTTCACCCATCATGAGGCAAGTGTGTTAAGGTTTTGAGTCACTCACAAGTGACTTGGGGGACAAGTGTGGTGTTGAAGACCACAAGATGTGCCTCAAGATACGTGTGTGGGTTGAGATGTGTGGCTCACATTCAAGCCAACCCAAACCATATAAATTGGTCAAATGTAACCTCAAAGTTCAAACTCTATCTCTTTAATCTCTCATAGTTTCGACGAGAGGAAAGAAAGAAGAAACCGAGAGGAAGAAGGATAAAGAGAATGAGAGAGAGAGAGAGAGAGAGAGAGAGACCGAGCCCGAAGTAACGCAAGGTGAGTGTTGTGGTGTTTTGTGGTTTGTTGTTGTGTAGTTTGTGGTTGTTGTTGTTGTCCGACGTTAGGGACGGCCGTGGAGTCGTCTCCCCTGCACGAACCCCACTGGGGTCGGGGATGGAAGCCCAACCCACGAAAAAGAAAAAGAAAAAAAAAAAAAACAGAGCAGACGCTGTCGCGAGGAAGAAGAAGTGGGGAATCGGGCCGGCCGGCCGGTCGCCCCGGCTCGCCTCAGCCCAAAGAAAAAAAAAAAAAAAAAAAAAAAAAAGATTGGGTGAACCGGCCGGCTCGGTTCTGCCCGGCTCAACCCAAACCCAAATTAAAAAAAAAAAAAAAAAAAAAAAACAAAAAAAGAAAAAGAAAGAAAAAGGAAAGGAAAATTGGGAAAATGCCGAAAAATTAGGAAAAATTCCGAAAATTTATAGTTTGACAAAATAAATAGAAAATAATGAATTTCTAGGGAAAATAAAATATTTGGAATTTCTGACGAGCATTTTGCGGGGGTTTTACCTCGAAAAAGGCGAAATGGGTCGATTGGCCGAAAAATAAAAATAAAATATTTGTCTCGACTTCGATTTGGCCTAATTGAGACATTACCGATCGGTAGGGAACTACGGGGAGAACTCAAAGGCGTTTGGGCACGCACTTCGAATTGTCGAGAGATCTGGATAGACTAGGACAAGCGTGTGACTTGTAAGTATGATCGTGAGAATTTTATATTTCATTTCATTCTCTTATTGATTTATTGGTCTATTGGTAGACATTACTACTTGAACTCGCACATCGTGTTGTTCTTGTATCTATTCATGAATGAATATTGTGACATGATGCCTTGTGAATTGTTTCGTTGCCTCTGATTCCTACACTTGACGTCATTCTTGAACAAAATTGATAAAAAGCATGCTAATGGAATAATTTGGATTTAATTGGACTTGTATTCGATTTCCTTTGGGCTTTGTAGCCTAACTTGTTTTGGCATCCTAGAATTTTAGAATTATTTGTCTTTGAAATTAAAGTAGGGATTATCTAGTGTCCATTGCACGAGAGATGCGCGGTTCACGGGGACATGGGTCTACCGGGTTCCAAGACTCACCACTACACTTGCGCGCACACGAGGTATGGGACTCGGGTGGCTCTGCAAGCATGAGATTGATGTTGGAAAGCATAGAGCGTAGCTCCGCTATTTATGTGAGATATGTTGAGCGCAACTCCATATAGTAGTGGGAAAGGGTAGGTGATAGGTCTCACCGCCGACCGACGTAGATCATCTCGACTTAGCTCTGTCTGTCTCTACATCTTTAACTCGTGGTATTTACTTGCATTACTTGTTTCAAAGACTTTATTTCGCTACTTTATGCTTTTAAATATCATTCGTTTATTTTGGAAATGTAGCATAGAATTCTCCAGTTCGTACTTAAATATTACTATACGCACCGTCTAGTTTGTGACGGCTGGTGTAGGTCCGTCGAGCAAAGCAGCAGACCAGGGAAGTTGAAGATTGGCGACTTCCTCTGAGAAATTCGGCGATTCTCCACACTCATTTGTATGTCACGACTTTTGTTGTATTATTATTGTTTATGTCATTTTGGGTTGTATATTGGGTTGAGTGAATAGTGTCCTATATATGCGTGCATATGATGCGGTCTTTTCTTGGTTTTCCACACTTAGGAATTTTGGAGAATGAATGTTTTCGCTTAATGATAATGAAATTGGAATTACCTTTACATTGGATAATACATAATGATAATGGAATTGGAATGTCTGGAGGAATATAGAGACGAAAGGCTGACTAATACGTAATTAAGTCTTAGGTGATTTGGGTTAAGGCTTGATTACGGGATTAGCTCTGCAAGCGCCGCCCGCTTTAGTGGTTGGGGCCGTCACAAAGACCTTGGGATGAGGTGAATTTAAGGAAATTTGCCTATTTTCACTCTTATTGGGAGTCCTTCAAATAAAACTAGTGCAAAGGAATACAACCTTGGTGACATTGATTTCCAAGGAGTTTCTCCAATTTGAAAAATCTCAATTTACATTACTTGCAATTAGATAGTTAAAGTAATTTAGTAGCTTCATTTCCATTTCAAAATCAAAATCAAAATCAAAGTTGTCTAACTTTATTTCCTAGTTAGATTACAAATTAGTATAACACCGTCCTCGTGGTTCGATATCCGACATCAATACTAGTTTGGTGCCACTATTACTTGCAATGAAGTCGTGCACTTGCGCTCTCGTATCAATGCCACAACGCACAAGTGACAACACATTCTATCACTTTACAAGGATTGAAGACTTTTCAAATAAGAGTATGGATATATTGACCAAAAAGGATGTATCTTCAATAGGTACATAAACAAAGACTTAGAAGAAAAAAAACCAGGAAGGGACACCAAGACAATTCTCAATGTACTTAATCCTTATTGAGCCTAATACCCTCGAGATAGCGAAAGAAAACCCAAAACCTCCACCTCACAATCATGAAGATTTCCCAACGAGTAAGAAACTCAAGACCGGATGTTATTCAAAAGCTTGGAGCTAAGCTGATATGCAACCGTTTGGATCAAAATATTTGGACGCTCCTTTGCAAATCTCAAAAATAAAGAAAAGAGTAAGTGAAAAGAAGAAACTTTAGAAACAAACTGCAAATATGTGAGGAGAAAAAAATAGAAAGATCATGAAAACAACCAGAATATGAGTATATGGTAAAAAAGAGATATACTAATTGTGCACCATATGTTAAAAGGAAAACAGGAAGTGCCTCACCATTCACCGAATAGAAATATTGGACAACTTTTAAGTACATTAATCATAAAGGCAAAAAACTTAAAAAACATAATGCATTTACAGGCAAGAACAAGAGCATCACACCACAACAATAGGGGATAAGCTTATCATATACAAATAAGCACCAAACTGACAATCTGACATAATATAGCAAAAATACAGCTTCATTAGAGAAAACCAGCTTAAGAAAGAATCAAACCTCTAGCTGCATACACCATTGCCAGCTCCTGAAACCTTATGTCATAACAAATACCAATTGGCTTTGTTTCGTAAAATTGTGGAAAAAGAACGTGTCTTCCCAATCTCTCGTTTCCTTAATAAGGAATTAGATGAAGTGAGAGGACGTATTCTCGTCGTGATCCACTGCCGAGTACTAGAGAAGTTTGTTCGAAGAGAGAGAGTCAATAGAACCTTCATCTAACCCGAATCCCGTCAGATTCAAAGTGTTTTCATGCCTCATCCGAAGACACTTCCAAAGAGCCGAATCTCGCTTTCGTAGACGTCTCGCTTTCAAGAAAGAATTCAAATAGAGCAATTGTATCAACTAATGAGTTCTCATTCAATTGTATCCAACACTCCTAACTCATCATCTTACATTGCCTCTTCTTCTTTAGCTCAAAAAGGTACTTACCCTACAACTTTCACAAATGCTTTCAAAAATCAAACCCTGGGATCATAGATTCAGTGGGCAACCGATCATATGACTAGTTCCTCCATATTCTCTTCATATTATCCTTTATCTCGAAATTTGAAAGTTAAAATTGCCGATGGTTCTCTAACCTCTATCAGCCGGAAAAGGCTCTATTATTATGTTCCATCTCTACATTACTAAATGTCCTACATGTTCCAAAGATTTCTTGCAATCTCATCTCTGTTAGTCGTGATTATTCATGATTGCAAATGTATTGCTACAATAACATTTGCTTGATTTGAATTTCAGACCCTTGTTCCTGGGGAAGATGATTGGCAATGCTAAGAAGTTGATGAAACTTTGGTCTCTAAAATCCTTCTGATTTAACAAGTTTAAACCAAGATGTTTAACTACCTTGTTCATGATGATAATAATGTTGTGGCATTATAGGTTAGTGCCATCCTAGCTTTAATTATTTGAAATATTTGTTTCCAAATCTTTTTAAAATAAAGACATTTCATCTTTTTGTTGTAAGTTTGCAGTTGGCAAAACATCATAGATCTTTATCCTTCTTGAAGTATATGCCATCAAAACCTTTTTTCACTGTGCATATATTTTGGGGTCCTTCAAGAGTAAAAATTGCCTCGTGCTCTCAGATGGTCTACCTATCACATTCACTTGATGATCACACTAGAGTCACATGGATTTATCTTCTAAAGGAAAAATCCGAGGCCGCAAATGTTTTCAAAAATTTTCACTCTTTTTGATTAATACAATACGCCCTACATCTGAAAAGAGAGAGGTACAAAATTAAGAACCAATGCATAGGGTTTTAAGCATGTAACTCACTGAGGGAAAAAGAAAAAGAAGTTCTACTGCTATAACAGAAAAAATATGCAAGTAAAAAACACGAACGGATCAGAAAAGCCACAGCAGCACTGCAATACAATTCAATGAATGTATTTCTAAGATCATCTTCTTTAACTTTTTATAATAAACGATCAATTGAAAGAACATTTATATTTATAAGGTGTCAGTCTATATTACCCTGCCCTTCTGTCTTGTATGAAGTGTACATGTCCACACAATACTTTATGGATATAAATCCAACAGAGTTCCTATGAAAATAGCAAGAAGTTCAAAAAGATGATAATTTTTAATTTAGGTTCGCTAAATTTCTATTTTGCTTGACTATAATTTATAGTGGAAATTAAAAGCAAATTACCAATGTATGCCAAAGTCAATTAGAAAATAAAAAGCCAATTACCAACATATGCCAAATTCATTTTCTTTTTTGACATTATTTTATGCTAAAGTCATCTGTTCCTTAATTTTTGCTGATTAAATTAACATGTTTCACAATGTAAGTGAGAATTTTGCATGTATGACAGGCTACTAAACAAAACAGTTCGACTTTGGGATTTCAAATTGAATATCACCTTGGAATGAGCACGGTTCGGCCACTGACCCTTTAGAAAAGATCCTGATAACAGACATCTCCTAATGTAAGATCTGACTACACAGTCCTAAACAAAGTTGAAGTTCAGTGACTGAAATTTTAGAACAATTGAATGTAATTACCATCAATATTAATTCCAGCATGAATTATTTAAGGTATGTGGTACCATGTTTTATAATTTCATATTTAGTACATTCTAATTTTCATTTAAAACAGAGATGTAATTGGCACGGGGTATCACTATTAGGATATTAAACTTTATTTTTGGGGAAATGTTACCCTAAAAGTACCTCATCTAGTAGATTAAAAGGTTTGGATCCCCTCACCGATCCAAAACACGATCTCAGTCCTGACAACCTTGAAGGTAATACAACTACTATTTTCACCACCAGTTATTTGCATAGTTATAGCTCACAAAACCCACCAGTATCTTAATAGGGTTGAAATCCTTACTAGAAATTAACTGGTGTTCTTGTCTGTTCAAATAGTTGTCTTTGAAATGCATAAAACACCAACAATTGTAAAGTATGAGTCACAAATAAAGACAGATGAGGAAAACTTATTGACCAGCATTCAACTGTCAACTGCAATACTTCAATTTGAAAAAAAAAAAAAAAAAAAAAAAACAAACAAACAAACAAAAAAAAGAATCAAACTAATTACAATGAGTAATTCAAATAATAGGCCTAAAACTCAATTCATATGCATTTTATCAGAAGCCAAACTTCCCCCATTAACAATAACAATTAAAGAATCAGCAGCAGAACCACACAAATGTAATAAAAATGCATGTCTCCAAACCTGTGTCCACAATTGTAGGGTTCTCCCCCGCTGTAAGAGTCTTTGATTCCATAAAGGTAATTTTACCAGGTATGTCAATGTCAAATAGGTGTATCTGGAAGCAATGTTCAAAATAAAAGATTTATTAATCATAGAGAAAATCCAGACAAATACTGTAACTTGAAAGATGCTATTCAAATTGTAGAATAGATTTTAAAAGTGACAGTAGGATTAGTCATTGACATTTGTAGCAAAAAAAAAAAAAAAAAAAAAAACATATATACACACCTTCCTATGTTTTGCCCTTAGTTTTCCATCTTTTCCAAATACACAGCACGTATTGTACAAACGATCGCCACAACGTTCAGGTATAGAGCCACCAATAATAGTGATCTGAAGTCTACGAGCAGCTTCAGACAGCATTGCAGTTGATGGAGATGCATCACTTCCAGCATCAATATCCTCTGCATATACTGGGAAACTATCATTTGAATATGGACTATTCCATATTTCCTGAGACAACATAGACCAATCACTCTCCAAATAAGACTTGATAATTTTGTTACCCAATAAAATAAACAGAAAGTTGCATACGCAGCATGTAAAGAACTCAAAGCAATCATGCTCCTCTTCATAAAGCTTGAATAGTATCTCCCTTTTGTAGTAAATATATGGGACTAATCGTTCTTTAGATACAATTTTACAAGGTAGAAACAAGGCAGCATGTAGATAATTAAACTTGCACGGACATGGTAATCAGAAGTTAATTGATTGAAGTTCACCTAAATTGCATCATGATTCACATTGATGAATTATAGGATTCCTGATACAGAAGGAGTCTTGTAAAATGAACTACATTTGATATTTAGTACTTAAATATTCATTTATTCAGGTCTTTCTACTCATGCGAACCAAATCATTTTGTGGCTAGCCAAATTGTGAATTTATAATTTTGCGATTCAGATCTTGATTTTTGACTGTTATAAACACTGAACAGTCTCAGGGTTATGATACTGACTGTATGGAGGAAGTTTTCATAAAAATCTTTATCATACTGAGTACGAGTATGTGTTGGAAAGCAGAAAGTTTACAAAATCAGTGATTCAAAGGCTCCGCGAACGCCAACCAGATTCACACACTAGAAGTAAAAATCTCACCTGATAGGCTGTTACAGAAGTGAAGAAATACAAGGAGACCTCTTCACATGGATAAAATGAAGGTCTACAACACAGTATAATGGCGATGTAAGCAAACCTAAGGCCCGACAACAAGTATCTGTTATCTGTAACTTCAATAAGCTGGTGCTAAATTATTACAGAAGCAACTTGATGACCCTTGCAGGAACTTTCTGGTGTTTTACTTGAATAATTGAGTGTCTGTTTTTTCGTTTTACTGGCAGATTCAAACTAAATAAATAATTCATGTTCACAAATATAATTAATTCAACATCATAGACCTTTAGTAACTAAGGTATCCTGTTTTTTTTTTTAGTTAAACTCAACTCCATTAAACTAACACTTTATTGAAATTAATGTCGAGAAGAGCAAATATGCTAAAGCCTAAAGGTATAATCTAATGCCGTCAAACTAGAACAAGTTTTGCATTATACTTCAATTGTAAGTGAATGTTCTGAAGTCTAGACTTGTCCAAACAAGTAAATTGAGCTTTTATATAGTAAAAAACAATTTTTCAACATTTAAACAAATTATTGTATGTTCATAGTACAAGAAGACAACGTTTTGTTTTGACTCCGCATACGCATCATTTCAACAAGAATAGTTGAAACAACGTTATTCAAGATAGGGACGACGCGTTTTTCCCTACAACACTGGTAGGGGGTTTTTTTTCGACTTTGTTTTCGGGAAACACATTGTTTCTCGCCATGTTTTCAATTTTTTGGCTATCAATAAAATAAAGTCTCGTTCCTATCCAAAAAAGAAAAGTAGAGCAAACTTCAAACTTTGTTATTTTTCAATATCAGTTATTTAAAAACAAAATTATATGAGTTCTTTCCTTTGGAAACACACTTTTGATAATCAAAAGTTCATTAACAACTGAATTGCTCATAAATTTTTTTATCAAGAACGCCATAGTGAGACCACTTCTTGCAATTATGCAGCCTTTAAGGAATAGCATACTAAACAAATGATAAGACAGACGAAATAAACTGAATAAATCCCACTGCATTTCTCAACTTACTGGTAACACAACAAGTTGAGCGCCCTTTCCAGCGGCGTCCTCGATCACCTTACGAGCATGTGCAATGTTTCTCTCCTTATCAGCAGTCACTGATAACTGGCAAAGAGCAATCTTGAACTGAAACAAACCACAACAAATCATCAATAAACTCTTCACATTCATACATGAAAGCATAACAAAAGTATCTCACCCTACAAACCCAATCAATCTCTCACCAACACACAAAAATCAAACCTAACTCCATCAATCTCACATTCCACAACAAAGATCAGCAACAATTGAACAAATTCCACAACCGATCCAAACAAAAAAAAAAAAAAAAAAAAAAAACGACTAGAAGAATCTGCATGACTTGCCTTGGTTATTGGAGGTTTGGGCAACTGAAGCGCGGGAGGAACCCTAGCTTTCTCTGAATCGAAAGCGGTAGCCATGGCGGAGATCGAGCGGATCGGAGTGCGGTTATTGGAGAAATTAGGGTTTGGAATGGGTCGAATTTTGGGGATAGAAAGATTTGGACAGTAGAAATCACGAGTAACGAAGGCGGAGGAGAGCGAGGTCAGCCCAGCTCTCATGCTTCGCCACTGCCGCATCAATGACAACGACAATGTTGTAACACAACAAATACTATATGGAAATGGAACCCCACGTGTTAGAAGCATCTTCAATAGTAAATTTGAATTGTAGCTTGATGGATGTCCCGTCATCAAGGATTAAATGATGTGATTTAAATAGATATTGAAGTTTAAAAGTATTCTTCCATTAAACAACATGGATCGCATATACTATTTTAAAATTTTATTATTTTTTATATATTTTGGAGTGAACCATTGACTTAGTTATATGAATGTAGCGAATTGGATGATAGCATTCATAAGCAAGAACATTCGATTTGAATTCGTTCTTTGAATCAAGATCCTCTTAGGCTATTTGGTATTTTGACAAATGATATTATGGGTGTTTCTTTTAATAGAATTTGTCAA
Organism: Stephania cephalantha; assembly: GCA_039657325.1. Taxonomy (NCBI): domain Eukaryota; kingdom Viridiplantae; phylum Streptophyta; class Magnoliopsida; order Ranunculales; family Menispermaceae; genus Stephania; species Stephania cephalantha. The sequence continues at coordinate 52,701,836 of CM077569.1, read as the reverse complement.
ATGTAAGTAGACATTATGCCTCTTCTTAATAAAAAAAATAAATAGACAATGTCTATCTAAAAATGATATTACTTAAGTGGCATACATCGACATCCAATCAACATTCTATTAGAAAACACTCTTATCCGTCACTTGCCTTTTCGCATTAAGATGCAAGTGTGTGCATGCATCTTTATTTGTATTGTACGACACCAACAAATGTATGTTTGTAATGTGTGCCTATGTTTGGACACTATAACAAATCCCCAAATTCAAAGGACCTTTAAGTGAAGTCTTTAATTTGAGTCATCATTGATGAAAATTGAGTTAGGACTTAGGAGGAAGATTCCTCAGAATTAAAGTCTCGAGTTTAATTTATCGTGGATGAAAAAATTAAGTAAAAAAGAAAATAAGTTACAAGGGTCATCCCCTCCCCTATAGCTATATAAATCCATAGCGTCCAAGCGAGAAATAGTGTACAATTAGATACCAACACTGGATAGTGGGGGTTGGGAGGGTCCCCCTCTTATAAGGCTACAGTGCTTGATCACCGTCCATATTCACCTCGAGATGGTATGTTACTCATCCCGAGGCGTATTGGTGGGTTCGATTCTGTCAAGAAAATTGAAAAACGACGAGTCAGACACGTCAGCAACGGAAACGACAAAACGTTTGAAACAGGCGCCATCAACGGTTATAAACTAACTTTTCCCAACTCCTCTGTTCTTCTACTACATATTATCCTCCATCGAAATCAATCCATTTTTTTTTTTTAAACTATCTCCCTCTTCAACGACATTGTTGTTCAAGTGATTCGACCCTCGCGGGCGAGCCGTCTCAAGCACCACCGCCGGTGCTTGAGATTGCACTCTCGTCTCCAAGACACATTACAATTAGTTATATATAAGTGGCACTGATCAGAACAATGGCTTCCACATCAAATTCAAACAAACAAGAAGAAGAAGAACAACAACAGCCATGTTCTGCAACAGATGATGACTACCCGTTACTCGATAACCAGTCTCTCGAAGAGCTTTTACGTCTTTGGGCCGATATTAATGGATTGGCTACACATCGTGTCGACGATGATTCCCGGTATCAACAGAATGAACAATTCGTCGGCGCCCCAATAGTCCCTAATCATACTGCTTTCAATGACATGGCTACTGATGCTCAGAACAATGGACTAATTAACATGGATGAAGAAGAAGTGAATATTAATGTCGAAGATTATTTAATTGACAGTGCCGGGGATTATTATGATCTAAGCAGCGTTAGTCCGCTTGCGATTTTGCCGCCTACACCGCCGCAGTTGTCGGGGATTCGTCCACTTGCATTTGTTGCCAAGTGCTTAGAGAGATAGTCCATTTCAATGGTAAGTGGAAGTATATAGTTTTGTGTTTATGTGAAAAACGAATTTTGTTAGTTAATTTATGTTGTGTGAGTGTGTTGTTTTGTCTGTGTAGGAGATTATACTGAAAAGCTCGAGATTCATGGCAGAGTTGGATTGATCAGTCATGTTGTTCATGAGACTAAGTACCAGGTTAATGGTCTCCCATTGGTTGTCGAGCACTATAAGATCGAGTAAGCACATAATAGACACTAAATACATAATCCAACTTTTTTTTTACTATGTTGAATATGCATTTTCATCCTTAATTAACTTATGATATATGCTTCATTGACATGTGCTTAATTTATCGATATGTGCCATGTATGTCCTGCTAATATTTATGTAAATTGCGGCACTCGGTCCCGTTGTTAGTAATTGATTTTGTAGGTTGACATCTGTGCCAATTTAGTATATGTTTCAAGAGGAAGTTTAATTGTTGTTCTTAATTAATTAACATGATGAGATTATATGTTGCAGTTTTAGCACACAGAGCTTAGAGGATGTTAGGCAGTTCCTGATGCATTACTGTCGAGAACGCGCAGAAGCGGGGTATGTTATGGTGGAAGATCCTCTCTTGAAATTCTACAGTGCTCTATGTGCAGGAGCAAATTGGGATCAACAACACATAACCAACATAGATCATGATGAGTCTGTCCAACCAAATTCAACTGAAAATGCAGGTACCTATACCATATATGGCACTACCTGTTCATATTGAATTCTTAGTCTGCATTGCTATGTTTAAAATCAACTAAGTAGTTCAAATGCTTCTGTCACCATTGCAGAAGTTGTGGATCAATATTTGAGCCAACAAGTACCAGAGGAGAGTGGCACCAGACTTTTTAAGAGCACCCTCGCCATGCAGGTTAGTAGGTTATATATTCTTCGTCCTTAATTTACCGCGACACGTTGTATGATATATTTTGTTTGATCTATTAATTGATGAGAAGTTTGAGTTTTCACATAATACTCTTTTTTTGAATGTATTAGAGGGAGAGAACTGGGAGGTTGAAACTAAGTGATTTGGAGGCTTATTTTCATCTCCCCATTGAAGTTGCAGCGAAGAAATTGGCAATATGCCCTACCGTCCTCAAAAAGATATGCAGGAAGTATGGGATGCCAAGATGGCCGCATAGGAAGGTCACCCTCTCTTGTTCTTAATTTTGTTTTCGCTTTTTTCTTCAACCGTTTCGAACAAATTAAGTTAAATAATTTGTCGATTTGTTATCTTCGAAGGAACAGATTAAAAGCGTGGATAGGCAAATATTAAGCTTGAAAGTGAGCCTAAGAGGGAAGAAAGGAGAAGAAAATGCACTTGTTCGCGCGAAGATTGAGACGCTTAAGCAGGAAAGAGAACAAATTCTTAATGGCATGATGGCCAAGTGAAGTTTTCGAGAGTCTGAAACTATTATTTTGTCTAGAATCAGTTTGTATGTAAATGATATCATCCAATAAGTTCCTGAAACAAGAACATGATCTATTGAACTTTTATATTATTTTCATGCCCTCTCATTGATTTTGTGAACAAAAAATTAACTTTTACATAACTCTAAATTGCATTAACATTTAAGTCCCTTAAAAGAGCTTTAAGGGCAATGTTGGGTGCACCTACAGAAAAACAGATGTAGCTGCTGCCATTGGAGGGATGGAAATAAGCAGGATTATGCGAATAGCCAGGAACAGCCAAGGTTGGGAGAAAAACTGGAGAAGTAATCCTATAAAGATGCATGAAATTGAAACTTATATATACAATGCCTTCCTCATATAGAAAAGAAGTTGCCAACAAGAGTCGACGAAAGACAACACTTGCTGTTGGATTGTTCTGCACCATGGTTTTCGAGGCTGGACTTTCGACTTGATTTTGGCTTCCAACATGACTTGTTAGTTTCAGGAGCTGAAATAATTAGACTATCTAAATATATAGAGAAATCGGTTGATTAAAACATTAGATTCAATCAAAACTCACACAGTTGATAAGAAGAGAACTTAGAGAAGTAATCATACAAGGCAATGTATATAGAACAACTGATCAGAAATGTAGCAACTCAATTGTAAGTTCAATGAAACAAACATAAGAGTACGAAATCAAAACTGAGATAAACTAAAATCTAATGAGTAATTTTTAATTTGAGTTGTAAGAAAAATATGAAAGATTACTGTGGGAAGAACGTCATATTACACTTGCCACATCAACACAGATATAAGCAGCAGCACCAAATCTTTCAAAAAAAAAAAAAAGTAGTAGCACCAAACAAAAAAAATGGAAAAAAAGAACTCAATGATTAGACATTAAATGAAGTATAAATGATAGCGGGGGCAATTTCATCATCTAAAATAATTTTAGGAATTATGTTTTATCTTGATTTTGATATTTTCTTTGCGATATGTTTTTAAAGGAAAATACTAGAATGGCAACAACAATGTCACACGACTCAAAGACACACCACAAGACACATTGACTTACAAAAGCCTTTCATGCGACCTCGACCCGCATGTTATACATCAAGATCTCGTGCATGCTCAGATCCCAAGGTGCACATAGATGTCTCTTGTGAGCCAATGCATGTGTCTTGTGGTGTGACATGTTGTCGCATTCTAAGCACTTCATAATTTCACAACATGATTCATTTAATTAATTAGTACTTGTGGTAAATAGGACTGAGAGAGATAATAGGGATCGTGAAAAAAAAAAAAAAAAAAAAAAAAAAAAGTGCCACGTCAGCAACAGAAAATCGGAAAAAACAATAATAAAAATGCCACGTCAGCAACAGAAACGGACAAAACGTTTGAAACAGGCGCCAGTACTAGTGTGAACAACCAACGGTTATTAACTAACTTCCCAACTCCCTCCCTCTTCTTCTATCTACTCCTCCCATCCAAATTAATTCATTTTTTTTTTTTCAACTTCGACCACATTGCTGTTCAAGTAATTCGACCCTCGCGGGCGGGGCCGCCGTCTCAAGCACCATTGCCGGTGGTGCTTGAGATTGCACTAGTCTCGTCTCCAATTAATTAGTTACATATATGAGTGGCACTCATCAGAACAATGGCTTCCACATCAAATAATTCACAACAGCCATGTTCTTCATCAACAGATGATGACTACCCGTTACTCGATAACCAGTCTCTCGAAGAGCTTTTACGTCTTTGGGCCGATATTAATGGATTGACTACTCATCGTGTCGACGATGATTCCCAATATCAACTACAGAATGAACAATTGGTCGGGGCCCCAATAGTCCCTAATCAGACTGCTCTCAATGACATGTCTACTGATGTTCAGAATAATGGACTAATTAACATGGATGAAGAAGAAGTACTGATCAATGTTGATGATTATTTAATTGACAGTGCCGACGATTGTTATGATCAGACCAGCGTTAGTCCGCTTGCGATTTTGCCGCCTACGCCGCTGCAGTCGTCGGGGGATTCATCCACTTGCATTTGTTGCCAAGTGCTTAGAGAGATAGTCCATGTCAATGGCATGTCAAATTATTTGGTTTTGTTTCTTCTAATCTAATTAATTAAAGATGAGTTTTGTTAGTTTATATATTGTTTGAATGTGTGTTGTTTTGTCTGTGCAGGAGATTATATTGAGAAGCTTGAGATCCATGGCAGAGTTGGATTGATCAGTCATGTTGTTCATGAGACTAAGTACCAGGTTAATGGTCTTCCATTGGTTGTCGAGCACGATAAGATCGAGTAAGAACAGTGACTCCTTATACATAATCTCTGCCAATTTAGTATATGTTTCAAGAGGGAGTGTAACTGTTGTTCTTAATTAATTAATTAACATGATGAGATGATATGTTGCAGTTTTAGCACACAGAGCTTAGAGGATGTTAGGCAGTTCCTGATGCATTACTGTCGAGAACGCGCAGAAGCGGGGTATGTTATGGTGGAAGATCCTCTCTTGAAATTCTACAGTGCTCTATGTGCAGGAGCAAATTGGGATCAACAACACATAACCAACATAGATCATGATGAGTCTGTCCAACCAAATTCAACTGAAAATGCAGGTGCCTATACCATATATATATGGCACTACCTGTTCATATTGAATTCTTAGTCTGCATTGCTATGTTTAAAATCAACTAAGTAGTTCAAATGCTTCTGTCACCATTGCAGAAGTTGTGGATCAATATTTGAGCCAACAAGTACCAGAGGAGAGTGGCACCAGACTTTTTAAGAGCAGCCTCGCAATGCAGGTCTTCGTCCTTAATTTACCGCGACACGTTGTATGATATATTTTGTTTGATCTATTAATTGATGAGAAGTTTGAGTTTTCACATAATACTCTTTTTTTGAATGTATTAGAGGGAGAGAATTGGGAGGTTGAAACTAAGTGATTTGGAGGCTTATTTTCATCTCCCCATTGAAGTTGCAGCGAAGAAATTGGCGATGTGCCCTACTGTCCTCAAAAAATATGCAGGAAGCATGGGGTGCTAAGATGGCCGCATAGGAAGGTCATCCTCGACCTCTCGTCCTTAATTTCGTTATCGCTTTCTCTTCAACCGTTTCGAGCAAATTAAATAATTCTACGACTTGTTTACTTCCATGGAACAGATTAAAAGCATCGACAGGCAAATATTAAGCTTGAGAGTGAGTCTGAGAGAGAAGAATGGAGAAGTAAATGCACTTGTTCGCGCCAAGATTGAGACACTTAAGCAAGAAAGAGAGCAAATTCTTAAAGGCATGATGTGAAACAATTATTTAGTGTATAATCAGTTGTAAGTAAATAATATGAACATGATCCATTGAACTTTTATATTATTTTCATGCCTTCTCATTCATTTTGCAAACAAAAAACTTTTACACAACTCTAAACTGCATTAACACTAAGTCCCTTAAAAACAGCTTTAAGGGCAATGTTGGGTGCACCAAAAGAAAAACAGGGGTGTCCCATGGAAGGGGCCTCACTCATGATTGAAAAACAAAGCAGGCTCACTTTCAAACAAGTTCAACTGCACAACAAAATTGAAAATACTGGGTGACTGGTTTTCAGTAGTCTTGGGACCAACTAAGATGATTCATTTGAGACTGTTGGTATGGTCCGACTTGAGCCCCAGGGCTCGCAGAAGCCACGCCAACTCCAATGTTCCCGGGCATTCCATGCACCGATTGATGGGGATTTGCAAGCGGATGATGTGATGGATGATACAAACCAGAGAACTGAATTTGCGTCGGGTGTGTTGCGGCAACATTGAAGGAAGGATGAGCGTTCTGCATCGGCAAGTAGGCGGCATTTGTCGTTTGCCCTGACATGTTGTAGTATGAAGATGTTTGGAAGCCTGGAATCTCCTGAGGAGCTTGAACCCAGATTTCGGAGGTATCCACCTGTTGCGGGACAATAACAAGAGTGAGATAAATGGATCCGCGTTATCCTCAATAAGATTGCGAAAAGATCAATCACCTGTCTGTTAGGAACGTATCCGTCCTTGTACTTCATCGCAGTTGAATCCTCGAATGCAGTAACACCTGTTCCCTGGGTATTTATAGGGTACCCAAGTGAATTAGCATAAGTACAAAGCCCTGTGGGACTGCTTGAAGGGATGGGCTTGTACTGTGAAGCGTCGTACTTAAGGCTGTCGGGGGCTAGGTGAGAGCCAAACCCAGGCATTACAAGGTAGCTGCCGCCATTTAAGGAATGGGAATAAGCAGGATTAGGCGAATAGCCAGGAACAGGCATGGTAGGGAGAAAAACAGGAGACGCGAACTGCCGACATGGCATGAAGTTCGGATATTGAGAAAGATGGAGAGGAGGATAAAACTGGCCCATGGGCTGTTGATGAATCATTCTTGTTGTGGCATTTCCTCCAAGCGAACTCGCAACCTGCGGATGCATAAATGTATGCCTGAGTATTTTTTATATTGAATCTGATAGGTTAAAACTAAAATTAGAACTAGCCCTTGAAGCATGCCAAGAAAAAAACTAGCTCTTGAAGTTAAAATGGTAATCAAACTGGGAAGGGACCAACCTTGCAGTATTTATGTTTGCAAAGAAAGCAAATGCACCACATTATACAAGGCAAGTACAATGAGCATTTATTTAAATGTCAAAAACTCAGGACGGCCACGATTACCTCTTTAGAAGACGGTAAACCTTGGCTCTGCCAAATGTTATTCATTCCCGTTTTGAAAACCGGCACATCATGCGGCAGAGGATCTTGCTGCTGCTGTTGTAGCCTTCCAAGAGGCTTAGAAAGGTTAACGTCCTGAGCCAACGCATAATCCGAGTATGTTTCCAAATCCTGTGTTCCAGAAGATTCTTCCTTTTCAGGAAATGGATGCCCCGAGGGCACGGCTAATGGTGGAGAATCAGATCTCGGATTCCTGACTAGGGCATCCGGTAAATCTACCTCGCTTCCACCAGAAAGATCTGCACTGGAGGATGGAGGAGCGGAAACACTGGCAAGTATATCACATTATTAAAGTCATTGAAAGGCAAGAAAAATAGTTTTCCTAAATCAGAAGCTTTTTTCAGTTGAAAGAACTTGCTCCTATTGCTATTTAAATACTACAAATATTTTACCAAAAAAGTTGGGAAAAAAAAAAAACGGAAACAAACAAATCATCAGAAATGCACTGAAATCATATATGTACAATGTGATGCAAAAGGCAAAGGAAGACAACTATACAAACTTATGCAATTATAGATGAGGAACATTTTGGTGGGAGAATGATAGAAGCATCCAGGATTAGGAGTTATAATGATAGCTAATGAAGGAATAGAGCTTTTAAAATTTGAACTGATGCGTTTTTGAAAGGATGATATTGAAACTTAAACGGTGCCTTCCTCGTATAGAAAAAAAAGTTGCCAACAACTACCTCAAACAAGATTTGGTGTTGGATTGTTCTGCACCATCAGGTTCTTGATGCCTATATGCACAGTTCCTGGGGTAATCAAGACCCGATCCGAAGCTCCCAAATGTTAGCATTGCCCTCTCAGCCTCAGGAACTTGTAGATGCTCTGGAATGATTACATGTTGATTTTCAAGAATGTTGAGTTTCAAAAAGTTCTCTTGCAAATGTTCCACTTTTATGCTCGACATCAAAGAATTCTCCGCAGGAGATGAAATGGTGTTTGTATCCGTCCCAGTGACACCAAGGTTTTTAAGGCTGGACTTTTGACTTGATTTTGGCCTCCATTCCTTGTTAGTTTGTGTAGCTGAAATAATAAGTTTATTTAAAATCAGCTTTACAAAGTTACAATCGAACTTGAGAAAAGAAGAAACAATATGAAACTTGATCAACAAACTAGAAGACACAATAACCGCCCTAGAAGTACAGTAAATTTAAATGACGGCTTCACACATTTGGAGATCATTTAAATTTTTTAGAGTTCTCTCTTTCCGTTAATAGAAAGATAATGCAGCTAAAACAAATACTGGAAGAGCGTCTATTCATGATATATCTCAACTCCACTAAATTAGTTGGATTGTGGATCCAAGTCCAACGTTTCAGTTCTGCTTGATTTAATGCATTTGATGATGTGACTTGGAAATCTTTCAAATCTTTTATATGATGTGCCCCAAATTATCTTCCCCATGTCTTCGAATTCCTTCAATTTTTAGTTCATCTAGCTTTCTGACCAGGCATTTGCAAGTAATCTTTATCTAAACCACCACAACTGCCCTTCTCTAATTTTTTCCTCTATTGGCGCTACTCATACTTTTCTTTGAATCTCCATATTTCTAATTCAATCCTTATGTGTTTCACCACCATGCATCCACCTTAGCATCCTTATCTCCACTACGCTAACTTTATATTTTGTTTCTTCTTTACAGCCCAACATTTACTCACATAATGCATAGCTGGGCTAAATGAAATCTTAATATCTTATAAAATTTTCTTTTAGTTTACTTGAGATATTTCAGTCGCACACTGGTTTCACTCATCCACTTCTTCCCTCAAGCTAAAATTCTATGTGGACTATTTTGTATAATTGATCATAAATATCTAAAACAGTCAACTTTAGGAACTTCTATTTCTCCTAATCATACTATACGTATATCTTGATATCTACTGTTCATGAACACGCAATTCACATATTCAGTCCTAATCCGTCTCAATTTATAGCCTTGAGACACAACTCAAGGATAGATATATTATTATGTGAGCACACGCTAGCCGAACTTAAATAATTTCGGATTGAGGCTTTCTTGTGGTTGTGAGCACACATAAGAAATATCTGGACCTACTTTAGATCTCAATAAGTATCAGAAAGAAGTATTGGGCACTTGTGAACCAATCTTTAGTTTCTTTTTCCAAATAATAAAATTGAATAAAGAGCTTCTTTAACACCCAACAAACATTACGTAAAAATCCTTTAATCAATGAAGAGGACTTCTAATTGAAAAGGTTAGTTTTCGGCTCTATAACAAATTTGTTCGCAAACACTTTACTGCAACAATTAAATGTTATGGTGATCAACCAAGAAAAAATGTTATGGTGAACAAAACATACCTTTCTCATGATTCACTGTTGGATATGATTTGCTTCTATTATGATTACTTGAGAAAGATCTGCTGGTGGACAAGCTAGCCAAAACAGACTCATGTGCATCTGTTTGATTGGATTGAAAAACCTTCTTTGAAGCTGTAGACGGTCTACTTGAAATGGAGGTACTTTTAGAGGTGTTTCCAGCAGGTTGCCACCGAACGCCAACAACCCCAACTTCTCGTTTGATAGCCCCTATCTTACTGGATAGTCTGTTATCTGAAGGAACATGCACAGGATCTGACGAATATAATCCTCCAAAAGAATTGTTCGGCACTACTGTGGTGGTGGAATACGGAAGAGGGTCACGTGCTTTCACTCTTGACACCTGAGAATCTAATTTTAAAACTGTTCTATTTGTCTCATCTAATATTTTTTCCTCATTGGTCGCAGTCGAAGAAGCAGCATGAGCATGCCAGCTGGCAGAATAAGAGGATCCATTCAATTTTCGAAACATTTTTTGCTCTTCGTGATCACCTAGAGTCCCTGTGGATCTGAAAGCATTGAAATAGGTAAGTTTCGAAAGAGTGAACAAGTACCATAGCAATGCTAATGGTTTGAACTTTGAAAAGGAGTTATCGTTGGTTCATGATTTTGAAAAAAGGCAAACACTTTCAGCATAGAAAAATACTTCAACATAGTGCACTAAAAAACTTGAATGTCTAAAAACATGAATATGAACTAGCATGAATTTTTCTGACGCATAATCACATGGACATTTTTTTTTTTTCGAAGAAATAGAAATTTCATTAATCGTCAATGGCGCTCGATACATTCAATGGAACGGGACGAGACATAGAATCAATTGTCGTAGCAAATTGAATCGCTAATCCTAATTGTTTAAAAGAACATTCAAACGCTGTAAGGTTGGCTTTCAAGAACTGCGACTGTAACAATGGAACAGTTTGACAATCAGTGATTGTTCTCTTGACAAAAGTTTGGAACATGACAGTACACAGACACATTACTCGAACCATAACGAAAAATAAAACTTCCGACAAGGGAAGTAAACACAAAACTTCCAACGAGGGAAGACAATCTAAACTGTCCAAGAAGGGAAGGAAATAATTAACTATGAAATAAAACCTAGTGAATAGTACGGACCAACCCCATAAACGCAAATCCATGCACAGCTTTTGAGAAGGACGCAGATGTGAGAAGTGACTGTTGGCAATAGTGAATCTAATGACTGCAATGGGGATGAAACTGGTCACCTCATTAGATTTGAATAGATCTTAAACTTATTTGATAAAAACAAAACAGAAAAGGTAATCGAAACCACCGCAGATCAAAAGCATAGATCGGCGGTGGTTCAAAAGGCGAAAACACTAAGGGGAATTAGAGATGATAAAAATAAGGTTTAGAGAGCTGACAAAGGTGATGTTAATTTATTAAAATTCTAAAAAATCATATCACATGGACAGTTTGATTGCTTGGCATGCGCCAAATCTCACAAAAAGAAAACTTCAAACATGAAGTGTAAAAGATTTAATTCCCAAGATATAAAGCAATGAATATCAATATTGTCAAGGTTTAGAGAGAGCAGACGGGATGGGTTAACAGTAAGCACCCAAAGAAAAGTATAGGCAATGAAAGAATTATTTCACAAACTTTTCAATGAATAATTCCATTTTATACTTACACAAATTAAAAACCAGCAGAAACACAAACTAAATTATTGATTAGAAGAATTACCTCTCATTATTACCTAGAAGAATTACCTTCGATTCATATTTAGTCAAATTAATTAAATCTTATATGTGTTAACAAATGAGATGAGCGAGCATTAGATAATTAAATAAAATGAACCAAGTTTCTTCATTGCCTCCTCTAAATGTAAATTTTCTTTACATTTCCAAAAAGCGACAATTAGGATTTTGATAAACTTTAGTCATTAAGTAAACAGAAAACAGCACTTAACCCCAGCTCTCCCATAAAGTAGAGCAAACGCATGCACAAACGTTAATAACATGAACTCATTATGACTTGCGAAAAATTTGAGTGCATGAGGATTTATTTCAAACATGGGACATGCATCGGCACATGAAACTTCATGGAAAATGTAAGCCTGACAGACTCTCAGCTCTTTTATAAATGAACCTGTTACAAAATAGTAGCTAAGCATATGCAAGCACCAATAGTATTAACAATCAACAATTCAACTTGTGATGATATACAGAAGAATAGAGAGAATAAAGATTTCATTTCCATCATGCATTGACACATGTCATGAAGGAAATCCATGGCATATGTAACACCCCCATGCCAGCCAGCACACACCAAACCACTTCATGCATCAGAAACAATTATAATAAAATTTTATGTCGAACACCAGATAAGATGCAAGAGTGGAGAGATGCGCTTGAATTGCCAAAGATGAAAAAATAACTACAGATACCTCTTCTCAGAGAAGTATGCGACATGGTTATTAGCGAGAGTTGAAGATGGCATAGATGATGAGTTCAATCCCTACTCGTGCTTTGATCACCTCTTCTATCCCTCACCACACGAAACAATTTAGCAGTTCCTGTGGGATAGAGAATATTCATAAATTGGTTAAGCAACAAATAATTCATCCTTCTTTAGAGCTCAAGAATCCAAAATGCAAATCATAGAAACAAAAGACAAGCTCTATCGACCAATGAAATTTCCAATACAATAGATGTAACTTGGACAATATATAAAAACAGCAAAACCATGAAAAGGAGAAAGTAGATTTTACCTTCCTCAATTTTTTTGTTATTCTTTTAACGGGGCAATGCAATTACATCGAGATCAGATAAAAAGGAAGACGTCAAGAAGGCCAACCAAATTACACAAGATAACCACAAATAAGTGTAAAAAGAAGAAGCATGGCTGAACGACTGAAAAAAGCAACATAGAAAACAAAAAGAAGCAAAAGGAAGCTAGTCACAAGATAAAGAGTCTCTTCCCTCACCAAGAGGTCGAGAAGGCCAACCAAATTACAAAAGATAATAGCAAGTTAGTGTAAAAACAAGAAGCCTGGCTGATTGACCAAAAGAGGAACATAGAAAACAAAACGAAGCAGAAGTAAGCTAGCCACAAGACAAGAGTCTCTTTCCCCACCAAGATAGGAATATTGAAGAGAGTGTTCTTTAATTTTCCTTTATTCAGAATCTGAAGAGACAACCAAATTATTTGGTTAAGCCGAGTTTTCTTAAAAGTCATAAATGCCTACTTAGTAACTTTGTTGTTTTACATGAAAGAGATAACATTAAAAAATGGGGAAAATTATCAAAATTTTAAAATAGGGCAAATAAGTATCAACCATGTAAAAAAAGAAAAGAATGCTCCAAAACTCCAAAACTGAGGATTCACTTTTACCTGAGAAACCATTACGAGGGTAACCTCCATAATGGGTATTACGGCCTGAATATGTATGAAACTTGGTCTTGTAAACTAGATGCCCAATATGTTTTCCTTGTTCTAGAGAAAAACTGTGTGTCTGGTCCTGAAAGCACAATAAAATACATTCAGCTCAGTTAAATCAGGGCAACATGAAGCTCCTTTGGCAATAAACATGATCGATTTGTCAGCATCTTTCTTTATGTAAAAAATTTGATGAAGTCAATAATATTTTAAACTCAAAAGAATGCTGTCTAAAACCTTCCTGATGGCAATTTTATTATGGAAGGCACAGGGAACAAAAGGAAAAGCAAAACAAATATAGAAAAGAGAGTATCACAAGCTAACACTGAGCAAAAATAATGCACAAACCACGTAACAAGGTTATGGGTATGGATTTTATTAAAAAAATGTTATGGGTATGGATCTAATGCATTGGTATTTCATACAGTCCAAAAAAATAAATTCTCACAAACTGCATTGAATTCTTGTTTTGAAGCCTAAAAATTAAGCCATATCCGTACCCAAGAGTACCGCTTTTTCCTCAACAAAATGAGGATATCTTTCCAATAGAACCATAGATCGAGCATTTTATGGGCATATCACCTCAAGCATTACCATTACACATCAAAATCAAGAAAAACAAATCCTAAAACATTTTTTCACACGTTTTAAAGATGAAAAACATCTATAAAGCAGGAGAAGATCATTTATAACCCACAAAACATGCATAATACTTGTACATGGAAAATATACATGCATAAACATGTAGACTACACGCAAGGAATCATTAGATGCCTAAATAAACACGACAATGATGATAACAGTAATTTTGTGCACCACGTGTATAAGGGTATTTTCAAAAATATTCATCTGTTGGCACCTAATGATTTCGCTAAGTTGGGTACAAAGGTTATATATAAAATAAAAATAAAAAAAGAAAACACCGTACCTCATTTGTCTTGTCCCTTTTTCTCCTCGCCTCATGAAATGTATCTGAGCAACAAAGAATAAGAACAATGGAAATTCATATAAGTAAATAAAAGGTGTACTGTACCAATCACTTGAGTTGGATGAGAAAACTGGAAATGAGAAGATAGAAACTTTATTCTATCATAAATCATTGCAGGAGGTTACACATTCCGATCGAGTCCATACTGAAAGAAGAACAAACAGCAAATTCATACTTTTCATTTTGCCCATACCATTGTAGTTTGTAGACATCCACACATTGTGTTTTTTTTATTATTATTATTTTTTTTTTCAAAGCAGAACTTCCATAGGCATTAGGATGTAGCATATTGATAACTTCTCCACCAAAATCAACAGCTAAAAACATAATCTCCCTGGCTATGATAGATGCAATCTTAATCATAAAGCCAAACAATTCCAATTTCTCATGCATTCAATCGATTTTGTTCTATTTGGCATACATGCTCATTTTCTTCTTCTTAATCTTAAACCCACAAAAAGCTCGCCTAGAGGATCGTCGTCAGGTGCGGCGCCGCCCCGCCCAATAAAATTTGAAATTAATAAAACTCATGATTTAGAATTCTAACTCAATTGAGTCCAAACCAACTCATTCAACAAAAAGGGTATGGTCCCAACTAAATTCCTCCCTAACAAAAACTAAAAACATTACCAAACAAGACGACGACGACAACAACAACAACATAGCCTCAGTCTCAAATTAACTGGGGTCGCCTACATGGACCATACTTTTCCATTGTGCTCGATTAAGTGCAATTGATGGATTACCAAACAAGACCCAAATTTGAAATTTCAATTCAATTCAAAACCAATATTAGAGTAGCCCACTTCCTTGGGTTCCCTGTAAGGAACCTGAGAGACTAGTCGGGTCCACCATCAGTCTGGTGTTACGATGGCTCGGATATGCTCTGCTATCAAAAAAAAAAAAAAAAAAAGCAGTAGAGTAGTCCAATTACAAAGTTCAGTAAAAAAAAACTGACCTTGATTTAACAGTCTCTGGGAGTGGGAGGTGACATTAGCATCCATGTTGGTTTCTTTGAGCGTCAAATGAACTACCATTTCAATTAACCAAACTCGATTGATTGATTGATGGAAGAGTTGTTGAGAAGCAATAACAGAGAGAGGAACAACGAAAACGGCCGAAACAGAGGAAAGAGGGAAGGCTGAGAGCGAGCGAGGGTTTTGAAAATGTGCCCTCCTCGGTGATAACGGTAACGTGGGGGTGATCCGGTGATCGTGAGCGTGACTCGTGGTGCTACCTTTGGTTTCCACGTGGAGAGGAGCACTTTGGGGTTGCTGAGTTTGTTTACTTCGTGATTTCCAGAGTATTTGATCATTGTTGGGCTTCACTCTTCAGAACTATTTTTTAACTTTTCTTCCACTTTTGTCCCCGTCGATTGGGTTATTTTACGTTACAAACCATTGGAGTACGTAGATGCTAGCTAGCTTGACTTGTATTGGCTGGCAAAAAACAGGGGATCCAACCTAAACGGAATCGGACCACTCCTTTTATAATGATTAAAATTAATGTTTGGACCTATTCTTATTTTTAAAATTGACACTTTTTTTTGTCTAGACTCATATTTTTGTAAAACATACAGCTTCTGTTTTGTCCGATTTCTTTTTTAAAATATAATTAAATATTTTATTTATCAATTATTTTTTAAAAATAACCTCAACTACATATCACCTAACATTCAGTTATCAAAAAATAATACATAACATCACAATTTTTTAATTTTCAATATAAACATCATAGATAACAAAAAAAAAAAATCTTCAAGGAATGCAAGGCAAAACATCGCATCACTATTGTCTAAGTTACAAAATTATATGCCCACATTACAAAAGTTTCAAAAAAAGAGAGATCATCTCAATAGTCCAAATTAATCGCTAAACGGGTACCCATTTTTTGAAATTGTTGTCCGGACCCGGTCCCGTATTTTTAAAGGGACACAAAAAATTGTCCAGACCCGTATGTTTTTTACAAAAATATTGTCCGAGCTCATTTATAGCGGGTCCGGACAAACGGGTTTGGACAACTTTTGTCAGCCCTAACTTGTATGATGTCTATTAATGCCTTAGGGTATTTGCTATTGTTTAACTTATCAGGTTGGTAGAGTGTCACATCACTATTCCACGACACTCTTGTCTACTACACTTATCTCTTTGAGCACCTACAATAGGGGTGTGGAATATTATGGGCCCCCAATTGTAGGGCGTCAACATTTTGCCTGCTCAATTTTGCTATTGAGCTAATGGTGGCAAAAAGTGTCTGAACTCGTTTGTCCGCATTTGTCCGAATCTGCTTTAAGCGGGTTCGGACATATTTTTTTGTCCGTTTTAAAAAAGGGGTCCGGGTCCTGACAAAATTTTGTAAAAAACAGATACCCGTTTAGTGATTAATTTAAATAAGATTTTATTTATTTATAGGAGTCTTTTGAAGCTTTCACGATGTTTGCATTGTAATTTCACTAATGATGATGTTATTTTTATATGAAAACTTGTAAGACTTGAATTTTGAATATATAACATTTTTTTTGTAGTGATGAAATGCGTGACAACATAAAAATCATGTATTTTTGTCAATAATTAGGTGAAAAAAAATATTTTTTATATTAAAAAACGGGTCCGGACAAAAAAGGGTCTTGTATGTTTTATAGACATATGGGTCCGGACAAAAAAAATGTTCATTTAAAAAACGAGTACGGGTCCCGACACCCCGTAGTCGTCCGTGCCCCTTTTTTTGCCACCCCTGCGCCCCCCAATGAGGCCCACAAAAATTATTTTTTATTAATTTTCTTTTAAGTTAAAAAAAACAAAAAATGAGAGTAAAGTGGGTCCATAAAATTGCAGTGAAATATTTAATGATTGTGAGAGATAGTGTAATAGATGAGAGTGTAATAGATTGGTACTAACGTGGCACTCCACTACACTCATTTTGAGTGAAACCATTGTGGATACTCTCACTATCATTAAACTCTTCACTACACACTTCATAGGACCAACAATCATATTACTCTATTCTTTAAAAAAAAATCAACACATTATACAAAAATCACATCACATATTATATAATTAACCAATAAATAAAATAACAACTACGTTCATCTATTCAAATATCTATCTTTGAAATAATAAAAATAAATAATTACTTAATTGATTTTTAAGATTAAAATAATAAAAAATATAATGGATAAAAAAATCTTACTACAACAACAAGAAATTTAATTTATTTAGACATTTTTTAATAAATTAAGTGAACATAAGACATTAACAATATGAAAAAAATTATGAAATTTGCATTACTACATACGAATAATAATTGAATGAAAGATAATATTAATTGTCATCATCAACATTTTTAACGTGGTTCCATATAGACCGTGGTTAACCGCGAAAAAAAATCATTGCACATTAGCTTGCAATTTTCCAATTCTTTTTTTTTTTAAGTTTGCAACTTTCCAATTCTTAATTTCTAACTAATATAAGTTAGTAAAAATGATTAATTAAACTTAATTTCCTAAATTTATAATTGCTTTCGATTAATAATATAAACTATTCTAAATTAAATAAATCCTTATAAATAATGTAAACTTATTAATTAAAAGGTAAAAACGACTTCAAGTGATTGATTTAATGAATCTTTCGTTATTGGTGCTTATTATATTACTTAGATATACACGTACATAGTTAGTTTAGTGGTATAAGTTGTAGCAATTAATTTTGCAGTTTAAAGTTGGAACTTTACTTTGAATATTTTTTTAATATTCATATCAAAAACAAGTATAGTACTTGATAGACAGATATGTCAGGTTTCGATTATTATAAATACAACTCCAAACTCATCTCAAGCAAGAGACAGGCTTGGGTCGAGTGGACCGATATCCAATCAAGCCTGTGAACAAGTTTATTAATTGCAAACCATCCCACCTCTTTTGTTCATTGTTCAGCTCATGTGCTTTAATTTTCTCCATGAAGCGGGATCTTCAAATAAATGTGTGATTTTTATTTTTTTTTTTTAAGCGTGTGACTTTTAACTACACGTGCAAGTTCAATTACGAATCTCATTGAGAATATCCAAAATATGTTAATTAGGACGAGAAGAGGCAATTGATGAACAACGTTAGGACGAGAAGTGATCTACCATGCATTAATTTTGTCCTCATCGATCGTAGCCACTGATCATTTTTTTTTTTTTTTCTAGCTAACAATATAGGAGTATGTCACAAACATCACCAGCATTTATAATTTATAAACAACAAACAAGACAAGCTGACCATAATGTATAATACCATGTCTACTCTACATATATAAAAGTGGCTCCTAGGCTCCTAGCTAGTTCGTGAAGAACCATAAGAAACCTTAGTAATATCCGTATACATTATGTCCTATCCCTGCCTCACTCTCATGATTTCACTCAATTAAATTGCTCATCATCACCGAGAGACATCAAATTGGAACTATAGTAATAATAAAGTAACTAATTAATGGGCACAGTTCATAAGCTAGTGTGCGTAAAGAAGGTGAAGCAAAACGCAGCCGAGGAATGGAACGAAAGCATGCCTTTGCCGGGCGACATAATTGAAGGTGTGGCCGCGAAAGAAGGCGAGGACGAGTACTTCATCCCGGCCAAGGCGCGGTCGGAACTTAGCTCCTGCCTCGGAAAGCTTAGCAAGAGCGTCTTGGAAGGTGGAGGCACGGCATGGGTGAAGATCAGGAGAGGCGATGCCACTTTAAAACTGCGGGTTTATGTGGTGCAAGAGCGCAGTTCCAAGCTCCAACGGAGGTTCACCATCAGAGCTGCCTCTGATGATAGACATGTTGCGGTCTTAGGCAATCTCACCTATGAACAATGCTCACAATTACAGGGTACCTTTTTTTTTTCAATGATTTCACTAGGGGAATGTCTCAACTACATGTCACTTAAGGTCACGCAACCGTTTGAAAACCGTTCGAGCACATACTTGAAGATTTTAGCAAAAACTATAGGCAAATTTTAACTCTAACTAATTTGGGATTGAAGATTTGTTGAAGTAAATAAATTAAGGCTAATTATAATATTTGAAAAAAGAAAATGATATTCTAACATTCTGGGCATACATACATTTGCTACATTGTTGATGTGGGAGGTTGAAATATAAACCTAATGGATTTATGTACATAGTATATAAGGGGTATATATGTATACTATATATCAAGGTACATTTTTAGGAAAATATTAGAATGACAACAACAATGGCACACCGCATCACACGTTGGCTCACACGAGCAGTCCATGTTCGCTTCAGCCCATGCATTATGTATTGAGATTTGTGTATACTCGCATCTCGAGGTACGCACGGACAACTCTTATGAGCCAATGTGTCTTGCGGTGTGACGTGTCGTTGTCATTCTAGCATTTCTCTTCTACATGTATGAATATTCCTTCAAAAAAAAAAGTTGTGTATGTATAATTGATAGACAATTGTGGTGTTGTGTTGTGCAGAGTTGAGCAGGAAAGTGGTGAATACAGAGGAGAGGGGGTTGAGCAAGAAAGAAGTGAAGTACGATTGGAAAAAAGTGGTGGGCAGTTACTTGCCGGACCAGAGATCCACAGTTATTAGTTCAGTGTTGTTCATGCCATTGGCAGGGGAACACAGAGTTGAAGCCACCACTGCCAGGTGCATGGCTTGGTTCTCTGCTGCAATTTCATCTGGTGTTCCTCTCATCTTTGTCAACATCCAAACAGAACAAATCATCACTTCGGTACACACATAAACAAATCTTAATTATTTACACATGTTTTACATTTATTAATGGTACCCATTTATTAATAAAAAAAATCTATAGGCCTAATCCTAATTAATTAATTAATGACATAAGCGCGAAACTAAGATATTTAATTAGGATTATAAATTTTTGCTTTTTTTTTTTTTTTATTTTGATGTGTTATTGTCAAATTAAAGGAGAGAACTACAAGTGGTGGAGAAGCTTGTTGGGCCATGCAACAAAGTTACGCCACCACCATTGCAACTGCTCAAGGAGTCCGGTTATGGTTTCTTCCTGGTGTTGCAGAGATGTCTGTTGTGTTAAGACCGGAGCGAGGAGAAACCCGCTTCGGCATGGACATTAAGAGAACTGAAGAGGTAATCATAAAATGTTTCTCACATAGACATAAAAAAGTTATGTTGGGATACTATATTTCGTTATAAAGGTATTACAGAAAGTCGGCTTAGACTAATTAAACTGCTAAATAAGTTAAATGCATATGAATTGTCATTACCATTAAGCATGCAGAACTTATTGATGATGGACATGAGAATGTTTGGTATGCAGGGATTTATCTGCATTTACGCAGTGGCTAAAAGGACTGCTGCGGATCGAGCAGGGCTTCAACATCTACACGAGCAAGCGAGGGAATCCGGCCAGCTACTAGTGTTGTCAAGACTAGAAGGGAAGAGTCTGGTGCCATCCACAGTGTCATCTACTGGGCTAATACACTGCTGTGACAATGCAGAGGTGAAGGACTTCCTTGCCTCTGCAATCAACAACATGGACTTGATTCACCTCCATGTTATGACATGGCCTAACTTTAAAGCCTCCACTGCTGCATCTCAAGTAACTGGCATTGACACCATTAAGCCTCTCAGGAAGGGCCCCGTCCAGTGCCCATGTCTAGCGTTAGTAGAATCAATTCGCGGCGCGGTCTGCTCCGTCATCAAAACCAGCCTACAGCAAGTGATTGCCCTGGTAATTGGTGCACTTGATAACTTGATGTGTGTGCTTTGATCTGATGTTTCTAAGATAACAAAGATGTTTCATTAAGATGCTTGAATAGAGACGTGTGTATGGATTCTATTGAACAAGAGAAGTCCTAAAAAGCCTAGAATGACAACAACAGATGCCACACCACATGACACGTTCGCTTATAAGAGCCATCAATGCACGTTGTATATACGTATCCTAATGCATAACACGCGGGTCGAGATTGCATGAAAATGCTCTTGTGAGTCAATATGTCTTATGATATATTGTTGTCATTCTAATATTTTTCATAGAACAATGCGTGTCCAAGGACTTCAATGGAATAGTTCAGTTGTAATTTTTTGTAGTAGTAGTAATACTAGTTCTCGTAGAATTTTCGAGTAAAACATAGCCATTATTATTATTTTTTTCCTAACTAAAACAGACCATGATTTTTTTTTCACTAAGAATCCAAACAATTAATTGATGATTATTTTTCTTTATGACAAAATAAGAAATTGTTAAATAAACTAAAAAAGTATTATCTTTTAAGTTCTCTAATTTAATTATTTTAGGGCCAAAGTAGAAAAACTTGAACTTTCGTGAAAGCATTTTTAATTGAGAAAACTACTTTTGCATTCTTTCAAAAAGAAAAGAAAAATTATAGAACTATTGTAACTATTTAGTCATTAATCCATGTCATGTGGTTGCAGGTATGAGCAAAACAACAACAACAACATAGCCTCAGTCCCAAATTAATTGAGGTCGGCTACATGGATCAAACTTTTTCATTGTGCTCGATTAAGTGCAATTGATGGTGAGCTTTTCAAACCATTTAAATCCCTCCTAATTAATGTCATGTGGTTGCAGGTAGGAATAAAAGTAAATATTAAAAGACGGAGAATGAAGAGAAAATTCTTTTATAATTTAAAAAACAAAAAAGTATATTTTATGTTATAAAATTATTAACGAATATTTTCTACATTTTTCGTCTAGAAACCTTCAAATGTTATGTGTTAATTTGTTGATGGCATATTAGATTTCTCGCCTCTCTTCTTAATTTTTTGATAAAATAGCAACTTTATTGCTTATGGTTGTTACATATAAAACCTATATAACATCGCAATTTTTTTTTCTTTCAGTTGAGACAAGTGAAAAAATATATAAGAAATTAAGAACAAAATATTAGTGCAATACTATACAAAAAAACTTCAAATACTAGTCATTTGGGTAGCCCAATGATTTGATATGAGATTTAGAAGTAAGAAGTTATGAGTTCGAACTCTAATAGAGGCAAAAAAAAGTTTATTTCTTATAAAAAAATACAAAATATTTCAAATTAGTGGCTTTCTTTTATTTCTATTTTTTGACTTTTTTCTTTTCTTGTAAAAACTGCAAATCAATGTCTTAAATTTTGAGAAATCTATACTAATATAATAACAAAACTTGGCAGTTGACGGTGAAGCCTATTTGGCCACCAAACTGCCAATAATGCCCTTCTTTAGATGTGATTTGTAAAAGAATATGTCATAAGATAGTTTTGCAAAATTGTCTTTTTAAAAGGGAAATTTTAGGAATAATAGATAATTCCAGTCTTTATTTTCTGTATCATCAATTCTGTTCCCTTAAATATAGGCACAACTTTAGCTCTGACAAGCTGAAAATAGATGATGTATCTAAAAGTGATCAGTTATAATTGTGGTAGTTAGTTTTTACCAAAACTAAAGATGGATTCCTCATGTACGTTCCACATTGTTAGCATCAATGTGATGGTGGTGTGTGCCATGAAATGCCTACAGACCACTTCGATACGGTGTTACGTTAATCTTTGTTATTTGACACTGCCAAGGAATAGTTGATCTTCTTTGATAATTTTTAAAGGAGAGTGATCATTTCATGCTGGTGTTGGGTTGCTTGGACAGTGCTCTACAACGTCGATGCATAAGTGCACTAGGCTCAATCGTTTTAAGAACAAGGACGGGTCGTTCTTCCGTAGATCGATAAGCACGTGCCGAGTGACGAGCATGGTGAAAGATGAGACCAAGTACGGTACGATGGAGGAACTAACTTCGATAGTGTAAAATCTTATATGTTATGCTCAAACTTTTAACATATACAACAACAACAACATTATAGTCTCACTCCCAAATAAACGTTTAACATATATGGCTTCTTAAAAAAACACAAATCTGTGATTTTTTTTGACAAAGTAGAACCTGTTTTATTTAATTTGTAATTTTTATGTCAAACTTTATAACGTAGCTTCTTTAAAAAACACATTTGTAGTGATTTTTTTTCCTAAATTCTTATCTAACTCACACTATTATTAATTTGTGTTTGATGTAAGGTTGGAAATGTAAGAAAGTAAGAACAAATATAAAAAGGGCAGCAAGATGAGGAGTTATGAAGCCTTTTCATCTACTATAGTCATGGGGCTAAAAAAGTGTAGACAAGTGCATAATGGTGGAGAACAATTTTAGTTCGGGTCATTTGAAGAAGTTTTTTATATTTTTTGAGCACCAATATTATGTGCAGGGGTTTGAATGTTTTTAAACATAATTTTATGTTCTATATTTTTTATTGTGTTTTTTGAAATCATTATTAATTTTTTGGTGGATAAATGCCCTTTCTTCAAAATATTATTTTTATTTTGGGTACTTCGTTTGTTTGTTATTAGTGGGTATATTTTTGTTTATCAAAAGATAGTATATTAGTAGATATATGTAGCATTAATGGGTTCAAAGAATGCTTTCATATCCACGTGCCTCCTTACTAGTAAATACATAATTTTGAATTATAAGAGAAAGGATTGGATTAATCCTTTTTGGATAACATACATAAAGTCAGTCACCTGATCAAAAAATTACTTAATTTTACCGTCCCAAACCACGACAACACCGTACATCTACTTTTCGAAATTTCAAAGAAACCCTTTTTGGGCTCAATTTGGACATGCGTTTTTGGTGTTCATTGGTTCATGCGTCGAGATATGTGCGATTGTATCTAAAGGACGTCGTCACCCCAGCATCTTGGTGTCCACTTGTAAAACAACTTTAATTACTATAACCTCCTCCAACTACTAGACAATCACTATAACCTCCTTTTATCTCGGAGCCTTGTTTGAGCATAGAACATAAAACGCGATTTGCTTCGCAGTCCTTGGTCGCCTCTTTTTCTCGTTCGGACCCCCAAAACCCTCTCTCTTCTCCCAATCTCCAAATCGATCGATCAATTGATCCCTCGCGAGGGGGTTTTCGGATCGCACTCCTCCGAAACCCTAGAAAGCATCCAAATCTTCAGTGGCGATTGGCGAAACTGTCCTCGCGGAGTACTCGGTACGTTCGCCCTTTCTAGGGTTTCATTGGTTTCGTAATTGATTCCGTTTTCTTCTGTTGAGTCGTGCGGAGCTCGTGTTTCGGATTCAATGGCGCGATTTGATCCGCAATGTTTCGCCTTTCGTCGTTCGTCCTTTGTGTTGATCGGATTGGGGTTTCGATTGGTGGACGTTTGATGTCGTGGTTAAAGTTCTCATCTTTTTGTCGATTCGGTTTGGTTTTCGTTGTTTTCGATTGATTGTGCATGTTGGCTTGGTGCGATGCTGGAAGATTTGTGGACAGTTTGGTTGATTTCATGTCTGTGATAGTTTTGTAGGACATGTATGCATGGAAAAACCGTGTTTTTGTAACGTTAGAGTGATGGAATGTCAATTTCTCTGTGTGATTGCAGATTGGTTGTGAAGCTTCAGTGTAGCTTCTGCTGCGGCGCCAATCGTAAAGGTAACTGTCTAATTTCCGTAGTTTCCCTAGTTATATATGGATTGAAAGAAAATCTAGAAAGCATTGTGTAGACATGGTTTGTCTTGCACAAAGCATTAATGTAACTGTTAAAATAACTAGATGAATAAATGCAATGAGATTTGGCTTGAAGTAGAGATCAGTGCAAGTGAAAATTGTCATTTTCAATCATTTATAGCGTTGCGTTGTAAATTAGGAAATTGGGATCTTTCTTCTTGCTTTGCGATCCCATTCCGTAGAGGAATGGTTTAGGGCATTGATTTACATAAAGTTCTATATTATGTATGATATTGACTCTCAATGGCAATTGGATTCCTTTTTAGAAATAATTATTATTAATTACTAAGTATTTGTGAACTAATTTGTCGGAGATGGTTCTAGTGTACTGTTCATTGAGATTCTCTAGAAAATAAAACATTCGAGCGCTCTCATTAGGTCATGAGAAGGAGGAGAAGTGTTCTCGAGAGCAATTTATTACATGCAGATGGTTAGGTGCCCTTGTTGTATTCAAAGCAATTGGTATGGTATGCGTAATAAATGATTATGCTGAACAGGAAGAGTTGGTAATAGTTCGGAACCGAACTTCTCTATTTTGATCAAAGGGAGCGTATAGGTCCTTCACACTTGGGGAATACCATTTGAGTGATAAACGATCTGTTAGGCTTGATGAATTAGTTCCAATTGATGCATTGTAATCATTTGAAGATATTGAGAACTTGTGATATGCTCATACTTCCTCACATAAATACTAGGTCTATCTCTTCATTTTATGTTGGTGCACATTTTTGGTATCTATTTGTTTCCTCTTGAGTCACGAGCCACTCCATCCAGTTTTTTGGCCTAATGATCAAAAATATCACAGCCTTTACAAATTGTATCAATTATATCCTAGCCTTCGGAATTTATAAATTATTTCCTAACCTTTAGAATGTACTATCGACTCTATCCTCAATTAATTTGGGACACTTTTTTCTCTTATAATATATGCCCACACATCATTTTCTTCAACTATCTTGTTAGACCTTCAAGGATTTATTTATGCATATGCATTAGAGCTCAAATAATATTCATGATAAATATTCACGTATATAATACACATAGTTGTGTGTACACGTGCTAGCTACTCAATCACATACATAATTTAAGTACATATAATTCTTTTGTCAAATTAACAACTATGGGCAACCTAATAAGTTTTAGATGTCATTTTCATATGTATATACACATAATTTTCAACTTACCATTGGTGATCTACGAATAACTAAATTTGAATTAGAGTATTAATATATCATTGATTTATAAATTATTATTTTTTGTGAGTCCTCATAAACTTAATTTATACATAAAACTTAAAAGATTTCGATATAAATTGACCAATGTAGGTGATCATGAAAAGAAAATTATAAGATTAAGTTATTTTGAAGAAATAAGTGCCCCAAATTAATTGAGGATAGAATTGATAGTAAATTGAAAATGTTATGATATAATTGATAAATTTCAAAGGTTAGGACATAATTGGTACAACTTGCCAAGGTTAGGATATTTTTTTTTTTAATCATTAGGCCTTCGTTTTTGTTATTTTTCGTCTCTTGCGAAGCGGTGTTGTTGTTTCTGTGTGATTTAAAGTTCCATATGAATGCCTTGTGCTTGAGTGCTGATATGATTGATCAATTAATTTTATATCCTGTTCTAGTCCTAGTCGCTGTATAATTAGATGTAATAATTTAAAGATATATGCGTAGAATACAAGATCTGAGTTAAGCGTGTAATTATGAAGGATTTATAAGATTCTCCAAGCACGTTACCGACCGCACTATGTCGATCTGAGTTAAGTATTTGGTCTATGTAGCCGACTGATAACTTCCTTGCTCTCTTGGTGATCAAGAGAAACGAACCAACTTTATTGATGTTGAACCAATGGAGTGAAATACAGACATAGAAGGAGAAGACTAGAAACCCCGGAGAAGAGGACTCCTCTTACTCAACCCCAGACTGACGTCTTACAACAATAACAAAAGAAAAGATAACCCATACATGAACAGTAACACCCTACTTATCCTACCCCCCTAATTCTCCTTCTATGCAAACCATCACATGACTTTACCTACTGACTCAACTGACTCACACTTACTGTGCCTGACGCGTGACCACACCCTGACCACCTGCACACTCCTTGCTGGACTGCTCAGACCCCCACTACTGGACAGTTGTAACCACTTTCTCTAGAGATGATCCCATACACCTAGTCCGTTTCTGTTGGTATGTCTTAGTGATGGGGGGCCTAACATTACTCCGGCTCTGGACAACCACCTTGTCCTCAAGGTGGAAACCCGGAAAGGACTTACGCACGTGGCGAACGAGCTCCCAAGAGGCATCGGACACAGGGAGAGAGACCCATTGGATTAGCACCTCGAGCCCCGTGGAGAGGGAGCGATATGCCAAAATTGATTCGGGTTCCATGGGAACTGTGAGAGAATCGGGTAAAAATGGTGGAAGGGCTGTCACCACTGGAACGTTGCCCATCACAGAACCGAGCTAAGACACATGGAAAACCGGGTGAAGGGTAGAGGAAGGAGGCAAGTCAAGCCTATAAGCTACCGGATCGACTCGAGCCAGAACCTTGTTGGGCCCATAGAAACGCGGGCTGAGCTTCATGTTGGTACGACGCGCCACTGATTGCTGGCGGTATGGACGATGTTTGAGGTAAGCCAAGTCGCCGACTGCAAACGAAATATCGCGGCGGTGCTTGTCAGCTTGTTGTTTCATCCTATTATGGACCAACAGAAACTGGTCACGAAGCTTGGACAGAGCCAAGTCTCGAGCACGTAACATGGAGTCAACATCCACATTACTGGAGAGAGGGGCTGAACCATAGCGGACAAGCGGGGGAGGGTCTCTACCGTAAACAACCTTGAAAGGAGAACATGACAAGGAAGAATGGTAAGAAGAGTTGTACCAGTATTCGGCCCAATGTAGCCAATCCGACCATTCCTTGGGGCGTTGATGTATGAAGCACCGCAGGTAAAGTTTCCAAACACCGGTTGACCACCTCGGTCTGACCTTCACTTTGGGGTAGTAGGCCGTGCTCCGATTCAATTGGGTATGCTGAAGCTTGAACAATTCTGACCAAAAATGGCTCAAGAAGACCTTGTATCTATCAGAGACACTGCTATTCGGGAACCCGTGTAGGCGTACCACTCCTTTCACAAAGGTATCAGCCACCACCTTAGCCGAGTACGGGTGGCGAAGTGGGAAGAAATGAGCATACTTGCTCAATCGATCAACTATAACAAAAATGGTATTTGCACCTCGAGAGGAAGGGAGGCCCTCAATAAAATTCATGGAGATATCCTCCCGTATCCCAATCGGAACTTGTAATGGTTGAAGGAGACCCCCGAATGACAAGGTTTCGTATTTGTTGCGTTGACACACATCGCAAGAAGCCACAAATCGTTGAACATCCCCTTTCATGCCCAACCAATAAAACTCCGCTAGTAAACGCTTGTATGTTTTGAGGAACCTGCCATGACCGCCGATGGGGGAAGCATGAAATTCGGCAAGAAGCTTGTTCTTGAAACTGGAGGTCGCGGACAGTGCCACACGCCCTTTGAACAGCAGCAGCCCATTAGACAAGGTCCACCCCGGTCGAGACAGCCCACTCGATAGTAAGGCAGTGTGGATTGGGGCCAAAAAAGAGTCAATAGAAACCTCTTAAGAGACCTCAACAAGATCCAACAGAGAAGAAACCATTAGGGAAGAGAATTTAGGTTCAAATAGAAACCGTGAGATAGCATCAGCTGCCTGATTGGAAACACCCGGCTGCTATTGAATCTCGAAATGAAAACCTAGCAACTTGACAAGCCAACATTGATATTCTGGAGCAATCACCCGCTGTTCCAATAAAAATTTCAAGCTACGCTGATCGGTTCTCACTAAGAAAGAACCACCCAATATGTAGTGACTCCATTTCTGGATAGCTAGCACGATGGACATGAGTTCCCTTTCATAAGCAGATTTGGTGTGTGCCCGGGGAGACAAAGCTTGGCTAAAAAAATGCAATAGGCTGGTCGAACTGAGATAGAACCGCCCCTACACCGACCCCTGAAGCATCGGTTTCCACTACAAACAAAGCCTCAAAGTTTGGCAGAGCTAAAATCGGGACAACCTTGACTGCTTGTTTCAACTGCTAAACATCAAAGGTGGCCTCATTTGTCCACTGAAAAGCATCTTTGTGGAGTAGAAGTGTCAACGGAGCTGCAATCTTGCCATAGTCCTTAACGAACCGCCTGTAATAGCCGGTGAAGCCCAAGAAACCTTGCAATTTTTTTGGAGATGAAGGCATAGGCCAAGCATCCATGACACGCACCTTGTCCGGATCATCCCTCACCCCATCCCCAGAAATAATGTGCCCGAGATATTCAAGATCAGTCCGAGCAAAACAACATTTTTTTTAAATTAACAAATAGAGAATTGAGATGGAGGATAGAGAGGACCTGATGGAGGTGGTCACAATGGTCAGCGAGGGAGGAGCTATAGACTTGAATGTCATCAACAAAGACCAACACACAGCGGCGGATAAGCCCCTTGAAGATAGTGTTCATTAGGGATTGAAAAGTGGCTGGAGCGTTGGAAAGGTCAAAAGGCATGACTAAGAACTCAAAATGGTCGTCATGGGTGCGAACACCGTCTCTGTGGACATCTAAGTGCGCAATCGAATCGATGATAACCGGAGCGAGGTCGAGTTTGGAAAAAATTGAAGCACCGTGAAGTTCATCGAGCAATTCATCAATGTTGGGGATGGGGAAACGATCGAGTACAATAGCCTTATTCAAGGCTCGGTCAACTACACAAAAGCGCCAGCTACCATCCTTCTTCTTGACCAATAAAACCGGGCTAGAGAACGTGCTGTTACTTGGTTGAATAATGCATGCACTCAACATTTCAGTCACCATTTTCTCAATTTCATTTTTCTGGATGTGGGGGTATCGATAAGGTCTCACCCTTATTGGCTCAGTACCCTCTTTCAGCACTATGGCATGGTCACAATCGCGATGGGGCGGCATGGCCGTTGGTGGTCGAAATAACGAAGGGCACTCCTCTAATATCGCTTGGATACATGGCTCCACTCCAGCGGTGTGGTCAGGCAACTCCCTCGAATCTAAGCCAAAACATTTCACCAAGAATCAACCTAACACCGCATCCAAGGAACGATGTATGAACTTGTAGGAAACCAACTACCGATGGAGGGTAGGGTCACCATGGACTGTAACATTCTGTCTGTCGAACACGAAAAACAAGGTCAGGTGTTTCCAATCGATCGTAGTGATGCCGATGGTCGACAACCACTTCATTCCTAAAATCAAGTCGTTCCCCCTCATACCGATTAGAAAGAAGTCTGCCACAAATTGTACCCCTTGGAATGATACACTCAGGCCTTTGCACACACCTGACCCAGGCAGACGAGCACCACCCCCAATAAAAACCCCATAGTCTGCTGTAGGCTCCACTGGAATGTGAAGGGAGTTCACCAAGGCAAGAGAAATGAAATTGTGTGACGCCGTTGAATCGATTAAGATCACTACTTCGTTGCCCAACAACTCCCCCTTGACCTTGATAGTGTGTGGACTTGGGCCTCCGTCAATAGCATGAGCAGAGAGCTCAATTGTGGCCAGCTCTGGTTGCTCGTCAGGTGACTTAGATGGAGATTCTCCTGCATCATCCCCCTGGTCGTCATTAACCAACAGAACGTTCAACACCTTCCGACCACACCTATGGCCGACGAATCGCTTGTCGTCGCAGCGATAGCATAATCCCTGTTTGTGGCGAGCTTGAGCCTCTGATTCAGTGAGCCATTTGTGCTTTGGTGGAGACACATTAGAAGTGGTGCTTGATGAACTCGGACTCAACAAACCAGAGATGCTGGGCTTGTTTTAGCACTCGGGCCCACAACAGAAGTATCCTTAAGATGACTTGCTGGGCTCACTTTGGTTGGGCTGGAAAAGGTGTGTGTGACCCATTGGGAAGATTTGGACTCAGGTTTTGGGCCTAGCCCACTAGAATCGGACTGGGCCTTGGTCCCGCCAAGCCTAAGATACTCGCTCTCCTATAGCTTCTTCTCCAACCACCTTGCTCGGGCAGTCACGACTTTCAAGATCGACGACGGAACAACCATCATCTCAACACCAGGTGATCTTTTAAGCCATTGATGAACACGACTATCTTGTGTCTCTCTGTTAAGCCCTCCTGATGCAGCAACAACAACTTGTGACGTTGCCTGTATTCACGAACCGTTGACTCCTGCTTGATGAAGAAAAATTGTTGACATAGATGCAAGGGATCTGCCTATGTAAAATGCAGTGCCAGCAGAGTTTTCAACTCATCCCAACTGTCTAATGGCTGCATCTTTTCCTCCGTTTGCAACCATATCTGAGCCGCGCCGATGAGGCAGATCCGGGCAGCCCTTAATTTAGAAGCCTCAGACATATCATGAAGAGCAAAGGAATGTTTAGCTTGGTTAAGCCACACAAGGAGTTCGTCGCAGTTGCACGTGGGCATTTTAATTTTCCTCACTTCAGGTTCAGATCTGTACGGAACTACCCTTCGAGTTGTCTGCCTTTGCTAACCTCGGATCTGAGGCTGGATCTGGCTGGATCTGGCCCTACGTCGTCGCTCGTCGACCCCGCTACCGGCGATTTCCCCAACCCCTCACGCTGCTGCTGGAACAACAATTCCTCCATTTGTTGTGCTAAAGGAATGGATCTGAGTTTGGAACTTGGATCGCAAACCCTCGATTGCACCGCCTAGCTCCTGGATCTTCTTCATCTTTGCCTCCATCGCATCCATGCGAACATCAAGCTTAGGACCCATAAGAAGTTATTTGCTCTGATACCACGGATAACTTCCATGCTCTCTTGGTGATTAAGGGAAACGAACCAGCTTTATTGATGTTTAACAAATGGAGTGAAATACAGACATAGAAGGAGACTAGAAACCCCAAAGAAGAGGACTCCTCTTACTCAACCCCAGACTGACGTCTTACAACAACGACAAAAGAAAAGATAACCCATACATGAACAGTGACACCCTACTAATCCTACCCCCCTAATTCTCCTTCTATGCAAACCACCACATGACTTTACCTACTGACTCAACTAGCTCACACTTACTGTGCCTGACGTGTGACCACACCCTGACCACTTGCACACTCCTTGCTGGATTGCTCAGACTCCACTACGGGACAGTTGTAACCACTTTTTCTAGAGATGATCCCATACACCTAGTCCGTTTCCGCTGGCACATCTTAGTGATGGGGGGCCTAACACCGACCTGAACTGATTAATGATTGATGCTTTTTTGTTGTTGTGGTGCTGAGATTGCATGCCTTAACTTCAATAGGAAGGCAAGAAGCGCGAGATTCTGTGCCTTCATTACTATTGTATGGTCAATTAAGAGCAAAAGGGATGGGGAACTTTTGAGATCAGAGGAAGTGGTTGTAAGAAATTATGGGAAAAATCTAAAGGGAAGGAGCTAGTAAAATGTGAAATCAGTTCAGGTTAGCTAATTGTAGATTGGATGAGAAGTTGGGCTGGTATGATGCGATAGGATGCAAGAGAAGGTGGTGAGGCATGTGAAGTGGAAAACTTGTGATCTTCCTTGGGGTGTCAAGTTTGGTGTGAAGAATTTTGATTATCTATGTAGTTTTTGCTGTTTTTAATATGCAAGTGACCGGTTTATCAATGAAAAAACCTTCTTCTTATCGATCTCATGTTTTGAGGGTCAATTTAGCATATCATGTGTTCTTTGAGGAAATCTTATAGTATATTATTCTATAAACCAAATGTGGCTCTGAATGCTCTCTTTGTTGTCTGGCATAACATTGAACCTATTGCTATATTTTTTTTTTCTTTTCTAGGGAATTGTGGTACTTACACTTGATGTGTCAGTAATAGTAAAATTAGTCAAGTATTTCAATTGGAAGCTAGTTATGACTTATGACATGTCCTTGTAGATCAACCCTAAAGCTCTCAGTGTGTAAGTATTCTCTTCTCCCATTTCTTTCTTGGTTTCATTACCTCTTGAGTTGCATGTTGGCGATTAAACTATCTAATCAAAGCCAATGTATTTGGTGTATGATTTCATAAATTAGAAACAAATGTTATGTCATTTATCATTTATGATTCAATCCGCAAAAAACACAGAGTTTTGTGATTTGGTGCAATATGATATTTTAAAGAATCAAATAGCCCTTATTTTGCAAATTTGTTATTAGAATAAATAACCAGCATAAAGGGTGTCAGTTCTGCTTTATTAGTTTCTTTCTTCCTTTTTTTGTTGCTTCGATAATTTAGAGACAGTTAAGGAGTGAATTATACTTGTTTTTTCAGTTAGCTACTGTTGAGGATGAGTATGCAACAAGTTGTACAGCCTAAGCCTTCTGCAAATGGATATGGTCGTCGAAGAGCTGAGAGGGATATGGCGACTCGACTAGATAAGTCACAGCTTGGGAAACCAAACCCTGGCAGTTTTGGCAATACAGGTAAAAATGTATATTCCATTTGTTTTTTTTAGGTATTTTGTTTTTTCCTACTAAAAGTCTGTTGTCCAGGTGCAGCGAACGGCGGTAAGGTTAAAGGACACGAAAGTCCTCAACGCGATCGGCTAATTTATTTGACTACATGCCTAATTGGTCATCATGTTGAAGTTCATGTAAAAAATGGATCTGCATTCTCTGGAATATTCCATTGCACTAATGCTGAAAAAGATTTTGGTATGTGTCATTTTCTTAGTTTTATGATTTTTTTGGATATTGAAAAGTATTTTATGCTATATTTCTTTTCTTTTTTTTGTTTCCTGAAACGAAGGTTTAACTATTTATATTTCAACCAATCCTGTTCTGAATGCTGGAACAACATTGTAGGAGTTATCCTGAAAATGGCACGGTTAATTAAGGATGGTTCCGTGAAAGGTCAGAAATCTCTTGCAGATTCGGTCAGCAAGGCGCCATCAAAGACTTTGATCATACCGGCAAAAAAGAACTTGTCCAAGTTATAGCAAAGGTTTGATTACATTTTCTATTTGAACTTGTCATCTGAAACATCTTCAGTTTTTCTTTGTACTTGCAAATGTTTAGACATGATTATCATTGTTGTTGCAACCAAAGTGTTGTCAACATTTGTGAGGTTTCTTCCATGCTTATTGGAGAGTCTATCTATGGCCTACAGGTCTTGCTATTTGATTGCGCATGCTCACATTTTTGTAATATGTGCCATTTATTGATATATGCTTGCAGTTTTTGCAAATTAGTTGGTTGTGTTTACAAGTTTTATTCAATTATGTCAGAGTGTATCTGTGACTGGGGATGACTTGCCAAATAATTTCCTGGAAAGACGTCAGGATATTATGATAGACTCCTATATATCACAGTCAACGTCTGTTGATGTTGGAAGAGAGCTGGAGCGCTGGACCCCCCATGAAGATGATCCGCAATGCCCTGAAACTGAGGACATATTTGATGGCTCATGGAATGGGAATAGGTAAGATTGACAACACTGAATTTTTTGAAACCATAATCATTTTGCTTATGGTCTGATTCCCATTATTCTACCATTGTCATATATTCCATAATTTTTGTTTTTATTATTATTATTATTATTTTTTTTTCGAGATTTTGCTTTTTGTGAAAGCTGCTTCCCAAAGAGTTGTTATTGCAGTTTCTGGTTGATACTGAAGCGTTAAATAATATATGATATACAATATGCAAATTGTACATTATATTTGCGAGGCTTTTTTCCCTCTGCAGAAGTGTGATAAGATCCCATATCTAGGCCTTATAGAGTTAGTGGGAATAAGATAGTATAAATAGGGGTGAGTGAGTAAGATTAGGCATCTATTGAAATTGCATTGTAATTGGGGCACTCTCTGAGTGATTTGGGTTGAGAAGGTTTTAAGACCTTTCTCTGGGGTTACCTTCGAGTTGTGATCGCTGTCATTTCTCTTAATTCAAACAGTCTATATTGGAGTTCTATCAGTGGTATCAGAGCATCTCCGCACGAATCAGATGGCTCCGAAAGTAGATTCCCGAGTCGATGTTCTGGAGGCAGAGATGAAGAAAACGGAGGCGTCCATGGGTGAGCTTAGATCGGCTGTCGAAGCACAGCGATCCTCCATGGATTCACAGCCCAAGCCTTGTCCCGTGTTGGAGGCACTGTTCCGCCAACAACCTAGCCGCTGGTGGCGATTCTCACCGGGCTTCGGCGATTCTCACCGCTTCGGCGAGACTAGCTGGTGCGAGGAACCCGATCCACCCGATCCAGGGGAATGCGATCCTCCGATCGACGAGCGACGACTAGATCGACGAGGAAATCCTTATCGATCCGGGGCGAGGTTAGGAAAATCAAGATGCCGACGTGCGACGGAGATGATCTCGCCGGTTTGGTCGAACCAAGCGAACATTATTTCGCCTTGCACGAGATGTCTGAGATGTTGAAGCTTCGAGCCGCCCGAACTGTCTCGTGGGAGCCGCTCGATCTCGGTTGCGAACGAGGAATTGGAGATGCCATTCGATAGTTGGTCCTGAGATGCACTCGCGGCAGTGCCGAGGTTCACCGAAGCCAATCCATTATACCTTCATCAACAATTCTTCGCGATCAAGCAGGAGTCCACTGTTGCCGAGTACCGCAAGAGATTCGAACTGTTGTCACTATATACAAAGGGGGTACCGGAACAGTTCAAAATCGCTGTGTTCATCAACGGCCTCAACGATCGCATTCGAGTGGAGATGCTGGTCGATCCGCCGGCGACGCTGCAGGCAGTGGTGGAGCGCGCATACCAGATCGAGAAGAAGATCATCGAAGGAGACGAATTGAGTGGGAGAATTCGAGCTGGGCCCAGACCTGTTACCCAGTTGGGCCCTCCCAATAAATCAGAGGGACGTCCACCCACTTGGATGTCCCACACTATTTCGGGCCCATCTAAAAGCCCAAATACTCTCCAACCGAAATCCAGTTCGGTGGTGAGTTCAGCAGCCAAAACCAGTCCCACCTCGTCAGATTCGTCAAGCCCTAGCTCGTCTGCTGCAGTCACGCCTCATGTATCTCCACCGAAGCTCAAGCGACTGACCGAGACTGAAGCACAGGCTCGCCGGAAGCTAGGGCTCTGCTACCGCTGCGATGAGAAATGGCATGCCTCACATCGTTGTCGGCCCAAGGTGCTGAACGTGATGTTGGTAAACGATGACACTAGCGATGAGTTCAATGAGTCACCTCCCGAGAGCCCGGGGGAACAAGGGGAGTGCGCCTGAGCGGGGTGCCCGAGTACTTGTGAATATGAGTCTGCCTCTTGGCAAGACACACTAGGTGTTTGTTCACAATAAGTCTATGTTTCTAGTGTTCTTCAATTTCCCTTTATGTCTCTTTTTTTCATTCCACCTTGAGGACAAGGTGGATGTTTTAGGGGGATTAATGATAAGATCCCATATCTAGGCCTTATAGAGTTAGTGGGAATAAGATAGTATAAATAGGGGTGAGTGAGTAAGATTAGGCATCTATTGAAATTACATTGTAATTGGGGCACTCTCTGAGTGATTTGGGTTGAGAAGGTTTTAAGACCTTTCTCTGGGGTTACCTTCGAGTTGTGATCGCTGTCATTTCTCTTAATTCAAACAGTCTATATTGGAGTTCTATCAAAGTGTTTTTGTGAGTAGTTTGTGATGTTTGAGCTGCTTGTAGTGACTTAGTCTGTTCATCATTTTGTAAGTTAGTGATGTTTGAGCTGCTCTTAGTGACTTAGTCTGATAGAGGATAAGTCATCGCAATCACATGGTGCAATGCAATGACAATGGAGAATCTTGTCATTTTGTAACTCTTTGCATTTTCTTTTTAGTATAATCTTTCTGTTTAAACCTCTGAGTTTCATATGTGATCTTGTTTCTGTTGGGTTTATGCAATGTATGGTACTATGAGTATGAGGGCGATTCGGCAGAGTACAACTCATTGCAATCATCCGATCAATGAAATCTTGCGTGGTTAATATAAGCGACATGTTATGCATTTACATTTCTATCATAAATTGATGGGTTTTATGGTCTTCTTGTACCCCCCAAGTGTCAAGTTTCTGATTGATTCTTTTTATATGCACTATTGCATGTTTGGAAAATAGTGATCCCAAGGCATCACATTGGCTGCTACAAAGGAGTTTTGAATAAAATATGCTAGGCATTGAGTGAGGCAGGCATGGGATATCTGAGCAAATACTCGGATGCTTGGAGATGCTTTATTTACAAATGAATATATGTTTCTTAAAATTTACAACTTTTGGACACAAACAAAACTGTGTGGAATATTTCTTTTTGACTTCTACGTGGAGTATTTCTGGTCATTCTTTTGAGTTCATTATTGTGTTTTGGAATATCCATTAATATATGCAATTTATAAATGACCGACTTTATTGTATAAAATTAATTAATTACCTAGAAGCCTATAAATATTCCTTTGTTGCCTAGGCCTCACCATAATCAAGTGGTTTTTGATGCACCACCCTGGCGTCTTGCAATAGCTGGGGTAAAACATGTTTCCTTTTCAAGCGAATTTATGTTGTGTGGCTGTGTAACTATTATCGTTTAATTGGTTTTGTATTCATTGCAATAAATTTACTATTGTATGAAACTTTTGGGCGATGGTGGATTGTGATGTAATTTCTGCAAATTTATTTGATGTTCTTTGAATAATTTACGAAAATTTTATTTCTAATACAGAAACTGGGATCAGTTTAAAACTAATGCCGCACTATTTGGAGTAACAAGCACTTTCGATGAGGAGCTGTACACTACAAAACTTGAGAAAGGTCCTCAAATGAGAGATTTGGAAATTGAAGCAACACGAATTGCAAGAGAAATTGAGGGTGAGGCTACCCAAGATCTGCATTTGGCTGAGGTAATGTTTACCTATGATACACAAATTCTTGTTCTTCTTATTGCTGGTCGTTCTTGAGTTATTCTGACAATTTTTAATATATGCAGGAAAGGGGCCTTCCACTTCAAGAAGATTTTGATGTTGACGAGGAGACCAGATTCTCGTCGGTGTTTAGGGGGAACGATGATAGTGGATATGAAGAAAGTGAGGATACAGAGTGTTAGACACACAAAATACAGAAACCCTTGGAGGCTCCTCCATTTCTTCTGTTAGGAAGTCCTTCTCTAATATAGCTGGAGGGAAAAGTGACGATGGAGCTCTTGTATCATCAGTATGTTCTCATCTTGAAGTTCCTTGATCTTTATGTACTGATTTGCTTAATAGGCGTCTCTTAATTGATAATATCTTGATCAGATCAGCCTGCTTGGTTATACTTGTACGAGTGTTTTCCGTTTTTGTTTTGTTTTTATGCACTCTTAGGCTCTTGCAAGTTTGAACTAACTTTACAGTTGATCAAATTTGCCGATTGCGATGTATGTATATAACATAAAAAAGAACAGTTTGGTGACTTTCATTTTTTGACATGCGGATTAATTTGGTAGTCAAAATAGGTTCATTTTTTATTTTAATTTTGCCAAGTCTGCTGTATTTTATTTTTTATTTTTTTATTAAAGACAATTATAAACCTCATGTGTTAGTTTAGACTTTTTTTTTTTTTTTTTTGGGAGGAAACTACCATTGGCGATATTGGACCCCTAGGCCTCCCACGACCCATGACTTTAGACTATCCTTCCACCCAACATTAGGGTTTTTGAGTCTTGAAACTCAATTTTGAGGTTGGAACTTGGAAGGTTCATTCTCCGCTGCTAGGTCTGGATTGGTGTTATGCATTCATAGTTTGTTTGTTATCAGGTACCAAAGTGATACTCGCACTAGTTTCTGCTAAATTGAAACAATGAGAAGTAGTTGCTATGTAAGGGAATATGACAGTCAGCCATACAACAGAACTAATATCTTATGCTTCTATTATGCACTGCAGGATGGAGACTTGGTCTCTCAAGGAAACGATGGTAGGGACTTGGGATGTACTGGATCTAGTGAAAGCTCTAGACATTTGGATGGGGAGAGGAGGTCTATTATAATTACCTTTTTT
Source organism: Stephania cephalantha (assembly GCA_039657325.1). Lineage (NCBI taxonomy): Eukaryota > Viridiplantae > Streptophyta > Magnoliopsida > Ranunculales > Menispermaceae > Stephania > Stephania cephalantha. Next base: position 52,663,028 of record CM077569.1, on the reverse strand, counting down.
GTTTTATCCTTCTGTGAAAACTAGATTTAACTTTACAAATAATATAATTATGAGGCAAAGTTGACCTTCATTGATCGGATCTTTTGATGAATTTGTGTACATTAGGATGAATGGCAATCAGTTGAGAGAGCAGCATGGAAGGAAGATTCATTCGAAGAGCTTTACGGGAAGTAAAACTGTATGTATCAATTTCGGTTTATTTGGTTTATTTAGAGTGAAAGAAATGCATTCTCATGTCATTTTGTTTCTCACTTCTTAATGCAGCTTGATGAGGATGCGCAAACTTCTAAAGTTGAGGGTGAGCACATACTCTCTGTTTGTGGTTAGAATTCCAGTTATGTGGCTTTTGTTCATGCTTGGATGCGCCACAGTTTGCATGGAACAATCTATATTGTCTCATTTCTGTTCCTTTTCTGCTGTTGTTTGTACCGTCTTCTATATATTTTTCATTCTTTCTTTTGGTTCCCACATCATCAATAGACTTCATGTCCCATGCCATCATTTGTACAGTGGAAAGCATGCAAAGATGCAACATAAGTTCCCCAACACAACTGGAAACGACTTTTAATCAATTACAATAAAATCAGTTCATCCTGCTAAACAGTGGAATGACCGATGGTGATGGAGCAGGAAAGGTTGAGAAGCCATCTTCTTCTACCTTTGGTGCTAGGGGAAGGTTCAAAGTCCAGTCTTTCTGCTTGGAAGATGCCCAAACTATGTCTAATTTGTCCCCACATCCTAGCACTCCTCTCGATCTGTGTTATTAATCCCATTGATATCCGAGCTGATAAATACTAAATAGTTAAATACCGTGGTTGAAAAGTGAAAAGTGAGATGAAGAAAGATTGAGAAGAAAACGTCAAATCATTTTGAATTTTCTTAGGTCTTTGAAAACGTGTAGGAATGGAAGGTACAGGAGTAAAGGAGGTCCTAAAAATATTGCAGATCTATTTCATTGGGAGAAAAAGATCTGGGGATTGGTGCTGCGTATAATTCAGATATTTTCTTATGAAATAGGTTTGAAATGATCCAATGATTCAAGTAGCAAGTCTTGTGATACAGTTAATGGTTATGGAATGGGCATCTGATATTTTCTATTTTCTACCAATGCTACTCTTTCTAGATTAAGCGGTCATCATTAAAGGGTGAAGGCTTCTGATATTTTTTATTTTCTATCAGGAGTGCGTTTTTGGAACTCTGGAGGAATACATTAGAATCTAAAGGCTTTAAGTTGAGTAGGACGAAAACCGAATACATGCACTGTGAGTTTAGAAACACTAGACATCGAGATGATGGAGTGGTAAAATTAGGGGAAGTAGAAGTTCCTAAGGTAAACCACTTTAGGTACCTAGGATCAATCATACAAAATGATGGTAACATTGAGAATGATGTCACACATAGAATTCAAGCTGGATGGAAGAAATGACGGAGTGCAACAGGGGTGATTTGTGATCAAAATGTTCCTACTAAGTTAAAAGGAAAATTTTATAGGACCGCAATTAGGCCAGCTATGCTCTATGGAAGTGAATGTTGGGCGGTAAAGCAACAACAATTACATAAAATGAACGTAGCAGAAATGAGGATGCTTAGGTGGATGTGTGGTAAAACTCGTAAAGATAGAATAAGAAATATAGAAATTCAAAGACAAGTAGGAGTAGCACCAATTGATACAAAGATTAGGGAAGGGCGGTTGCGGTGGTTTGGTCACCTGCAAAGACGGCCTACAAATGCCCCAACTAGAAAACTTGACTCAATAGAAACTGTAGAAATTCGACGAGGTAGGGGTAGACCAAAGTTAACATGGGATGCATTAATTAGGAGGGATTTGAATGGTTTGGAAAGCTCACCATCAATTGCACTTAATCGAGCACAATGGAAAAGTTTGATCCATGTAGCTGACCCTAGTTAATTTGGGACTGAGGCTATGTTGTTGTTGTTGTTGTTGTTGTATCAGGAGTGCGTTTTTGAATATGGACAAATGGGTTATTATTTGCCTGCATTATGATTTCCTCTTTCCTATGGATGTGTTAGTAGATGATTGTGTCCCTCAGTTACAATTGTGTCATGCTCTGTTGCATGCATAATTTGGTTAATAGCCAAATAAATTGGCTTTTCTTCATTAACATTTACTGATTGTTTTGGTTGAGTTTTAAAATGTTTGGTTGTCTGGTTGATGGATATATTGAACTATAGTTTTTGAAAGTTTCTTGATCAATCATCGAAGAATGTCAAGAATGGTAGTTCTGATAAAGGAAGGAATATCTTCCAGTACCACTGCTTATTTCCCTTCTTGAGTATTGTCTAAGGATCAAGATCGCATGGAATTCTCAGGTGAATCATCTGATGGCGCTGTCTCAATCAAATCAAATGGAGCTGCTCAATCTGTAAATCCCCGTGGACGGCCTAGTAGTTCAACATCATCCGCTTCTGAGCGGACTGGTGCTGCTGCTGCTTCAAGTAGTCATGGTCTGTCTCCTAGCTCATCCATGGGGTCATTATCTTCAGAGAAGTCATCATTAAACCCTTATGCAAAGGTATTACTGACTTAAACATATACCATACCTTTTCTTGTATGTTGTGCTTTTTTTTTTGTTACCAAATTTCATCTGGTCAATTGTTGTGCCTTCTTGGTTATATTCTAATTTGACTGAACTGGTCCAGGAATTTAAGCTAAACCCCAACGCAAAGAGTTTTACCCCATCTCAAACACCATTGAGGCCACCTTCCCCCGCATCTGATGGTTCTTATTATGTACCAGCTAATGTATCTGCTTTCCCACATATGTCGGGCCTACCGGTGGGAATTGGGGTAAGTATTTTGTTTGTCCTTTTTTGCTTGATCATCGTCATTGTAACAAAATTAATGATTGCTTTTGTTTTCTATTTCTGATATTAAGCATCTCTTTAAGAAAATTCTAAATGCTTTTGTTTATGTTTGCCATAGAACTTGAATTCCCTGAACATCTCTAAATTATATAGTTTTTTTCCAAACACCAAATTAAAATATACAGGCAAACATCCTTCACAAATTTTAATGCTAATTTGTAAGAAAGGTTACACCCAATATTATTCTTAAAAAGGTTTTCCTACTTAATAGATGCATATTTGATAATGCAAAGTTTGGAAATAGTGTCAAGTATGATGAATGAATTCTTTTTTTTTTTGATTGTTTTATGCTGAATAAGGCCGACCTCAACTAATTTGGGATTGAGACTATGTTGTTTATGATGAATTAATCTTTACATATTGCCAAAAAGAGAACTAATATCTAGAAGTAGCCGAACAATAGAAAGAATTAATTTCAGAGGATCGAGGATTGCAAGACGTTAAGGCAATCCCAAGGTGATTTCTCTGGCCTAGGCGAGGCGGTGCTTAGAAGACTAGGTGATGCCTAGGTGGATAAAATAATATTTATTTAGAGGTCTCTAGATAAGTTTTTATTTTTATAGGTCCATAACTAACATTAATTGTCTATTAGTCAATGTGATTATTATTTAATATATACTTCAAAAATACTAATAAGTCTTTAGATCCTTACGTAACATAAATTCTGTCAAGATTTTGTTGTCGTGTAGGTATTTTGTTATCAAACTTAATTGTAAAGCCCCTTCAAATTTTTAAAAATTACTTAGAAGGACACCTCCCGCTTAAGTCACCTAGGTGGTGACTGCCTAGGCGACACCTTGCGATCACTGTAGAGGATTAAAACTATCGATGTTGAACTTAAAAAACTTTATATTAGGTCTAAGAAAGAGAAATGACAAGGAATATTACAAACAAAATGTGTTTTGACAAAATTAGAATATAGACTATAGCACTTAAATGAAGTTATTTAGACATCTCCTTAATGTTGAAATTTTACTAAAATTCAACTTCATTGAATTAGACTTTTTCATATTGCTTCTGAATTTTAAGTGACCGAAGTCGTATGCGAGGTCAATTTTCTATCCTTGATATTTACGTTTATTGCTTTTTGTCATTATGTTTTTCATTTATTTTCTAAAGCTGTCATCTTGAGCTTTTTTTAGCAATTTGAAGAGCTGGAAATTGTTAGGTCTATTGTACCCCCATGTGAATCACTTAAACGTAGAGGAGAAAGTATAATACTGTTTTATGCGATTCTTTGAAAAAATATTGATTTCAATAATGTTTTTATAAGCGACAGAACTCTAAAAAAGATGCTTTTTAAACTTAGGGAACTAAATCTTTCAACTCTTTTATAAATAAACAATTCCTCTTAAGTAAAGCCTCAATCTCAAATTTTTTTAGGTTGGCTACATGGATCAAACTCTTCCATTATGCACGATTCAATGCCCTTGATGGCTTGCTTTGAAAAACCTTTAGATCTTTCCTGATCAATGTGTCCCTCTTACTTAAACAAACATTACTAATAATTTGTGGAACTGGAAAATAGAATTAAAAAGAGCAGCTGCTAAAAGTTGCACTTCCTAAGATGCAATGTTGAATTTAGATTTGTGAAATTCCTATTTTATTTGGCATTATGCTTTTGCTTGAGGGAAACTTAATTCCTATGTGTAAAAAATGAACTTGTGAACTGGAAAATGTCTTTCCATTTGACAATGTATTATGGAAACTGTGAAGCACCAGAAAACACTGGAAACTCATATAAGGTATGCCATGACATTTAATCTTGGCAAGAAACACTTCCTACTCTTTAAAGAACTTTATACATAGAAAAACGGAATAAGTTGGAGCCTTGAAGATATTTGCAACTTCTGCTTCTATAAGATGTCATTTGAGATAAAAGAAGCTGATGATGTTTGATAAGTAGGGTATAAAACATCCAACAATACTAATGAAGAAGATAAAGTGGGAGGTCGAAAAGGAAATCTATGAAGTAGAAACAAACAACATAGCCTCAATCTCAAATTAGTTGGTGTTAGCCGCATGGATCAAACTCTTCCATTGCGCTCGATTTTGTGCAATTGATGGTGTGCTTTCCAAATCATTTAAATCCCTCCTAATTAATGTGTCCAAAGTTAGCAAATCTATGAAGTAGAAGTTGGAGATAAAAATGGGAGAAAATCTTGAAGTGGACGAGTGCAAGGGGAAGAGAAGCCTACCTGGCTCTATAGTCTATAGCAAGTTGATATGGAGAAAGAGGAATGATAGAATTAATTTTAGTCTCAAAAGTCCACTGGGTATAAATCATGAATTGGCCGCACCATGCCGTAGAATTCCTAAAATATGCTTACTTAATTTTGACGGCTAAAATTTTTCCTAAACGTTTCTAATTCGTGATGGAAACTTGAATCTTACTGAAATTAAATTAGGAGTACCAAAAGTAACAACTAGTGAAATCAAACACTTAAGTTTTCAGTGTCATTATAGAAAAAAGGGAAAATAGTCAGAATAATCCCAAATTTTTAGTTTTGTGTCAAAATAATCCTAAACTAATAATTGTGTCTAAATAATCCCAAACTTTGTGTTTTGTGTCAATTTTGGCCCAATTATTTTTAGGCTAATTGATGTTGATGTGGCATAATATGAAATTAGTAAATTTTCTAGCAAAATGTGCTGGTTTAAATTCTAAGAAATAAAAGGGTTGGTTGTAAATTTAAAAGTTAAAACCCATAAAGACACAAACAATCGGTTTTGTGTGAATCAAACCCAAAGTTTGAGATTATTTTGATGTCAAAATTTAAACCACTTGTTTTAAATAAAAAATAAAAATTAAACCACTTCATTTTGCCAGCAACTTTACCAATTTCATATGTCATATCTCAATTTGACTGAAAAAAAAGGACTAAAATTGACACAAAACACAAAGTTTGGGATTATTTAGACGCAACTATTAATTTGGGATTATTTTGACACAAAGCTGAAAATTTGGGATTATTCTGACTATTTCCCAAAAAAAGAGACTTGAAAACCTTTAGACGGACTAGTTTGGTCCCGCAAATATCTTAAATAGCCTTTTTCTAATAATCGTATTCGTTGGTATTCGAATTTTTTTCGGCCCTTCCTTACTTAGGATTGAGTAACCCACGAGAGCCAATTGAGCGCCCCAACCCCATAACCTGAGCAAAACCAACAAAGATGGGATTTGATCCCATGACCTTTTGGTCACCCTGCACATTTAAGTAATTTGGAGGGAAATAGTCGGGTTCTCTAAGAGGCTTGGATCATATCCTTACATTTGGGGTAGAGAGGGTCGGGGACTCGTGTCATGATTACAGACTAAAGATTAAACAAGGTGTCAAGGAATGAAGATTGTTTATTTCCTCAAATGCAAAAAGCGTTTATCTTATAGAGCACACATAGAGTAGTATTTACTAGGAGATAAAATTAGAATTCATCAGTGCTTCAAACTAAATGCTTGCATACAAAGAAAAGGGCAGGCCTCTTCTACTTGTTGATGGAGGGAAAAGTTATAACCTGCAACTTTCAGTGATTACTCTAGCATTAGGGAAATTTCTCTACTTAATTGCGTGCCGTAGCTTTCTTAGGCATATGATTATCACTTGCTTCATATTTATCTACTTGAGGGAAGTTCCCGACCTCTCCCGCAGCCATGGTAGGACTAGTTTAGTTCTTGGTATGGAGTTCACTATTGAAGATAGAGGAGCCATGGTATGCAATGGCATGGAAATATTTGGAAAAGAACCGAGTTCTTTGATTTTTAGGATGAGGATCAGTGCAAGGTGTGGTTGGATGACACGAAGGTGTCTATTTCGTTGTGTCAACGATTGTATTGCTGGGCTCGATGAAGGTGGGAACCATGCAATTTTGAGAAAATTCTGTGGCCGTCGGTCATTTGAGGCATTACGGGAAGGCTACTTGTGAACAGAAAATGCAGCATTGGTTAGAAAGCGATGGGTATAAATTTGCTCATGTCGTCTGATTGACCTCTTTGTTTGATGTATTTTTGATTCTTTCGTGTACTGGCTTAAATGTGTATAATATTTAGTGTTTCCAATTATTTAGATCAATAAACGAATATTGCTATTACAGAAAAAAAGGGTATTGATAGTAATATTCACATGTGTATAATGATTATTGTTTCATAAATTTTAGTTTTCCGTCCTCATATGTTGCTGCTTTTAGCTTCTGTATCTTCATTTTATGGTTCTGTTTGTTTTTTTTCTCCAAATTAATAGTTGTATTTCATGTCTGCAGATTGGACCCTCATTTGGAGGTCCGCAGCCTGTTGTTTACAATGCGCCGGCTGCCCCCGTTCAATCACCTCCAGCATATATGCATCCGAATGTACCTGTGGTACGTTATTACTTCCATTTTTGCACAAGTTATACGTTATCTTGCCGCTACTGTATGCTTTCATTTACCTCATCACGTTCTCACTTGTATTTCTCGCAGTATGGACAGCAAATGATTGTTGGTCATGGCCACCCTAGGCAATTTTTATACATGCCAAGCTATCCCCCGGTATGCTCGTAGCCTTGTCTCTTTAAATATGCCAACTTTGGCAAAAGTTGCTCCGTGAAATAAAAATTTCTCATGCTGTGGCATCAATATTTACCATTCTCGGTTTGGTCCGCCCGTAAGGTACAACATGCCTTCATTTACTGAATGTTTTGCAACTTACAGGATATGCCATATAAAGGGAGAGATTTCTAATTTATGAGGACGTGGTGAGGCGGACAGGCTGTGCATTACAAGCGGTTCTGTAAATAATGGGTGTCTGAGAGCGAGCTGCAAGAGAATTTAGGGGGATATCAAGGCATGAATTCCCTCTTTTGGAGATTCAATAATAGAAGAGCACATTCTCAGACTAATCAATATATATGCCCCTTGTTTGTACACACCCTTTGACAGTAGCTGTAGTGCAGTGACTCGTTTTTTCTTTTCTTTTTTTTTTTTTTTTCGTTCATGTTTTGAATACTTGTCAAGTGTGAAAATGAAGCTAAGAAGGCGTGAAAAATGGCTCATCTTCTGCATCTGGTGATGGAAACTTTACCCAAATGGGCTCTATTTCAGGTAGGTAATCAACTTTTTGCGCCTCATCGACGATCGGATGATGAGGTCCCGGTTGTTACGACCTAACGGTTCTGTTGCTTGTAATATTGACTTTTGGATCACCCTCCGGTGGTTCTTTGCTTCTGGAAAAGGAAACTGCTCTGCCGTGGCTGGATAGCTTACTGGAGTTCTGCGCGTATGATAATAAGCTAACTGAATTTGAGATTTGTGGTACATCAAATGTGCTTGTGACAAACAAAAAAAAAAAAAAGTTAAAACGTACGAGTGAGGCCGAGGTTAGTAATGCTTAGTGGGGGCAGCTTATTAAAGTAGACCAAACTTAGGGAGTCAAAAAGGCAGGGAAATGTAAAAGGAACGCCAACATCTACTGGGATTTGTTTCTTTTTGGACAAGTTAGCCAAGAAGCATCAAGAGTTGGCAGGCTCTGTTATAACTTTATTTGTTTTCCTCTGCATTTCCTTCAGCTACTACTTGTTAAGAAGTCTCGTGTATTCCCACATCAATATTTGTCATCTAGTGGGGAAATGACTTTTTTTTTTTTTTTTTTTTTTGTCAAATGGGGAATGACTTCGTCTTATGTTTGGTCTGCGTCAACGATTTCAAGCATTAAGTACTATCTCTACTATTTAAGGTGGCAGTGTCTATTTAAAATCTTTTATTAGCAGAGTCAGTATCTCATTGATTAGCCGGTGTTATCAGCTTTCAAGAATCTATCAAAATCCGTAACAAAAAAACAAAGGTTATGTTAAAGGCACTTCAAAGCGATTTAACTTTTTTGAACCCTCACTAAAGATGACTCATATGCCTTTCACACTGTTAAGGTTCTTCTAGTGCGTCTAAAAAAAAAAGCGCTGCTATGAGCACCCCACCAATTATCGAAGGCACCCTCATTTTAAGTTTTTTTTTTTTTACTCCAAATTGGACCTCAATGGAAATGACACAATTGTCCCTTCATATAAATAAATCACACTACCACCAACACACATTCCATCCAATTTCGGGGCATCCCACCTCCGCCCTCTCTCATCTCCACCAAAACCCAAGTGTTCCGTCGGCGATCATGCATCGATTCTTTCACGTTTACAACAGTCGATTGTGTGGAACAATCAATTCCAATCATATTAAGCTTTGAATCAACTGTATTGGTGTGGCGAAGAGTGAGTTTGAAGTTTTGGTTTTCATTGTAGGGTTTTCTAGATCCGGTCGTTTCGAAGTGGTTTTGAGCGTCAAATGGACCAAGGTAACACAATGGAGTAGGAAGAGCTACAAGAAGAAATATTTGTTGCCGTTTTTTGTGAATTTTTTCAACTTTTAACAAGTCTCGGTACTACAGGTCCGAGACTTATCAATAAGTCTCGGTATGTGGTGACCAGACTTATCAATAAGTTTCGGTTGGGCCTAAACGAGATTTCGTTCATATTTTCGGCCATGTGTGGTCGACAACCACGGGATTCCAGAAAAAAAAAAAAAAAAAAAAAAAAAAATGAACAATACACAAATAAGGCCGTAACAACACACAAAACGCAACAACAATGAAGCGTTGCTCGTGTTGTCAAAACGCAACAACAACAACACACAAAAATGCAAACAAGGCCGCCAAATCGCCTACGGCTCCGTCTCGCCGTTCGTGCTGCTCCAGAGCCAGAATAATTCCATGGTTGCTTTGGCTGGAATGGGCGTCGAGCGTTGGGCGTTAGGGTGCGACTGTGAGCGTGTGAGTGGGGTGCTCAATTTCAAGAACATGGGTATTATTAGCATTTCACCCCAATTTTGTTGGGTGCCTTCAGTAAACACTTGGTGCCCTTAGTAATGGGGTGCCTTCAGTAATGGGTGTTTCAAATTTTTTTTTCCTGTTCCTGGCAGTATCAAGATGCCGCTGTGCCAAGATATCTTATTTGTCTCTCCGGGGGTGCCCATAGCGGGGCTAAAAAAAAAGATCTATCAAAATCTTTCAATTGTTTTGTATTGTGCTCTCGCAGAGCAGTAGCGCCACACTAGCTTAAACAAAAATATTAAGATGGCTATAGATACCTTCTGTGCCACAAAAACTCAAAATGTGACAAAAAGTTAAAATCTTTAAAAAAAAAGAAAAGAAAAGAGCGATACTATTTGATATAGCCCAACATGTACAAACGAATTGTAAGTTACAAATGGTGATAATCAATGTGTTTCTCATTAATGAAACCCGTCCCTTTGTAGTGTCACGTTGTCACCGAATTAATTAGGTTAAATCTTGTCATCATGTGGTTGGAATTTACATGAGTAGAAAGTAAAATTACATCAAAATGCCCTCGAACTACATGCATCCTCCTCCTGTACCCGACCCTTGCATTGACCTGCCCCTCGGAAATCAAGAGATGCTCACAATAATTACTTTACCCATTTTTGATTGCCCGCATGCATGCTGTTGTTAGATTGAATTTGCCCAAGTTCTCTGGCATCGCCAAGCCTCAAACTCCTTCAATTTCGAGCTCCACCATGCTCAAAGCCCTAATTTAACATCCTCAACTCCAATTCGAGATGAACCTCAAATCTTCCTCAATTTTACTTTTAAAAAGTGATGCCAACCTCATCCATCTCACGCAAGATATATTAGAAAAGTGGCTCACCAAAGAAAAATTCCAAGATAACACATTCTGACAACACAACAGAATGCCATCATATTATACATCTCGAAATGCGTAACCTCACATCTCAAAGCAAATATGCACGGTCGGTGCATTCTATTGTGCTATTGTCAACTAGAAAAATATTTCGCTAACACACCCACTTTAGCCAATATAAAATGAAATCGACCCCGATACGCTACGCGTTGTTCAATATGACTCGACATGCATTGCACACTGGTCTCAAGGAGCATCGCATGGTACCCACTTAATCAATGCACATTTCCCGTTGTCCAAAGTAGATTACTTTTATTCGGTGATCAAAACGAGTTACTATTTTTTGTTGCAAAAGTGGGTTACTTACTTTAGCAGCAGTTGTTTCTGCACTACATATTTGTGAAAGGAAATCCAACAAGTGTTGACTCAGTTTGGTTGTCGTGTAGCGGAGTAGGAGTGGAAAAGGAAAGAAGGCGAGTGTTGGTGTTGGTGTTGGAAGAAGCGCGTCATAATAGGGTGGTGTTAATGCAGTCCCCTCCAAGTAGTAACTTCCGATGTTCCCGAGAGAGTAGTAGTAGTAGTAGTAGTAGTAGTACCTAGTAGCAGTGTAGCACTACTATACCACCCAACTCTCTCTCTCTCTCTCTCTCTCAACAATTCTCTTTTAGAATTTGGGGTTTCTCAGTAGGAGACAACACATGTACTTGTACCCAACTACTTTCAAAGCTCTCTTCTTCTTCTTCTTCTTCACTTTCTCAAATTCATTCCAATATATTGGTCTCTTCCTTCCACTTGTGGGGTCCTCCTTTTGGTGGGTGTTTTCCAAACTCAGATTGCTTTCTGTTGGGTGGGGTGTCTCTATTTTGGGTTTTTTTTTTTTTTTTTTTTTTTTTGATTTCATGATTTGTTGTTCATCAGTAGATCTGCTTCTGCATGTTTGTTTTCTGATTGGTTTGCTTGTTTTTTGGTTATTCTGCAACTGTTAATTTGTTGATTGGGTGAACCTTGATATTAATTTATTGTACATGTTTCAAGGACTTTTCAACATTGTTTTGTGTTTTAGTCACAGAGAGTGTTTGAATCTCTTAAACCGTGATGGGGTTCCTACATATATATAGGATCATCATTAGTGATTTTGAGAATTGGATGTTGAACTATAAGATTAAGTATCATTATGGAATTGTTTCATCAGTCATAGTCAGTAGTTTCAATGATGTGAACCATTTGTAGAACCATTGTTTGATTGGGATTATATAATGATTAATGTGGCATGGGTATTGTTAGAATTTGGCTCAAAATCCGACTATGTAATATGCTGGTCTTATTAAGATTTAGGTGTTTTAGTCTTTCTTTTATTATAGGGTTTGAGTTGAATAAAGATTGGGAATTAGGGTTTTGGGTTTATTGAGAGAACTCATTAGGTTAGACTATGCCGCCTTGTGTGCCGTGTATGGGTGGAGTTGAGTGTAAATATTGTTAGTTTTTATAATGAAAATTGATAGATTGGTTGTGTGTCTGCTGCGCTTGTTCTAACTGGTATAGACTGTTTTTGTATTCCAACTGAAAAAAGAGTTAGATATGGATCCCGCCTTCAACTATTTGTTCTTTATCGGTTTCTAATTCTAATTTTAAAGCAGGAAAAGCCTCTTAAGTATCTGTATTTTTAGAGTTGCAGAATACCATACAATTTATGCTTCAACTCTTAAAACGCTACTCGCTTTTATGACCATGATTGTTATCAGACTGCTCATTTTTTTTTTTTTTTTTTTTAATTGTTCTTGAGTTGTTCTCTCATTCTCACCAAATCTAAACCAGGTCCCAGAAGTAATGAACTGTGAGTGCTGAAGTCAATGATAACAGCAAGTACGAATAATCAATCAAGCATATTGGTGGAAACGTTGGACTATGGTATCCTATTCCTAATCCTGAAGTGATGTAGCACTCTATGTAGGTATGAGACTATGGGTCGATGTTTTTATTTTATGTAAATTGTGTATTTTGTTATGAGGGTGACGGTGACTAGTGATTAGATGTGCCATTGCTTTAGAGTTCTGAAGTGATATTGAATATCAGGCTGATGAATTTTGTTGATGAATTTACTCCATGTTTTTGGATTTCTCATCGTTATGCTGGAATTTCTTGGTGAGTTGTGCTGCATGTTTTTTGTTACAATGTAATCTAAAAGGTTTCTTTATGTTTTTTCGTTAAAGGCAAAGAATAAAAAATGGTGAAATCTCTGTTTATTGTTATTTGAAAATGATCCGTTTTTGGGTTTCTTCCTGAGGGTTTTTCGTTTTTCTTATTCTTAAAATTGGGCTGGGATACAACAGGTCATCTTGAAATGCCAAAATAAAAAGCCAGCTTTTAGCTTTTAGTTTCATTATTTAACTTTTATGTTTTACAATCTTGTTCGCGAACTAAGTAAAATGTTTAGCTTCAAGCTGCACATTTGCTGCGTTGTGGTAGGAGTTTCTGCCATGCACATGTGCCATTAAGTGGCTTACCCACAGTCTTCGCTTTTCCAACTTCACGGGTTCACATTATACTTTTTCTGTTGTCTGCCAGTGGAAGGAGACTATGGCAGGAATCGAAATTCGACTTCACATATTTGCCAACAGAGTTTTCTGTTCTTTTGAAATTTTTTTAATGTCAGAGGTGCAGATGTAAGCAGTTCACCTTTTTTTCATGTTTTTCATAAAAAAAGACCCTTCTATTTTTTGCAGTGATATCCATAATGCTTGCATTTGGTTCCTTGAAAAAATATTTTGAGTTGCTCTGCTTTTATCTCATTATATTTGTACCATAAATAGCAAAGACGAACTCTAGAAGATTGCCTAACATTTCCTAGGAAAAGCCAGATAACACCCTCATTCATGCCATGCCTCATTTCACTGTTGTTTTCCCAATTTTTTGAAATTCTTACTAATTCCTTAATCTTTCCTGTCCGCTGACCAAGGCTTAAATATGGATATGTCACCTCAATCCTGTCTTCAAATGAAGCAAATAGATCATCGACTGCAGGAGCATGACTCCTCTTCAACTCAATCAACTGGTGAATCTCAAAATGAGTATGCAACTTTGGAGGAAGGTACTTTAAGCAAGCAGTCTTTATTCTTTTGTTGCCAAAAGTTTTACTGTTGCTAGTTTTCTGTTGTCAACTTTTTGACATTTTTCACCTAATGTTCCTATTTATTTTGTTTATTTTCCTTTTTGATAATGTCTACTCTAGAAAATACCAAAACCTTGGGGAAGTTGTCAATTTGTAACTTTCTTGCCGTGTAGTTGTTGTAACTGCTACTCGATCTTGCATATTTAAACTATTGAGAATAAAGATGAGGTAAGCAGATTCTTCATAAAAGTTCAAACAAGGAAGAAAAACAAAATTACCTAGTCTTCTCGCTGGTTTCAACATAGTTAATAGACTCCAAATTTTACGAGATCTTGATTAAGATTGGGTTTGGGGCTATTAATTATGTTGAAATCACTGAGAGGGCTAGGTAATTTGGTTTTTCATCTTTGTGTACCTATGATGGAACCAAATTATGGGCTCATTGGAGAGAAACTAGCAATCTCTAAATCTGAACTTTTATGAAGAATTTGCTTACCTTCTTTTTCTTCTCAATAGTTTAAAATATACAAGATCAAGTGACACTACAACGATTACACCACAAGGAAGTTACAAAGTGAAAATACTAACTGCATACATATTCAATTCAATAACTGAAATTCCTACAGCAATTAACTAATTATACATTCAAATTAAGACACCTAAAAACCAGAAATTAAACTAGTCTTTATGCTATATTTTCTCAGTCCATGTTTTGCATACTGATTAATTTTGCTGTGCTTTTGAAACTTTTTTTTTTAAATATTGCGCATACCAAGATCATTTTCTTATGAATTAATTTATTATTTTTCTGAGGAATTTATACCTCTTTTGGTTTTTCATGCCATTCCTAAAATTGGTGAATTTCCAATTTATGTTGTGGTATTTCATCTGCAAATGTCACTATATCTTGTTCCCTCAAGTGGAATTAGCAATTTAATATTCTATTTTCTTTGTGAATGCATTTGTTTATTTTTGGAGCAACATCTACTCTTTAATGTGGTCGGTCTATATTTATCTTGCTTCACTCTTTTTCTAACACATTATTAGGGCACAATCATACTTACGAGAAGCAAGCCGACAGTCAAATGAAATCTGTTTTGTCACTGGGAATGTCGAGTTTTGTTCATCCTACTTCACAAGTTGGTTATAACCAGCCACTAGTAAGTCACTGTTTTTTTCTATTTGTTTTTGTTGCTAAATTTTACAACTTAACTCATTTGTTGTTATTTAGGTCCCCGTTCCATTTGCTTATCCTGACCCGTACTATGGTGGGTTCTTGGCACCTTCTGGAGCACAACCTATTGTAAGTGTGGTTCATTTGTTTATTATTTTACATAATAAAATCAGTGTCACCTTCTAATGATTGTTAGCAGATTGAATAGCATATACTTTGGTTTTCAAGGATGTAGTATCAAAAGTAGTGATTAAGGTTTGTGTTTATGCTAGGAAAATTCTCTACTAGAAACTCTAGAAATAAAATGATGTTTAAAGTTTGTCTCAGCGCTAGTGATTACATATATCAGAAGAGTTATATGAAGCACAAAGTTTAGGATATTGCATAATTAGTTGGTACTATTGGATGCTTTCTCTTTGTTTATGTGTTTTTTTTTTTTTCTTAGAATTAGTTGTAGATCATTGAAATTTGTATTGGTATATATTTTTGACAAATATTCCAAAAAGATGGTTTGGTCATCTGCAAAGACGGCCTACAAATGCCCCAACTAGAAAACTTGACTCAATAGAAACTGTAGAAATTCGACGAGGTAGGGGCAGACCAAAGTTAACATGGGATGCATTAATTAGGAGGGATTTGAATGGTTTGCAAAGCTCACCATCAATTGCACTTAATCGAGCACAATGGAAAAGTTTGATCCATGTAGCCGACCCCGGTTAATTTGGGACTGAGGCTATGTTGTTGTTTTTGTTGTTGTTATTCCAAAAAGATGGTTCTTAATGGAAAATTGTCAAAGAAAAATTGCAGTATTTTATTTTCCCTTCACTCATTAGAGTTTATACCTTGAAGTTGTTAGGTAGGGCCCAACATCGAATATTAAGCTATTCTATGTTTGTAACACCTTTCCTCATGCACAACTTCGGCCTTGGACGTTTCTTGTGGATAGATAGAGTAGTGAAAGAAGAATAGACTCGTGAGTCAGGCAGGTAAGGAGCAAACTAATGCCAAGAAATTGATTTAAACCGATGACCTCTTTTGAGGCATAGTTTTAATACCATGTATGAATATGAACCTAAAAGCTGTCGTTGTCAACTAGGGAGGCCAATAATGAATTAACCCATCCTAAGTTGTAACGATACATTTGTCTTGTTTTGTGCATTGTTTATGTGAGAATTAACCCACCTCTTAGGAATAAATGGGTGTCGTCAAGCATATTGAGAAGGCTAGAGTTTTGTGGCCAACTATTCACTTGGCATGATTTTATTGATTCGTTTCATGTGTTTCTGAAGTGTCTGGACTGGAATAGCTGCGTTTTTTGTTTTCCCTTCTTTTTTTTTTTTGGTGCAAGTTCCCCCCACCCACCACTTAGATACTGTCTAAAAGTCATTTTGTTTGCTTTTATCCCCCTGCCTGTAACAGATCCATCCTCAAATGATTGCTATGGCACCTACACGAGTCCCATTGCCACTCGATCTTTCAGAGCATGACCCGATCTATGTCAACGCGAAACAGTATCATGGAATCCTACGCAGGAGACAGTGCCGTGCCAAACTTGAAGCTCAAAATAAACTTATCAAAGGTCGAAAGGTATGTATCTTTTTCCATAACCTTGTGTACATTTTCCCTTTGTGGGTCAGTTATCTTATTGCTTCATTAACACGATCCTCTGAACTACAGGGATATCTTCATGAATCTCGCCATCTTCACGCTTTGAAGAGGGTGAGAGGAACTGGTGGGCGGTTTCTGAGCAAAACTGAGATGCAGGATTGTAATCGGGCTCCTACTGATTGTCAAAATTCCTCAGATTTGGGATTGCAAATGCAGGTTGTCAATCATTCGAAATCTGAAGCTTTTCAGTCTGATGCCGGTAATGCCGTTGCTTCCACTGCAACATGCTCCGATGTCAGCAGTGTCTCGAACGGTGATGATATGCAGTTGCGTGTGCGCCCTGATCTGAGATTCTCTGGCTACTCTTCACACATGGTCGGCTCCTCACACAATGGAGGAGAGACGGCATATAACGGATCCTACCATCGTAACCCTGCCATCAGATGAGAGCAGGCGACCCTACGACCAGTCAGCAGTTCTTTATCCTTAACGTTTAATGCTTATGAACCCCCATTTCGCATGGAGTTCATTTGCGGTACTGAAGAACAAGCTGTCTGGCATCTCTCTGGGCAATTCATCCTTGGCTTTTTGTTTGTACATGCTAGTCCACTACTGTGAGGCTATCATGGAAGACTACTAATAAACTGCTGATGCTTTCTTTGTATAGCTTTGGTACAAGAATGATACAGGTCTCTGGATTCACTCCTCAAGGAAGGTGTTTTACGGCGATGGGAAACTATATTTCGCTTATCATCTCGTTCTATCCTTGTTCGAAGCGATTTGAGCTGCAGTTGAGGTAAAAATGCTTGCTATTTATGTAGCGTAAGGTTCTCGGAACTTTTCAGGTATGCTTGATTGTCACTTGTTGGAGTTAGTGGACGCAACGCAATGCAGAACTCCATGGAGATATGTTGGAGATGCGCATGCTGTTGTAATGTTGCTCGTGTTTTTTATAAGTTTTCTGGAATTTGGGCTTCAAGCTTGGAGTTCGACCCCGCGAAAACGGAGTGAGAACAGACCTATCTTTTCTGAAAAATGTTATGTTTGGATACTTCAGGATGCTTGTTCGAGGGGGTTTTTTGAGGGAAGTGATATTATGACTGTATGAACTCCTCCTCAGGCGTACAAATATTTGGTGGCCGTGCCATATTCGTCAATGTATGTAATGCAAGTGCATGCACGTTGCGATATGTCACAGTTTCTAAGTAGGTGTGACTTACTTAGTTAATTACGTGGACTTGTACCAAATGTTCTCTTTTAAGCGTTGATGTGGAAACTTTCTTTCAATTTCTTTAATTCTACTTGAGAGAACCAAATTTCAAGCAACAATAATTTTTGAGAAACATTAAACAACTAATGATCTGTGCTATTAGACATGTTGATAATCCTGAGTACCTGTCCAACATGGGCTGGGAGAGCTCGGGCTCCTTGTAAAAATGGGTATTGATTGTATTATTGTAAGATTCAAAGCTTAACCTCTATTTCTCATCTAACATGTCATCTCAATCTAAGATAGGAATCAAACCACTAGGCCAGCATCTCTCTTTCTAAATCACTCGGTTCGGACTATATTCGGATTATTTGATTACTCCGGCAGGTGGAAAGCTCTCAATGTTGATGTTTTCATTCTCAAAATTCGAACCCGAGTCATTAGTTAAGAGACAATAACTCGCTTCTAGTTGTGTCAACTAATCGTTGGTGAGGCAAGCATCTCTTTATATGTTTCTTTTGATACTCTTTTCAGAAAATGTTAACAAGCCCATTCAAGACTGCGGCTCATATCAAGCTTTGTCTCATGTTTAAAAATATAAACTTGTTTAGACTACAATATGTTTCTTTCACAAAGTATATGATTGGTTGAGATCAATATACAAAAATGTCCCGCAAAAGAACTCTACAACTTTAACTTGTATGGGATTTAGCTTTATTGTTGTTGTTTATTTTGCAACCAATATTTATATCAATACATGACAACCAACCACATTCATATTCATCATCAGCCCAAGTTGCACCTAACTGCAATTTCAAATCCTTTAAAACATCTTTGCTTTTTATTCTATTGTGTTATATTTACAAGGAATGAAGGAGCTAATAATTATGAACAATTAAAGAGAATACATAGAAGTTACATTCCCATGTGGTGTGCATCCTAAGAGGGTCATATCAATTCACTTGACTTTATTTAGTAGTTGCACCAAAATTTGTACAATTTTTCCAATGTTATCATGATGCCTAAGGTACAAAACTTTTAAAATTCGAATTTTATCTCACAAATGAGAAGGATAAAAATGTTATATATGTGCTTGAATGGGAAATGTTTTTGTAACCCATGAGAAACACGCACTGTCTACACGTCGTGTTGTGGTTAGAAATGGACGCACATATCTATGTGTGTCTCTATGTGTGTCTTTACTAAGTTACAAAAGCATTTCTTGTGCTTGAAATTGAAGGAGCTTTGTACTTTGCTGAAAGTTAATTTTTTTTTTTTTTTTTGAAAAGAAATTAATATT
Source organism: Stephania cephalantha (assembly GCA_039657325.1). Taxonomy (NCBI): domain Eukaryota; kingdom Viridiplantae; phylum Streptophyta; class Magnoliopsida; order Ranunculales; family Menispermaceae; genus Stephania; species Stephania cephalantha. Next base: position 52,644,066 of record CM077569.1, on the reverse strand, counting down.
TGAAATATTAAATTATTGCAATTGATTATAACACTCTTATATACAAAAATAGTAAAAATCATCTTACTAGAAGAAAAATATAAAAGTTAAATAACACTCCTGAAAAAAAATTGACACATATATTTAGTAGTAGTATCATCCCCTAAGATCAAGATTGTAAATCAAACAAGGAAAATTGATACTACGAAACATAAACATCAAACTAAACTTGTAACATTATCTAGTCTAAAAATAAAAATAGTATTATTTTTTGGTATAAATTACTATATGGTATCTAGACTACCTGATTATTGCGCGTTCACTTCGAGTCGCTTGCTGTATAGTTGGGGAGAGCTCGTAACATCGATAAAAATCGTGTTCTTTTTATTTATTTTTTTGGTTTCCCACGTAGTGTCCGTACGCTAACCGCACCGACTAATCCACGCTCAGGCAATGTCGGTCCCCATATGAAGGGCGACCTTTCCAACATAATTTTTTTTTTTTTTTTTTTTTGGTATAAATTACTATTGGTACTAGAGACTCAAACCTTGAGACCTAACGATAAAAATCGTGTTCTTTTTATTTTTTTGGTTTCCCACTTGGTGTCCGTACGCTTAACAATTAATCTACGAAAAAAACCTCAAGTCCCTAAGTTTCCACTTGGGGCCAACTCATTGTTGCTAAAATGGCATTCATTGAAGTCTAATTGTAAAGCTTGGCACAAATGATGCGGGCGAGGCCCATCTAGTGAGCCCACGTGGAACTCTGATGATCAGATCTCAAAGACTCAAAATTCTCAATACTGTATCACTGCTCTTCGCTTACTAAATCACGTTCATTTGGTTTCTTCACTGCAACCCCAACCAATCAATCAATCAATCGATCGATCGATCTGTGCGTGTGCGCGTGCGCGAATCTGCGATGCGATGGTGTCGTACGTGAGCGCGGTGTTGTACGGAGTGGGAGGGATTGTGGTGGCCGGAGTGGCGTTGCTGGTCGCCTTCCAGGAGAAGCTCGTGTACGTGCCGGTGCTGCCCGGCCTCACCAAGTCCTACCCCATCACCCCCTCCCGCCTCCGCCTCCCCTACGAAGACGTCTGGCTCTTCTCCTCCGACGGCGTCCGCCTCCACGCCTGGTTCATCAAGCTCTTCCCCGATTGCGCTGGTCAGTCAGTCACTCACTCACTCACTCTAGCCCCTGCAAATCTCGCCTTTTCTTCTGATTCTCACTCTTAGGGTTTTAGACTTCCGTCGAATTGGTTCAATTTTCAGTAGATTTTGTGTTATCGCGTGTTGTGGTTAGGGTTTTTGTGGGAATGTTTGAATTAGTTTAAGGATTGATGTGCGTTTCGTCGCGATCGTGAGTTTTCGGAGTGGAAAGGTTAATGCTTTGTTCATTTTGTTTGCGATGTTGTCATATCGAGGTGAATCAAGTATCAGAAATACCTAATTCGCTTCATTCACTGATAATAGAGTTGTAGAAGTCACTTCTGACCTGTGCAATTTAATATTGTCATTTAATGTGATCTCATTGAAGTTTGAATGATAGTGAAGGAATTTGAGTGGTATTTTGGTGAAATTGCGGAAAAGGAGGCTTATCGCGAAGCTTGCACACGGATTTACCATGTTTAATTGTGTTTGCAGCTTTTTTTTTACTTACTTGGTCACAGATTAATGGAGGTGTTTTTTGAAAATTAGTTTTTAACTGTCAATATGACGGATCTTTGGATATGGCAGTTGTGGTGTTTGCCTTATAGTAATGAGCTTCCATCTTTTGCATGTTGGTTTGTAGATTGACCTATATTCTTAGGCATTTGCGTCTAGAAAGAACTTTTGGGTATTATCCTCCTTTAACATTGGTCTTTATGTGAGTGGTGTTTTATATGTCTGCCAAGTTGTATGATATTGGTTTTGTTTGACAATACTAGCTGATAATCTAGCTGAGAGCTGAAAAGCTCAGCTAATAATCTAGCTAAAAAAATAACTAATTTAGTAGTTGATAATTATTAAACGACATAAAAGGACATACTATTTTTTGATAAATTTATTCCAAAATATACATCTATACTCACATTATTAATATTATATGACATATATATAATATTAATTAAAGAATAATAATTGACCAAATACCGATTTGTTCGAGTGGTAATGAAGGGACTCATTCCCCTTAAGCGAGGTTTTGAATTCGAGTTTTATGAATGGATAAAAATGGGTTAGGAGGACCGCCTCTCGAATCAATGGGGTTAGATGATACCCGAACGTGGATTAGTCGGTGCGATTGACGTCGGACACCACGTGAGAAACCAAGAAAAAAAAAAAAGAATAATATTTGAGATAGCTTGTACAATCGTTTATATTGATAGAAATATGTGTACTCTAAAAAAATAAATTTATAACGAGTTCATGCATGTAATATTAAATATTAGTAATACTAATTTATAAAGAAGTACAATTCTGTCAACATTGTAATATATATACTACTAATTCGTTAGCACTCCACCAAAAACAATATGTTAACCCAATAATGTAAATTGTAATCTACCTATTAATTAGGCGAATAAGTGGGCACAAATATAAATAGGAGTAAAATGGGGCAAAAATTGTAATCCGACGTTTTGAAACTCAAACGCTACCTCAACTAGCGTTTCGAATTTTAGAGTTTCATCTAGCTTATTTTGAAAATAAGCTCCTAACCAAACACAACTTATTTGTCAAAGTAGCTTGTAATCTAGCTGATAAGCTAATTTGTGCTTATCAAATAGAGCCATTATCAGCTATTGGCTCCCAGGTGCTAGCACTCATTATTAGTAGTGCGGCGACTCAAAATTGATAGCATTGATTGATAAAGGTGAACTAAAAAGAAGCAACCATACAATCTTGATGGATCTTTTAAGTATTAAACTTATTTAACGTGTCACACGCTAAGTCGCCAAGCTATCAAAGGCAGGAGCCCGGAGGTGTTGATGCTAAATTGTTGCATCGTAAGTTTGTAGCACCAGAACTGGGATTTAAAAAGATAAATAAAATGGTTTCCTCTACCTAGTAGCATATTAAGAAGGAAAATGAATTCATATGCCCTACCTCTTTAATAAACAAAGGATGAAAGAGAAAAGAAGAAAAAGAAACTGTCGACTTTAAGTTTTGCCTCTTCTTTAAGTATATAGAGTTGGACAACCCATAAGGAAAAGATAACATCACAAGTTGATCATGGTTAAAGAGTAGTTTTCAAAGCATGGTGGGCCATTTTTTACTCTTTTTAAATCTCTTAGGCATCCATCCATGCTTACTAGTTTACTTTTTCTTGAAGGCAAGACATTAGGGGAAACGAGATGCCTCCAATCATAAGAAATCACAGCATTGCTTTCTTCTTCCAAATTGGGGGTAGGAAGTGATGGTATCATTTTTGCGTGTGTTACTGTTTGGAGTTGGAGGGATGGTTGTGGCAGGGGCAGTATGGCTGGTGTCTTCTCAGGATAGGCTAATTTATATGCCCGTGCTGCGTGGTTTCACCAGGTCCTACCCTATAACGCCATCTTATTTGGGCCTTGATTTTGAGGATATCTGGTTAAGATCCTCTGATGGAGTTCGACTCCATTCTTGGTTTATTAAATGTTTTCCCGATTGCAAAGGTTCACTTTTCCCAATATCTTATACTGATGTCAGTTTTTTAATGAATTTTTACTTCTGACATTTTTATATGTGAAACTAATTTTAAGTTTGTCTCTTTGAAATTTTCAGATTGCATGTTTTTTTAGGGTTGAGTTGCTTCATTTTTGTAGTCTTCCTTTCAAAACCTATAATGTAGTGTTTCCCGACGTGCAAATTCTGCATTTTTAATTTCATTCTTGAGCTTAGACTATTAACTATTTAGAGCAATTCCTGAATTAACGATGTGAATGAGCTGATAATTGTCATTCATAATTTCCTATGGTAAGTCTGAGAATTCTTATGTTTCTTGTCAAGCTTAGGACCTGGGATGAAGCCTATGATTATTTGAAGGAAAGTTAGTATTAATTGAAAGCAATTTTAGAATCAAGCGTTTGCAAGAACTAAATTCAGTTAAGTGGTTGGATGATGTAGTTGGGTCTTGAATTGCACGAATTGAGTATATTTCTTGAAAATATTGCGGAGATTGACATTAAAGAGTGAAATGAGTAAATCTCAAGAAAGGAATACGGGGAAGTCTCCATATGGAAGGAAGCTTCTGGTAATTTTGAGAACCATGGAATTGAGGCATCGACTTGTGATTCTGATGCAATACTCTCATGTAGAAGAAGGGACGAATCGCATAGATAAGTAATCCCTGTAATAGTTATATTCAAGTTTGTAATTTCACTAGTTAGAATCTTGAGATTCTTTTGTGAGTTCTATGAGTTTTTGTAATAAGTATCTTTAATAACATCAATATAATAAAATAGTTGTAATATTATGTTTATTGTTGTTTCATTAATCAAAAAAAAAAAGTTTGTTGTTTCGGGGTGTCTCTATTACATGATTCACTTGCCTCTTTGTTAAATGTTAAGTCTTTGGTCCTTGCTAAATACGTTTGTTGTGCCACTTAAGATGAATATTGAAAAAGTTGAAGGAAATAGGATGGCGTTTCCTGCATTTTTTTTTTTGAAGCTGTTGCTCCTCTCCCAATTGATTTTAGTTTTATATCCATGCGTTGTATGATGTTACCATTGGAGAGGTCAACAAGACGATAAATATAATTGTTGTAGTTTTTTTGCTGCTGCAGGTCCGACAGTCCTATTTTTCCAAGAAAATGCTGGCAGTATCCTTATGATAATGTCATTCTGAAATTTACTTGACTGGTTAATTGTTTATTACCTTACAACAACAACAAACAACATAGCCTCAGTCCCAAATTATCTGGGGTCGGCTAAATGGATCAAACTTTTCCATTGTGCTTAACTTTTTAAATTTGTGTAGTTTCTTTGAAAATCCTTCACCGCCTACAGACATTGCCCACCGTCTTGAAATGGTTCGCATAATGTTGCAGAGATTACAATGCAATGTTTTTATGCTTTCTTACAGAGGGTATGCACTTTCTCTCTTATTGAATTCTCTTTGATGGGGTCTTTAACTTGAATTACCTGGTCTTGCTGGGCCCTTTGTCTGCCATATTTTCAAGCGAATTTTAACTGTAATGATGAAGATGATATGTGGTGCTTTGCTTATAAACAGATATGGAGCAAGTGATGGCTACCCTTCTCAACATGGCATTACTAGGGATGCTCAGGTTTCTTTCTGTTTCTAGAATCTTTTGGACTTTTTCATTTGTGGTATGATTAGGATTTAGGAGTTTTTGTTTTCATTTAAAAAAAACACGATTTCTTTTTTTTTTTTGGTGGAATTTTATTTTCTTTTTTTCTGTGTAGGCTGCACTGGATCACCTGAGTCAGAGAACTGACATCGACACATCTAGAATAGTTGTTTTCGGCAGGTCACTTGGCGGTGCAGTTGGGGCAGTTCTTACAAAAAATAACCCTAACAAGGTATGTTGCTGAGAAATGTTCACACTACTCTTCATTCTTTCAAGTTACATCCATAAATTTGTGGAGAACCTTAAGTTATTTGCCTAATTAGTTTTTTTTAAACAAGTCTAGAACAACATAGCCTTAATCTCAAAATTAGTTGGGGTCGGCTACTGGATCAAACTCTTCCATTGTGCTTGATTTAGTGCAATTAATGGCGTGCTTTCCAAATCATTTAAATCTCTACTGATTAATGCGTTTCAAATAAGCTTCGGTCTACCCTACCTTGTCGAATTTTTTCAGTTTCTATTGAGTCGATTTTTCTAGTGGGAGCATTTGTAGGCTGTCTTTGGGGGTGTCCAAACAAAGTCTAGAATAATATTCTTATTTGCTTTTTTGTAAAACAAAGCATCGCTTACCCAACGCTATTCTTATAAAATTTGTTGCGTTTTCGGCTGGTACATTTATTAAACAAGTATTCGCGATGGTACTCCACTGGTTGAATTTAGTACACTTTTATGATTGTGATAGTTTATTGTTACTCCATGAATTAGTCTTCAATTAGTTTATTTGTATTTCTTATCAAAAAAAAAATCCTCTGCATTTTTATTATATTATTATTATCCTATGTTAATTTCTGGTTGTCCAGCCCAGCACTCTACTTGCCCTTAAAATGTGTATGAACTTTCAGCTATATGTGTAAATGTGGGCATGTTTTCATTTTGCCTTAGGATGACTTCTGCTGTGCTGCTGCTGTCAACTGAGCGTACCTTTTCCTTAAGGACCATAACTCTCTTTTCTAAAACCCTCCACATTAATTATATCGATTGTAGGTCTTGTTTAGTTCATTTGGGCAACTTCCTTGGAAGCTTACTTCCCTAGAAATTATTGACTTTCAGTAACAAGAAGTACACTTACTGAACATTGGTTTTGCATGTGTTCGATTGAACATTTGATTTTTTGGGAAGTTAGATATATAGAAATAACAAGTTATTACGGTTGAACATAATGCTCATGAATTTTTAAATGCAAGAAAGATGAAATGTCGGGTTAGGGGTATTTTTTCACCAAAAAGTTCTTTATCTTCTCTTGGGAGGAAGTTTGCAACTTTCAATTCTAGGAGCGCCACCCAAATGCAAACCAAACACAAAAAGTGGGCTACTTTTCGGAAATTGCACATGCTTTCTCCAAGCTACTACCAACTAAACCAGGCTGCACTTGTTAAAATTCATAAGCTGGTAGTTCTTTGTATTCCCTTAACTAATCATGGTCGAACCATTTATAAACTTCAGCCTTCTATAACTGGTCTTGTAGGCATAATCTAGATGAATTTTCTAGGGCCAAATCTGGTTATTAATCAAATATATATCCTTCTCAGAATTTGAAAAAACACAGATATCGATTGATTGAAGTGAGAAAAACAATAGCGATCACAAACACAAAAGTAACCTAGCGAAGATTTTTAAAACTCTCTCAACCCCAATCACTCAAAGAGTGCCCAATTACAATTCAATTTTCAAGATGCCTAATCTCACTAACTCACCCCTATTTATAGTGTTTTCCCTTAACTAACTCTAAATTAGACTCTATATGGGATCCTATTATTACTCTCACCCCTTAAACATCCACCTTGTCTTCAAGGTGCGAATGGAAAATGAATGTAAGAGTAAGAGCTTGCCAACCATATAAACCCTGTGAATGTTGCAAGTGACCATGCCAAGGTCCAGACGAGCCTCATAATCAGTGAATGAATGAGATGCCACAATAACCTCGCCCCCCAAAAGGTGATCAAAGGTGCACCAGCGCCACAAAGCCAAATGAAGAGAACAAGAAGCCCACGTATCAAAGTGCTCCACATTATGACATCAAATACTGCAATTGCAACCTCAATACACCCACTTGATACCTGTATTCCCACCAAAATGGGAGGACCACCACAACACCTGAAAGCCGGAGCTAGAGTACCCAAATGGTACTGCAAAGGTTGAACATACCATGCCAGGACCCAAAGGAATCTCGTAAAGGAAGGTGATAGAACATTTGCCATAATCAACAGCTCGAAAGCAACAGTGAAGAGGGTGCCCATAGGAGCCACCACCCAAGTTACGTCCATCAATAGGACCCCATGATTGGCGTCCGAAGCAACTAGAAAAGATTAGTGGGGAACGAACGTTACTAGCAAAATCCACTTACAAGCACAATCCAGCGTTGGGCTGACCCAATTGGCAAACAAGTTCACAAAAAAGTCATTCGGACCCTTGATCAAGAAGCCATAACCCATAGATGCATTGATGTGGTAAATATAGCACTTTAAATTCTTGAAGAAGATCAACTTTACGAACTGTACCATAAAAGAAATAGCATCCATGATTGCAACTAAGTCATGCTACCCGTCATCATTAAGTTACAACAACAATTGATCAACACCCGTAGTGACATGCTTCACAAAAAATTGCAATGCCCACCCTCTTGATAACCACATTGATACTATGGCATGGCTGAACTAAACTCCCAAAATTGGAAAAAGAAACAAACTCCCTAGGATGATCCTCGAGAAGCGCACGACCAAAATGGGCGCACAACTTAAAGCTTGATAAAGAATGCGTATGTCGAGGATAATCTAACAAAAGTGGAAGAAACTTGGGAGTCGTATTGTTGGGACACCAACAAACTTCTTGTGGTTTAACTCACCGTTGGATCTCCTCGATTGATGTGTTGGATCAACATTGTCTTATTCCTCGAATGCACCAGCAAGATTTCAGAAAAAAAAAGAGTAAGAAAGAGTAGATCTGTGAATGCTGAATGCAGATTTGACGACCATGATTGTTGGTTGTAGAGAAGACGACAGCGGCCAAGGTGGTGGAGCAATCGTATCAACGAAGTTGCCTATGGTTGCCAATCTTGAATATGTGACAACGCCAATGAAACACGCAGTCACAAAGAGTTTTTCGGATTTCAAAGAATCGTCCATAATTCCGAACAAACATGCGCGATCTCATAGTACACCAGTGCATACAATGAATGCATACCAAGAAGCTCCTACTAATCGATTGACCACACTATGGCGATCTAGGTTCCCCCTGTCGTACCAATCCACTCCAATTCCAAAAGATGAGCAGCAACGTTGATCTACTAGTTTCCCAGCGGTCAGGAACTCCTCAGACAACTCTGGATTTTGTGGATATGGGATCGGTGACCACTTCGCTCATTTTGGATATGAGATCCCAACGTCCCGATCGGTGGATGTGAGATATGCAACCCTTGGTTGTTGATTTGTGACCTTGGTGCTCCGATCCGTAGATATGCACCAATAGCTGAACCCGATGCTCGAGCTTGAGAGAAGCATCCTCCATCTTCTGTGTTAGCCTTCTAATCATAGATCTGGCCTCTGAGATATTTGATCTGCACTCATCCACCTTCAACGTCAGCCTAGATATTGTTTCCCCCATCACTTGGACCTTGCAAAGCTTTACTTCCATGTATACAATTTGTTGATCAACTTTCGGTGACATGATCGAAGAAAAGCTCTAATACCAATGATAGAACATCGATATCGATTGATTGAAGTGAGAAAAACAACGGTGATCACAAACACAAAAGTAACCCAGAGAAGAGTCTTTAAACTGTCTCAACCCCAATCACTCAAAGAGTGTCTAATTACAATTCAATTTCCAAGATGCCCAATCTCACTAACTCACCCCTATTTATAGTGTGTTCCCCTAACTAACTCTAAATGAGACTCTGTATGGGATCCTATCAGAATCTCATTGTACATGTCATCCTTTTGATAATCCATCATGTCTAGAAGAAAGTTACAAACAAACCTCGAGTGCCTGCATTTGTGATGTGAATCTCATTTCCATGCCATAATATATTGTTCTTTTCAACTTTGGACTCTGACGGTAAGAAAATTATGTTTGCTTACTTTGATAGGATCTTGTCTTGCATGTGATATCGGTACCAGTCTCTTAGTGAGAGTAGTGAATTTTAGGGCAATCTGATATGGTATGCTTGTAATATGAAGTTTCCTGCAATATGGTGGAACCGTTGAAGTGATGAATAAGAACTCTTGATAGTGTAAATCATGTACTGATGAAAATGTTGGCTGTGATTTGGTTCCTATAGTTTCTTTTTGCCATTGTCAATTCGGAACTCTTTACCCCATCTAAAATAATTGCAAACTCAACAGAATATTGCTGCTGATATTATTTTTTGGGGTCTGAGGCTTTGTTGTTGTTGTTGTCGTTGTTGACTTAAAGCTACTGGTTTTCTTTTTAGCTTTTCTTTTGTGTACCTTCTCATGAATATAGTTTTCAATGCACACTTTTAATTATCATTGGCGCTCTTTTGCTATGTTCTTTATCCAGAATCCGTTTCATTATTGGTTTACCGTAAATTGCAGGTTGCTGCTTTGATATTAGAGAACACTTTCACATCCATCCTTGACATGGCTGGAGTTCTGCTGCCTTTCCTAAGGTGGTTTATTGGAGGAAGTGGTACTAAAGGTCCAAGGATTCTCAATTTTCTTGTGCGCTCCCCATGGAGTACAATTGATATTGTCAGCCAGGTTAGATCGTTTATTGTGGTAACTGAAATGTCGTCGTTCAATTATTTAGTGTATTGTTTTATAACCTTTATTATGTTCTTCAGATCAAACAGCCAATCCTTTTTATCTCTGGCTTGCAAGACGAGATGGTCCCTCCCTTCCATATGCAGATGCTTTATGCTAAAGCTGCTGCTCATAACAATCGGTGTCAGTTCGTCGAGTTTCCAACTGGCATGCACATGGACACTTGGCTAGCTGGTGGAGACAATTATTGGAGGACGATTCAGCGATTCTTGGAACAACATGTTCCTGAGAAGAAGGATGACCACTCTCTGAACAGTGCAAAAGGTAAGAGTACTAGAAACATCTCAGGTCTCTGATAAATCTCTTGGTTCGCCTGCAGAAACCATCAACTCCCGTTTCATATAATATGAGATGAGGTCAACAGCTTTCATATGTTAGTTTTGCAGGAACAAAACTAGAACTTTTATATGAACCTTATTAGCTCTTCAAACACCTTGTATTTCGGGAGCATCCTATTATTTTTCTTGTTTTAAGCGTTTCTATCAAACTTATCTCTGCGCTTTACCGATGCTAGGGTTTCTGCATTCTCTCTGTTCTAAATTTCTGTATCTGCATTCACCATTCTGTCGTTTTTTTTTTTTTTTTGTCACATCTTGCCGGTTTTGACATTTACATGGATTTGTCTATCTAATAGTTCGTTGCGGGATGTGAACAGACATCGCAAATAAGACTTTTAGCTATCAAATGTGATAATATCAGTTATGCATAGCATGTCATGTGAATCTTCTGCTTGCTCCTTGATGATGTCTGAATTGTTGCTTGCAGATTTGCCTGCAAGATGACAGTCGACGTTTTCATCAGAAGCTCTGGTGTAAAAGAAATAGGGCAACTTTGAGAAGTTGCCAGATGGGATTAGTAGACACATGAAATAAGAGAGAGCAAAGTTTACCAAATTCAATTGGCCACATGTGTGCTAGAATTGCAACAAAATGTAAAGTTTCATGATATAATCAAGGAAACACAAAGTTTGGTGGTAGATTCGCAAAAGAGCAAAATGTCTGTCTCATTTTTGACTTGTATTGATTCTTTGTGATTGCCATCTCAGGAGTTTCGTTGCATTTGGTGCTACATCTACTATGATAGAGTAGTTGGTTTGCTATATGTTTATGTGTGTATTGTTATTTGTTGTTGTTTCACAAATCTAACCCAGATGATGATGATGATAGTCATACAAGTCGTTTTATTTTATGAACTAGCAAGGACTGTATCTGTATGTATGATTTGTTGCTTATAATGATCTTGAGCATTTTCAGCTTGTGCACTATAACAGAACACATTGTTATGCGCTTTCCATCTCAACCCTCACATCTTAGGGTTTTCTTTGGGATGATAATTTAGTCGTAAGTTGCTTATTTGACTATAGCCTTGTTTGGTTAGAGGTGAAGTTAACTCTTGGGAGATACTTTAAGGGGGGAGTTTACAAGTTATCTTTCAACTTACATTTAAAGATGAGAGATATCCCTCCCTCATCTTTTACACAGTTATCTTTTAGGAGTTTGTGGATACAATTGACTTCATTAATTACTTTTTATCATTCACATTCATTTCTTTAGTTTGAAGGGTATTTACGTTAATTTATATTTTTTATTATTTAAAAACTTGCAAATTTTTTAAAAGTTTAAAGTTAATCAAATATGAAAATATCTTTTATTGTTAACTCTGTCACACTTTAAGTTGACAAAAACTAACCAAACTAGGTAATCAAAAATTCCCTTGGACATAATACAATGTACCTCTCCCTTCCCCTTTTCCTTCCCTAGTTGGCATAATAGTCCCCATGTACACACCTCACTAATCAACCTGATGGCCACGTGTCTTCCATCTAACATCTGATGCTTCGAAAATATCAAGAAACCCCCACTTGTACGTGCTACTTCTCCAAAACGACCTTCCAAGTTCAAACTCAGTCTATAGTCTATGGTCTCTGCCCCTTGGCCCCCTCGACGGGTCCGCCCACCTCCCAACCCATTTCTTATAAACTAACCAAAAAAAAAAAAAAAAAAAAAAAAAAAAAAACCCCAACTCAACCAGATTCATTTTCACTGATCTGAAACTTCACCGCATCAACCAACACCACCACCACCAAAAGGCAGCATGGAAGGCGCCGCACTGTCCCGCATAGGGCTAGCCGGGCTGGCCGTGATGGGGCAAAACCTGGCCCTGAACATAGCCGAGAAGGGGTTCCCAATCTCCGTGTACAACCGCACAACCTCCAAGGTCGACGAAACCCTAGACCGCGCCGCCCCCCTCGACCTCCCCCTGACCGGCCACTACTCCCCCCGCGACTTCGTCCTCTCCATCCGCCCCCCTCGCTCCATCATCCTCCTCGTCAAGGCCGGCGCCCCCGTCGACCTCACCATCTCCGCCCTCCTCCCCCACCTCTCCCCCGGCGACTCCATCATCGACGGCGGCAACGAGTGGTACCTCAACACCGAGCGCCGCCTCGCCGACGCCGAGTCCCGCAACCTCCTCTACCTCGGCATGGGCGTCTCCGGCGGCGAGGACGGCGCCCGCCACGGCCCCTCTCTAATGCCCGGCGGCCACCTCGCCGCCTACAAGAACGTCGAGGACGTTCTCGCCACCATCGCAGCCCAGGTCGACGACGGCCCCTGCGTCACCTACATTGGCGAGGGAGGGTCCGGGAATTTCGTCAAAATGGTGCACAACGGGATTGAGTATGGAGATATGCAGCTGATCTCCGAGGCTTACGATGTGTTGAAGCACATTGGGGGTTTCAGCAATGCCGAATTGGGGGAGGTTTTTGGGGAGTGGAATAGGGGGGAGTTGGAGAGTTTCTTGATTGAGATCACGGCTGATATTTTTAGGGTTAGGGATGAGGAGGATGAGGAGGAGGAGGGTGGGGAATTGGTGGACAAGATTTTGGACAAAACGGGGATGAAGGGGACGGGGAAGTGGACGGTGCAGCAGGCGGCGGAGCTATCCGTTGCGGCGCCCACCATTGCGGCGTCGTTGGATTGTAGGTACTTGAGTGGGTTGAAGGAGGAGAGGGTGGCGGCGGCGGAGGTTTTGAGGGGTGCGGGAATGGAGAGTGAGGAGGACTTGTTGGGGAGTTTGAGGAGGGGTGGGATTGATAGGAAGAGGTTGGTGGATGATGTGAGGCAGGCGCTTTACGCCTCGAAAATATGTAGTTATGCTCAAGGAATGAACTTGTTGAGGGCGAAAAGCGATGAGAAGGGCTGGGGGTTGAATTTGGGGGAGTTGGCGAGGATTTGGAAGGGTGGGTGCATTATAAGGGCTGTGTTCTTGGATAGGATTAAGAGGGCTTATCAGAGGAATCCTCAATTGGCTAGTTTGGTTGTCGACCCCGAGTTTGCGAGGGAGATGGTGCAGAGGCAGGCCGCGTGGAGGAGAGTTGTGGGATTGGCCATTCAAGCTGGGATTAGCACTCCTGGGATGTGTGCTAGCCTTGCTTATTTCGATACTTATAGGCGCGCAAGGCTGCCTGCGAATCTCGTTCAGGCGCAGAGGGATTTGTTTGGTGCTCATACATATGAGAGGGTTGATCGCCCCGGATCTTTCCACACTGAATGGACAAAGCTTGCTAGGCAGAGTAAGGCTGGTGTTGCTGCTTTCAATTAATTAACCATTTGTCCTCGCTTATCTAATTGAAATGGTTGGTTAATTAGTTTCAGTTGAATGATGGGTTGAGGGGTTTTTTTTTGTTGTTTTTGTTGTTGTTGTTGTTGCTGCTTTTTTGCCATGGATGGCGCAATGATTTTAATGCTCTAAAACTTATTGCTTTATCCAGCTTGTTCCTTGTTCCCAAATAAATGATTATGAAACTGCCTTTGAAAGCTTACTCATTTAAATGTTGTTTCCATGGAGGGGTTCGATCCATGGAGCCGACCCCAACTAATTTGGGATTGAGGTTTGTTGTTGATGTAGTTGTTTCCATAAGAGGAGTATATTTCTACTTGAAAGTAGCAAAAACTATAAATTATTGCAATGGCTGTTGTGCCTGCAGTTTCATGGATTTTCTTGCTCATCTTTACTATTCATTAATCGATGTCTTGTTTCTATCACTAAACTCTATTTTAACTAAATTAGTGTATTGTCTGTTTATCGTATATTTTCTAGAGTTCTTTTATGTTCACTAGAATCCTGGGCAGGAATATTTTGTTTTCTTACTATTCATTGATGGTTCTAACTCTTAACTTGTCATATTTTTTTTACTTCGAACTTGGTTCTATAATTCCTATTATTCCTAATGTAAGTAAATTGAATGGAAAAGTTTGATCCATGTAGCAGACCCTAACTAATTCAGGATCGAGGCTTTGTTGTTCTCAATGTTGATGCGAGTCAATTGAATGTGTAAGTCTCTCTTTGAGATGTATTGTGTTTGGTGTGTGGTTCTAACTATCCTAGTATCCTGGACCGACCTTCCCCAAAGCTCATCGGGGCTTGAAATCTCCTAACGCGATTTTCTTCGTACCTAAAGATCATACTTAACCATCAGGAGCCCCTCCTCCCTACTACAAGGCACGGTTCAGGGTGAACCCGAAGTAGTCGGAGTCTAATGGCGGTGGTCTCTGACCAAAAAAAAAAAACCAAACTTAAGACCTTTGTGCTAGGGCCCCATTGATTCCCGAGTAGGGCCACTACTCAACTCAAGGAATGAGATTGTACTTGTGGAGAAGATAGTGAGTATTTAAATCTTTATTAGACTTGAGATAGGTTATGAAGAAATTGATAATAAATCTCGTTTTGCGAAAAACGAAAATTGCCTTATCAAACTTTTGTGTGACAGAGTTTTAGAGTACAAGCTGGGTGGGAGGGGTTATGTACTGACTCCTGCCAAGGTTTGTTCTAAGGCATCGTTTTCTTACAAAATAATTAAATTTAACTCATCAGTACAGTAAAAGTCCCCCGTTCCTTAAGCAAAGGCCTTTATTTTAAGCATTATATATGAGGTTTTTTCTTTAACTTCATTTTTTGTTTTATTTGATCTTGCCCGCGCGCGATCCCGATTAGTTTTTTACATAGAAAACAAATTAAATATTTATGTAAAAAAAGAAGAAGAAGATCTGAGGGACCATAAAAGATTACAAGGGAATCGTATTTTTAATCTTGAAGGGTTGTGATTTGTGAGAATACCAATCATGTTTGAAGAAGACACAGAAAACTGCAGTAAAAGATTCTGAACAAAACCTCGAACGCAATAATTTGATTGTGCAGTTTTTTATTTCAAAGTCCATCTTGACACTGAGTTTGTGAACTTGTGTTCAATTTTCACCCATGAAAAAAAGAAGGATAAAAACAGTTAAACAAAGTAGTTCTTTTTTTTTTTTTTTTTTTTTTTAGGAAATATTATAAAAAAAAAAAAAAAAAGTTGAGGGGAATTGACAGGGCGGGCAGCATTGTTGGCTTAACAATTGATGGGTGTTAAATAAACGCTAACGCGTCCTTGTTTTCTGGGAGTGCTACGTTTACTATGCATTTTAGAATTTTCGTTTTTTTTGTTGTTATGGTTGAGAGAAGATCTTGGATTGGCAAGATCAACAATTAATTAATGGATCCGGGTATCGACGACGCCACCTTCGTCCTGATACGCGGCGGTGGCCGTGGCGGTCGCGGTCGCATCTGCAATGTGGAAGCGTTCATCTACCCTTATTATGGAGGGTTATTGCCACGCGATGCTTGTTCCGCTAATTCATATAGCACACCAAAGTTACTCTTCGATCAACCATTATGGAATCTATATATGTAGAATATAATTGTTAATCAATAGAAGTGATGATAATTAATACACTCACTTAGCACAAATAAACTTAACAAGCTCCAACGTGTATTAAAACTTTATTTTATTTAAGTTCTTTATTTTATTCAAATAAGGAAGCAACTATCAATCAATTTGCAGTAAATAAGAAATTACACAATTGATGCAAACAATAGAACAATGAGCCATTCAATGTTTGTCAATCAAACTACAATGTTTCTCAAAACGAGCCAAAACCATGATAACCATTCAATGCCTTTCTTTATAATTTAAAGATTATGGAGCATTGATCATAGTTTTTTTTTTCTTTTTTTTTCTTTTTCTACATCTTGTCACTTTAATTATACAATATACTATTCTTTTTAAGTTGTTTGTTTCAAGTGGTTCAAGGCATTATATAAATATTGCACCAAAGAACCCGTGACCGCAAAAGTTTCAATTAATTCATTAAGGCATTATATAAATATTGCACCAACGAACCCGAGACCGCAAAAGTCACAATTAATTAATCAAAGCATTATATAAATATTGCACCAACGAACCCGAGACCGCAAAAGTTCCAATTAATTCATCATGCATTGACAGTTAAGTTGACTACGGTGGAGGATATAATGCTCTTATATATTAGTGCATGATTTAAAGTCATTGACGTGTGTCAGGTATTGCTACATTTTCTAAATTTATACACTTTATTCACTTTGAGACAGAAAAAAAATAGGGAAATTAAATACTAACACAATACTAATGCATACTTTTATTCATCAATTAAGCATACTCTTCTAATGCTGGATATCAAGCATACGAGCCCAAAGAAAAAACATTGCAGAATTAATTCATCAATTAACACAATTTGGGGAAGATTCTTAGCAATACAAAAGAGACCGGTAGGAAGCGCGAGCAGCACAGAAGTGTGCAACTAGCGGCCCATGGGGCGAGGACCGACCGAGGGAGGCGAGCAACTACTACAGGCGAGGCGAGCAATGCACCACGGAGGCGAGCAGCCGATCGGCGGAGGCGAGGACCGACCAGCGGGAGCCGAGCAGCGACCAGCGTGAGTGAAACCAGCCACTACCGAGAGGCGTTCCTGCGTCAAAGTCGATGCATCGACGTGCTTGCTGCGGACGACGGCGAGCACTGGTTGTCTTTGGACGCGGAGGCGGGGGCGGACCTTGCAGCGCCGGTGAGATTGAAGGAGATGGAGCAACAGTGAATCGTGAATGGGTCACGTTTTGTTTGGGGTGATGTCCGGTGATGTGGCATTGACTGAGTTAGATTGAGAAATATTTTTATGGGTGTGTTATCTTGATAAATATTCTCTCAATATGCGTTAATCAAGCAAAAAATCCAGGGTTTTCATAAGGTTTGCGCCGTCATCGTCGCGGCAATGGGAAAAGAAAAAGATTTTAAAAAGATATTCGATTGGATTATGAAATCAGGCAGCAAGGGTAGAACAATTTACCGAGGTTCAGGAAGTAGCGAAAATGCAAATCCAGATGAAGAAATCAACAAGTTTGGAGAGACGAATCAGACGGAAGGACGGAGAAGCTTCGATAGAAATGAATTCAGTTCGACATCGGGGTAGGAGCACCGATGGTATCGATTTCAGTTGAATATGAGTACTAGGCAGCGGAATGACGACGGAAACGGGTTTCAATTTCGAATCGCAGCGAGAGGGTGCAGGGACGGAGCCACATACAAGGTTACCTAGGCTATAGCCCAGGGCACCTTGGTGTGAACCTCGATTAGTGAAAAAAGAAAAAAATTGAAAATATGTAAGCTAGCCCACTCGTCAAACACTACATTAAAAAATATTTTTATAACATCTAAATATATTCTTATATTCTACGTTTTTAAAACTTATTTAATATGTAATCAATGTCCAACAGGACTATCTATAACTAAGAAATTAATGTGTAATGATTTATAATTTATAGAAGTTTTTTGTTTTATAATATTTAGTCAATTGTTAATAACTATTTTTTTCATTAATAATATTAAGTTATATATTAATTTAAAATTTAATAAGTTTTAATAACGTATTATATAACACCAAGATCTGTAATTTTTTTTTTTTTTTTTTTTTTTGTAATGAAAGTAATGTTTAAACTACCATTGGTATAACTTAGGGGAGCTTGAAATGCTAGCTCCGCCTTTGAGAGGGAGTTGACGACGTCCAGTTTGAGTTTTAGGGTAGGTTTTGAGGGGAGGTATGGAACCAATCACAACCCTGACGAGAAAATATTACGTCAATCGTGGTTAACGTTCAACTACCAAGCGGGGAACTTGAACGTGAATTTTTCTCCAAACATCACAATTACTAACAACTTTAACGTTAATGAAAAGAGGGCGGAGGTAAATCTTTTATTGAATTATATTTGATTTATGTTCTTATTGAATGCCTGTTTAGCTTACAACTTTGATTCACTTCCTGAATTTGAAAATCCAGTGTCCTGAATTGGAGATCAACTTTTTTTTTTCAACAAATCATACTTACTTTCTATATTCTACATATTATCAGGAACGCACCCAAATAGATAAGGAACAATTTTAGAAACACTAGTTTTGGAACCCGCAAGTTCAATCTCAAACATCTTATCCTTAAATCCAACTAACTGAAAAAGATTTATAGTCTGAATAATTTGACATCATAACTTTTAAAAGATTAAAAAATAATAATAAGCTCCAAAATAATACTACAAGCTGATGAACAAAAATTGAAAAAATGTTCAAAATTTACAACTTGATCCAACAATGAACCACATCAACCATCATTTTAGGAGCTTTTCTAAAGGTTAAAAGATTTGGAGAGGCAATTCTCTCTTCACTTCCAAGCCTCCCAAAATTCAGTTGCTGGGGAAGCAATGTAGAAAATAGTACAAGTCAATAGTCGCATTGCAAGACTTGCAAGTTTTCAAATGGCTCAAAGCTACAAGGAAAAGATTGATAAATCGTAAACAATCTTATTAGGAACAAGAAAAACAAGAACATGTCAAACACTTAAAAAACATTATATTGAATCTACTAGTACCTCAATGGCAAGTCGTGGTTTCTTTCTTATAAAAAAAATAAAAACAAATCTATTGATACCACATTTAATTAAAAGGAGAAAGAAACATATAACCCATTTCATTAATAAATTGCCCAAGAAGACTACCAACCATAAGCAGGAAGAATTGACTAAAGAAGCCATCCGAATAAAGTGCAAATGTTGTATAAAGCATTAGGTTTGAGAAGGTCTTACATTTAAAATACGTCATTATGTTGATAACTCCTATAGCTTCTTTAACAAAATCACAAACTTTTCAAAATAAAGACAGAATATGTAATCTAAATTTTGAAAACAAATCTCTTAATTAACACTAAAATTCTCAATTGAATGATAAGAATAGTAAATGCAAACTCGTATTGAAGCAAAAATAAATAGACAAATGAAGAGACAAAATTGAAGCAAACAACATTGATTTGCTTTAACGATGCACGACAAAAACAAATGTTTATAGACATTAGATTATTATGGCGAGAACAATTCCAATAGCTTGATAATTGTTCCAAAAATAAATAAATATTTCTAGACTTTACCAATGCATTAGCTCAAATAGTTAATCAGGTCACTTGCTACTTATAATTTGAAAAAAAAAATCAAATCTATCTTCACGAAGTCACATGCATTCGATATAATGACCAGCTTTCTTATATCACACTATTCAATATATAAGTACTCAATACAAATTGAACAAACAACATTTGCAAAGAACCAACATGTCCACATAACAAACTTCCATTAAATAAAGAAACAATAGCAGATCCATAGATAAAACAACACCAATCCCAACAAAATTACTTGGTAAAATATCACAAAATGTGAAAAATAGAGAGGAAGATGAGGACAACACAAGGCCCAGCACTGGTACAAAAAAATTTCAGTGCCCTTTTCTTATCGAGATCAAGGAATTTTCGGACTCAAAGTGGTATGTGAGAGTCGTAAGTGGCAAGCATGACAATGACACCGCGAAATACTTGGAAGGTCACTCATTAGCAGGAAGACCGAATGAGGATGAGGTTTGTTATTTTAGATAAGATAAGTAAAGAAAATGTTAAGCCTCGCTTGATTTTGAATACTTTGAGGCAAAGGGATGCGAACAATGCTTCAACATTGCGGACAATATACAATGCACGAAAAATGAATCGGATTAAAGATGTCGATAGGAGAAGTGAAATGCAACAACTCTTACACTTATTGGAGAACCATATGTATTTATCGTGGCATAGGAGGGACACCAAACGAATGTTGTGACATATTTATTTTGGGCACATCCGGACTCCATCAAATGATAAAGTTAATATTAATTTACATGAATATATTATAATATTTTTTACAATTAAAATTACAATTCATAATAATCAACCCATATTTCTTAGAAAAAAATATACAATAGAGGGTTAAAAAAATATTTACTTATAAATCATTGAAGAAATTATTCATTAACAAAAAAGAATTTAAATAAACTTAATTGTTATTTCAATGCCATAAATAGTATATATAAATTATGTTGTCGTAACCAAATTGATGGTGTAAGATTCGAAACAAAGACTTAATGCATTGATGAATAAATTATTAATTAGACCGTTGTTTAGTTGTTCAAAGTTGGATTTTTTGTTTTTCAAAAATATAGGGGATGAATATATACCTTAAAACAATAAATAACACAAATATATAAATATCTATTTTTCGTTTTTCAAAAATATGTGGGGATGAATATGTCTTAAAATAATAAATAACACAAATATATAAATATCTTAAAATTAAAAAAATGAAAAAAATTAATAAAATCCTAAAAAAGACATGGTGGAATGAGAGAGCATCTGAAACTTTCTCTCCTTCAACTTTTATGTAAAACTAGTCGATTTCATGCGCTCTGCGTAGAAGTTATTAAAACTTTAAAAGAAAGTTAATAAACTATTAATTTACATGAATATATTATAATATTTTTTACAATTAAAATTATAATTCACAATAATCAACTCGAAATATACAATAGAGGGTAAAAAAATATTTAGTTATAAACGACGCACTTATCAAACATCTTCAACAAACCTTATAACAATGAACATAGAGATTTGAAGTTGTTGATCACACTGCAAGATCTCTGATACATCTTGGAGTGTCATGCAGCTCAACAATCGCCACAACATTACATTCGAGTGTGAAGAACTCTATGAGAGGTACTTGGATGTTGCTAAAACATGTAGTAATTGTGAACTTATGATATATATATATATATATATATATATATATATATAAAGAGAAGATTAATGATTTGTATAAATGATGTTGCAGTAACCAAAAGGATGATGTACGATTTGAAACGTAGATTAAATACATAGAAACAACCATTCATTAATCAAGAAAAGAATTTAAATGTACTTAATTGTTATTTCGATCAAATACAAACTATAAATTAATTCAATAAATAGGGGAATGAATATATTCCTTGACATAATCAATATTTCGATCAAATACAAACTATAAATAAAATCAATAAATAGGAGAATGAATATATTCCATGACATAATCAATAACACATAAATAAATACTTTAAAATAAAAAAAATTAGAAAATTAGAAAATTATATTGGTGAAAGGAGAATGCATGTCAACTTTCTCTCAACTCCAACTTTTATATATATATATAGACTAGTTTCAGGACGTGCTACGCACGATTGACCCGCTCGCTTCGCTCGCGGGAATTAATTTCTAAGAATTTATTAATAAAATTCAAAATTATAATTAAAATTTAAAAATTAGAAATAAAAATACATTTTTTAGCTTATCAATATTCTCTAATGTAATTGAGATTAAGATGTGAATTAAAAACAAGCTAGTCATGCTAGGCCATTACTTCATCAAAAAAAAAAAAAAAAAAACAAGGAAAAAAAAAACACAAGTGATTTGACCCATTAATTTATGAACACTTGTTTGTGGAGATTTCGTAGAATTGTACATAAAGTTCAATCTTTACCTCAAACTTTATAGATAGAAATGATAACTTTGAAATTATGAATGTAAATAACTGAATTAGTTGGGATTAAAGCTTTAGACACTTTTTTTTTCACATGATTAATCATGATTTTTTTCATTCAAATTTCTTTTGGATTTTGGGTTTGTTCCCTCCCCCAGCACCTTCTTCAAACCACCTTCTTCTTCAACCCCCACCTTCTTCTTCTCCCTCTCGGATTCTTTCTTCTTCACTTGTTTATTGGATTGATGAGAAGGAGTTTGTGTATTGGATTGATGAGAAGGAGTTAAATCTCTGGAACACGAGAGTGATCGATTGAAGACTGAGAAAAAGAGAAAACCGTGTATTGGATTGATGAGAAGGAGTTCGAGATTGATTTGGAGATAAAGAAAAAAACGTGTGGTAGATTGATAAGGAGTTAGAGCTCGATTTGGAGACAAAAGAAAATGTTGATTTGGAGATGAAAAAAAAAAAAGAAATATGAGCAAATAAGTAAATTTCATTACCACTCAAAAATTTGTGATTCACTCTTTTATATATATGATAGATATAGATTTTCGTTTTTTTTTTGTTATTTTTGGAAGGCGAAAAAGAGATATATGGCTGAGAGAAGATCTTGGATTGGCAAGATCAACAATTAATTAATGGAAGGCGGAAAAAAAGATATATGGTTGAGAGAAGATCTTTGATCCATGTAGCAGACCTAACTAATTCCGGATGAGGCTTTGTTGTTCTCAATGTTGATGCGAGTCAATTGAATGCATGTGTAAGTCTCTCTTTGAGATGTATTGTGTTTGGTGTGTGGTTGGTGTGTGGTTCTAACTATCCTAGTATCCTGGACCGACCTTCCACAAAGCTCATCGGGGCTTGAAATCTCCTATCGCGATTTTCTTCATACCTAAAGATCATATTTAACTGTCAGGAGCCCCCTCCTCCCTGCTACAAGGCACGGTTCAGGGTGAACCCGAAAACATCAAACTTAAAGACCTTTGTGCTAGGGCCCATTGATTCCCGAGTAGGGCCACTACTCAAGTCAAGGAATGAGATTGTACTTGTGGAGAGGATAGTGAGTATTTAAATCTTTATTAGACCTGAGATAGGTTATGAAGAAATTGATAATAAATCTCGTTTTGTGAAAAACGAAAACTGCCTTATCAAACTTTTGTGTGCAGAGTTTTAGAATACAAGCTGGGTGGGAGGGGTTATGTACTGACTCCTGCCAAGGTTTGTTCAAAGGCATCGTTTTCTTACAAAATAATTAAATTTAACTCATCAGTACAGTAAAAGTCCCCCGTTACTTAAGCAGAGGCCTCTATTTTAAGCATTATATATGAGGTTTTTTCTTTAACTTCATTTTTTGTTTTATTTGATCTTGCCCGCGCGCGATCCCGATTAGTTTTTTACATAGAAAACAAATTAAATATTTATGTAAAAAAAGAAGAAGAAGATCTGAGGGACCATAAAAGATTACAAGGGAATCGTATTTTTAATCTTGAAGGGTTGTGATTTGTGAGAATACCAATCATGTTTGAAGAAGACACAGAAAACTGCAGTAAAAGATTCTGAACAAAACCTCGAACGCAATAATTTGATTGTGCAGTTTTTTATTTCAAAGTCCATCTTGACACTGAGTTTGTGAACTTGTGTTCAATTTTCACCCATGAAAAAAAGAAGGATAAAAACAGTTAAACAAAGTAGTTCTTTTTTTTTTTTGAGGAAATATTATAAAAAAAAAAAGTTGAGGGGAATTGACAGGGCGGGCAGCATTGTTGGCTTAACAATTGATGGGTGTTAAATAAACGCTAACGCGTCCTTGTTTTCTGGGAGTGCTACGTTTACTATGCATTTTAGAATTTTCGTTTTTTTTGTTGTTATGGTTGAGAGAAGATCTTGGATTGGCAAGATCAACAATTAATTAAGAGGGCCGCTAAGGGCACCCCACCTATTAATGAATGCACCCGATTAATGTGGGCACAAATCGATTTACCAGGGCACCCAAAAATTAAACCCAAAATACCGAAAATACCCCTCGTGCAAAAAACCTCGCACCCACCACCCCCACCACCACCTTCACCGAACCCCGAGCACCCCACCACCCCCACCACCACCTTCACCGAATCGTTGTGCAAGAACCCATTTGATTTGAACCGACCAATGAGAGGAATCCCCGAAATCGTGTTTCCCGTGTCTCGCCTTGTGTTTCTCCTTCGGTTTACGGCTTTTTTGCAGTTCGTAGGGTCGTGATGTGAGCCGATTTCGTCTCCAAGTTAGGGTTCGGTTGAATAGTTAAAGAAATGAGAATTCGCGGTTCTCGGCCACACAGTCGAGATCGTAGCTCTAGCTGTCTCGGCCTCGCATGGCCGAGACAGAAGCTACATTTTTGGGAACTCGAAGTCTCGGCCACAAAGGCCGGAAGAGTTCACAGTGTCTCGGTTACGCATGGCCGAGAGTACTCTAGTGCTCTCGGCCGAGACATGACGAGAGCTACAATTAGTGGTAGGTAATGTGGTGTCGGTGGTGTACAACCGAGAATGTGCTCATACTCTCGGTTGTACACTGGCGTACCATACCGTGACCTAAGTATACCTCTCGGTCCTTTAGGACCGAGACATCACCATACATCTCGGTCCTGCGAGGCCGATACAATCGCGCACATCGACAGAAACTTCGGATAACCGCAAAAAAAAAAACACAATAAATTTGCAAAATTACCTCAACTTCGACCTCCTCTTGCACCGTAGCAGTACAATCCTCCATTATATAGTGGAAACAAGTTCGGATTTGAGTAAATTATCAAACCTACGTTGACAAACAAATCATCATTTTCACCTTGTTTTCCACAAATAAACAGCTTCTAATAAACTATCATATGGTTGTCAAACATTGTTAACTCGTTGTCGGATGATGTCAATCCGCAAGAATCGATAAAAAGCCGACAAACGCGGTGTGGATTTGTGGTTCAACCTTGTGGTGGGGTGCCCTTTTTCTTTGTCAAAATAATTTGTGGGATTTGAATCATTATATATACGAAGCAAAAGGGTCTTTTCCAGCTTTCTTTGGAATTTTTACAAAAACTTGGGTGCCTTCATTAATAGGTGGGGTGCCCTTAGCGGCCCTCTTAATTAATGGATCCGGTATCGACGACGCCACCTTCGTCTCCGATACGCGGCGGTGGCCGTGTAAGTGTCGCGATCGCATCTCGCAATGTGGAAGCGTTCATCTACCCTTATTATGGAGGGTTATTGCCACGCGATGCTTGTTCCGCTAATTCATATAGCACACCAAAGTTACTCTTCGATCAACCATTATGGAATCTATATATGTAGAATATAATTTTTAATCAATAGAAGTGATGATAATTAATACACTCACTTAGCACAAATAAACTTAACAAGCTCCAACGTGTATTAAAATTTTATTTTATTTAAGTTTTTTATTTTATTCAAATAAGGAAGCAACTATCAATCAATTTGCAGTAAATAAGAAATTACACAATTGATGCAAATAATAGAACAAGGAGCCATTCAATGTTTGTCAATCAAACTACAATGTTTCTCAAAACGAGCCAAAACCATGATAACCATTCAATGCCTTTCTTTATAATTTAAAGATTATGGAGCATTGATCATAGTTTATTTTATTTTTTTTTTTTTTCTTTTTCTACATCTTGTCACTTTAATTATACAATATACTATTCTTTTTAAGTTGTTTGTTTCAAGTGGTTCAAGGCATTATATAAATATTGCACCAAAGAACCCGTGACCGCAAAAGTTTCAATTAATTCATTAAGGCATTATATATATTGCACCAACGAACCCGAGACCGCAAAAGTCACAATTAATTAATCAAAGCATTACATAAATATTGCACCAACGAACCCGAGACCACAAAAGTTCCAATTAATTCATCATGCATTGACAGTTAAGTTGACTACGGTGGAGGATATAATGCTCTTATATATTAGTGCATGATTTAAAGTCATTGACGTGTGTCATGTATTGCTACATTTTCTAAATTTATACACTTTATTCACTTTGAGACAGAAAAAAATAGGGAAATTAAATACTAACACAATACTAATGCATAATTTTATTCATCAATTAAGCATACTCTTCTAATGCTGGATATCAAGCATACGAGCCCAAAGAAAAAACATTGCGGAATTAATTCATCAATTAACACAATTTGGGGAAGATTCTTAGCAATACAAAAGAGACCGGTAGGAAGGTGAGCAAAGACAGAAGTGCAACTAGCGGCCGGCGGCAGGCGAGCAGCGGCCGATGGGAGGCGAGGACCGACCAGCGGGAGGCGAGCAACTACCAGCGGGAGGCGAGCAACGGCGAGCGGGAGGCGAGCAGCGATCGGCGGGAGGCGAGGACCGACCAGCGGGAGCCGAGCAGCGACCAACGACCAACGTGAGTGAAACCAGCCACTACCGAGAGGCGTTCCTGCGTCAAAGTCGATGCATCGACGTGCTTGCTGCGGACGGCGAGCCTGGTTGCACTGAACGCGGAGGCGGGGGCGGACCTTGCAGCGCCGGTGAGATTGAAGGAGATGGAGCAACAATGAATCGTGAATGGGTCACGTTTTGTTTGGGGTGATGTCCGGTGATGTGGCATTGACTGAGTTAGATTGAGAAATATTTTTATGGGTGTGTTATCTTGATAAATATTCTCTCAATATGCGTTAATCAAGCAAAAAATCCAGGGTTTTCATAAGGTTTGCGCCGTCATCGTCGCGGCAATGGGAAAAGAAAAAGATTTTAAAAAGATATTCGATTGGATTATGAAATCAGGCAGCAAGGGTAGAACAATTTACCGAGGTTCAGGAAGTAGCGGAAATGCAAATCCAGATGAAGAAATCAACAAGTTTGGAGAGACAGTCCGACGGAAGGACGGAGAAGCTTCGATAGAAATGAATTCTGGTTCGACATCGGGGGTAGGAGCACTGATGGTATCGATTTCAGGTTGAATATGAGTACTAGGCAGCGGAATGACGACGGAAACGGGTTTCAATTTCAGAATCGCAGCAAGAGGGTGCGGGGCGGAGCCACATACAAGGCTACCTAGGCTATAGCCCAGGGCACCTTGGTGTGAACCTCGATTAGTGAAAAAAGAAAAAAATTGAAAATATGTAAGCTAGCCCACTCGTCAAACACTACATTAAAAAATATTTTTATAACATCTAAATATATTCTTATATTCTACGTTTTTAAAACTTATTTAATATGTAATCAATGTCCAACAAGACTATCTATAACTAAGAAATTAATGTGTAATGATTTATAATTTATAGAAGTTTTTTATTTTATAATATTTAGTCAATTGTTAATAACTATTTTTTTCATTAATAATATTAAGTTATATATTAATTTAAAATTTAATAAGTTTTAATAACGTATTATATAACACCAAGATCTGTAAATTTTTTTTTTTTTTTTTTATTTTTTTTTTTTTTTTTTGTAATGAAAGTAATGCTTAAACTACCATTGGTATAACTTAGGGGAGCTTGAAATGCTAGCTCCGCCTCTGAGAGGGAGTTGATGACGTCCAGTTTGAGTTTTGGGGGAAGTTTTGAAGGGAGGTATGGAACCAATCCCAACCCTGACGAGAAAATATTACGTCAATCGTGGTTAACGTTCAACTACCAAGCGGGGAACTTGAACGTGAATTTTTCTCCAAACATCACAATTACTAACAACTTTAACGTTAATGAAAAGAGGGCGGAGGTAAATCTTTTATTGAATTATATTTGATTTATGTTCTTATTGAATACTTGTTTAGCTTACAACTTTGATTCACTTCCTGAATTTGAAAATCCAGTGTCCTGAATTGGAGATCAACTTTTTTTTTTTCAACAAATCATACTTACTTTCTATATTCTACATATTCTCAGGAACGCACCCAAATAGATAAGGAACAATTTTAGAAACACTAGTTTTGGAACCCGCGAGTTCAATTTCAAACATCTTATCCTTAAATCCAACTAACTGAAAAAGATTTATAGTCTGAATAATTTGACATCATAACTTTTAAAAGATTAAAAAATAATAATAAGCTCCAAAATAATACTACAAGCTGATGAACAAAAATTGAATCAATGTTCAAAATTTACAACTTGATCCAACAATGAACCACATCAACCATCATTTTAGGAGCTTTTCTAAAGGTTAAAAGATTTGGAGAGGCAATTTTCTCTTCACTTCCAAGCCTCCCAAAATTCAGTTGCTGGGGAAGCAATGTAGAAAATAGTACAAGTCAATAGTCGCATTGCAAGACTTGCAAGTTTTCAAATGGCTCAAAGCTACAAGGAAAAGATTGATAAATCGTAAACAATCTTATTAGGAACAAGAAAAACAAGAACATGTCAAACACTTAAAAAACATTATATTGAATCTACTAGTACCTCAATGGCAAGTCGTGGTTTCTTTCTTATAAAAAAAATAAAAACAAATCTATTGATACCACATTTAATTAAAAGGAGAAAGAAACATATAACCCATTTCATTAATAAATTGCCCAAGAAGACTACCAACCATAAGCAGGAAGAATTGACTAAAGAAGCCATCCGAATAAAGTGCAAATGTTGTATAAAGCATTAGGTTTGAGAAGGTCTTACATTTAAAATACGTCATTATGTTGATAACTCCTATAGCTTCTTTAACAAAATCACAAACTTTTCAAAATAAAGACAGAATATGTAATCTAAATTTTGAAAACAAATCTCTTAATTAACACTAAAATTCTCAATTGAATGATAAGAATAGTAAATGCAAACTCGTATTGAAGCAAAAATAAATAGACAAATGAAGAGACAAAATTGAAGCATACAACATTGATTTGCTTTAACGATGCACGACAAAAACAAATGTTGATAGACATTAGATTATTATGGCGAGAACAATTCCAATAGCTTGATAATAGTTCCAAAAATAAATAAATATTTCTAGACTTTACCAATGCATTAGCTCAAATAGTTAATCAGGTCACTTGCTACTTATAATTTGAAAAAAAAAATAATCAAATCTATCTTCACGAAGTCACATGCATTCGATATAATGACCAGCTTTCTTATATCACACTATTCAATATATAAGTACTCAATACGAATTGAACAAACAACCTTTGCAAAGAACCAACATGTCCACACAACAAACTTCCATTAAATAAAGAAACAATAGCAGATCTATAGATAAAACAATAGCCAATCCCAACAAAATTACTTGGTAAAATATCACAAAATGTGAAAAACAGAGAGGAAGATGAGGACAACACAAGGCCCAACACTGGTACAAAAAAATTTCAGTGCCCTTTTCTTATCGAGATCAAGGAATTTTCGGACTCAAAGTGGTATGTGAGAGTTGTAAGTGGCAAGCATAACCATGACACCGCGAAATACTTGGAAGGTCACTCATTAGCAGGAAGACTGAATGAGGATGATGATGTTATTTTAGATAAGATAAGTAAAGAAAATGTTAAGCCTCGCCAGATCTTGAATACTTTGAGGCAAAGGGATGCGAACAATGCTTCAACATTGCGGACAATATACAATGCACGAAAAATGAATCGGATTAAAGATGCCGATGGGAGAAGTGAAATGCAACAACTCTTACACTTATTGGAGAACCATATGTATTTATCGTGGCATAGGAGGGACACTGAAACGAATGTTGTGACATATTTATTTTGGGCACATCCGGACTCCATCAAATGATAAAGTTAATATTAATTTACATGAATATATTATAATATTTTTTACAATTAAAATTACAATTCATAATAATCAACCCATATTTCTTAGAA
Organism: Stephania cephalantha; assembly: GCA_039657325.1. NCBI lineage: Eukaryota > Viridiplantae > Streptophyta > Magnoliopsida > Ranunculales > Menispermaceae > Stephania > Stephania cephalantha. The sequence goes on along the minus strand of CM077569.1, from coordinate 52,614,423 downwards.
AAAAATATACAATAGAGGGTTAAAAAAATATTTACTTATAAATCATTGAAGTAATCATTCATTAACAAAAAAAGAATTTAAATAAACTTAATTGTTATTTCAATGCCATAAATAGTATATATAAATTATGTTGTCGTAACCAAATTGATGGTGTAAGATTCGAAACAAAGACTTAATGCATTGATGAATAAATTATTAATTAGACCGTTGTTTAGTTGTTCAAAGTTGGATTTTTTGTTTTTCAAAAATATAGGGGATGAATATATACCTTAAAACAATAAATAACACAAATATATAAATATCTATTTTTCGTTTTTCAAAAATATGGGGGGATGAATATGTCTTAAAATAATAAATAACACAAATATATAAATATCTTAAAATTAAAAAATGAAAAAAATTAATAAAATCCTAAAAAAGACATGGTGGAATGAGAGAGCATCTGAAACTCTCTCCTTCAACTTTTATGTAAAACTAGTCGATTTCATGCGCTCTGCGTAGAAGTTATTAAGACTTTAAAAGAAAGTTAATAAACTATTAATTTACATGAATATATTGTAATATTTTTTACAATTAAAATTATAATTCACAATAATCAACTTGAAATATACAATAGAGGGTAAAAAAATATTTAGTTATAAACGACGCACTTATCAAACATCTTCAACAAACCTTATAACAATGAATATAGAGATTTGAAGTTGTTGATCGCACTGCAAGATCTCTGATACATCTTGGAGTGTCATGCAGCTCAACAATCGCCACAACATTACATTCGAGTGTGAAGAACTCTATGAGAGGTACTTGGATGTTGCTAAAACATGTAGTAATTGTGAACTTATGATATATATATATAAAGAGAATATTAATGATTTGTATGAATGATGTTGCAGTAACCAAAAGGATGATGTACGATTTGAAACGTAGATTAAATACATAGAAACAACCATTCATTAATCAAGAAAAGAATTTAAATGTACTTAATTGTTATTTCGATCAAATACAAACTATAAATTAATTCAATAAATAGGGGAATGAATATATTCCTTGACATAATCAATATTTCGATCAAATACAAACTATAAATAAAATCAATAAATAGGAGAATGAATATATTCCTTGACATAATCAATAACACATAAATAAATACTTTAAAATAGAAAAAATTAGAAAATTAGAAAATTATATTGGTGAAAGGAGAATGCATGTCAACTTTCTCTCAACTCCAACTTTTATATATATATATATATATAGATATAGATTTTCGTTTTTTTTGTTATTTTTGGAAGGCGAAAAAAGATATATATGGTTGAGAGATCTTGGATTGGCAAGATCAACAATTAATTAATGGAAGGCGGAAAAAAAGATATATGGTTGAGAGAAGATCTTTGATCCATGTAGCAGACCCTAACTAATTCAGGATGAGGCTTTGTTGTTCTCAATGTTGATGCGAGTCAATTGAATCCATGTGTAAGTCTCTCTTTGAGATGTATTGTGTTTGGTGTGTGGTTGGTGTGTGGTTCTAACTATCCTAGTATCCTGGACCGACCTTCCACAAAGCTCATCGGGGCTTGAAATTTCCTAACGCGATTTTCTTCGTACCTAAAGATCATATTTAACTGTCAGGAGCCCCTCCTCCCTGCTACAAGGCACGGTTCAGGGTAAACTCGAAGTAGTTGGAGTCTAATGGCGGTGGTCTCTGACCAAAAAAAAAAAAAAAACATCAAACTTAAAGACCTTTGTGCTAGGGCCCATCGATTCCCGAGTAGGGCCACTACTCAACTCAAGGAATGAGATTGTACTTGTGGAGAGGATAGTGAGTATTTAAATCTTTATTAGACCTGAGATAGGTTATGAAGAAATTGATAATAAATCTCGTTTTGTGAAAAACGAAAATTGCCTTATCAAACTTTTGTGTGACAGAGTTTTAGAGTACAAGCTGGGTGGGAGGGGTTATATACTGACTCCTGCCAAGGTTTGTTCAAAAGCATCGTTTCTTACAAAATAATTAAATTTAACTCATCAGTACAGTAAAAGTCCCCCGTTCCTTAAGCAGAGGCCTCTATTTTAAGCATTATATATGAGGTTTTTTCTTTAACTTCATTTTTTGTTTTATTTGATCTTGCGCGATGCCGATTAGTTTTTTACATAGAAAGCAAATTAAATATTTATGTAAAAAAAAAAAAAAAAAAAAAAAAAGATCTGAGGGACCATAAAAGATGACAAGGGAATCGTATTTTTAATCTTGAAGGGTTGTGATTTGTGAGAATACCAATCATGTTTGAAGAAGACACAGAAAACTGCAGTAAAAGATTCTGAACAAAACCTCGAACGCAATAATTTGATTGTGCAGTTTTTTATTTCAAAGTCCATCTTGACACTGAGTTTGTGAACTTGTGTTCAATTTTCACCCATGAAAAAAAGAAGGATAAAAACAGTTAAACAAAGAAGTTTTTTTTTTTTTTTTTTTTAACTTTTTTTTAGGAAGTATTAAAAAAAATAAAAATTGAGGGGAATTGACAGGGCAGGCAGCATTGTTGGCTTAACAATTGATGGGTGTTAAATAAACGCTAAAGCGTCCTTTTTTTTTTTGGGAGTGCTACGTTTACTATGTATTTTTTTTTTTTTTTTTGTTGTTATTTTTGATGGAAATTGGCATTAATGTGGAAAGTTCAAGGATAATGGTAGACTAAAGACAGCCGTATAGACGCTTTTTCCAACTCATGAATCCACTGATCGCCATAGTTAAAATCACCAATGATCAACCATGGGTCACAACTTTTAGAGATTTCTTTGTTTAATTAGAGAGCATATTAGGCCAACGGATTTCTACAACAACCACAACAAGAGTTGGAAAAGTTTGTCATTCAGATTGCCTTGTTACCAGTATTGAAATGTCCTCGATCGTACCTCTTCTTTATACATAGAACTAGTCGTTTCCCTGCACTTCAAGCAGCAGTGTAATAATAATAATAATAATAATAATAATAATAATAAGACACTATATTCATAGTTATTCTCATCGAGTCAAACTATAGGTTCATAAAAGAACAATAATAATAAGAAAGAGCAAAACACTATATTGCCTTCTTTAGCTTTTGTCACATTCTATGGATCAACAACATCTTTAAGCAATGGTAATCCCATCAGTAGTGTATATTGATCCACTATAACCGTTAAATATAAATTCCTCTATATCGTCTGTTCACTCCAATTGAAGAATCTAAACCAGCAGACAACATAACAAAGGCAACATAAATGTCACGTGATTATTGATTTGTGTTATAGATATAATGATTCACTTCAGTCTTGAACTTATGGAAAACGTACCAAACGATTAGATCCAATATAGAGCAAACATACCTAAAGGAGGGCGATCAAAAGTGGTTTAGCTTATAAGCGTTGTGAATGGTTGTTATATCACTGGATGCATGAAGCTATGGGTAAGTAGAACAACTTTTGAATGCACAGGCGATGTTGAAATCTATCGATCCTATCTTAAATTTATTGGGTGATAATTGGTTGAGAACTGGAGGAATCTAAGGTTAGGTATAATAAAATTGGTTTTTTTTTGTGATTTTTTGAATGGTGAAGGAAAAAAAAAAAAACAAGTCGATTGCAAGAAGAATGGAAGAGAGTTGAAATTTATAGGGGAAATGTAACTTGCGCTACACTCAATTCCTTGTATTTACCCATGATTTCAAGTTCGACGTACTCAATCTATTAATGATAAGATAACCACTATTAATTATTAATAAATGTACACATAATGTATAATTATATCTATTGAAATAATAAATAAATAAATAACAAAAAATAACTCAATTCCTTGTATTTACCCATGATTTCAAGTTCAACGTACTCAATCTATTAATGATAAGATAACCACTATTAATTATTAATAAATGTACACATAATGTATAATTATATCTCTTGAAATAATAAATAAATAAATAACAAAATATAAGAAAAATAGAAAATAGAATGGAGAAATGAGGTAACTTTTAAAATTTATCTCTCCTCCGACTTTTATATAGATATAGATTGAAAATCACGACATTCTAAACAAAAAATTGCGAATAATGGTAGACTAAAGCCTTAAAAAAGTTGAACAAGCATTATTATATAAGTTTATTTAGACGTCATTTAAAGATAATAGGCAAAAAGAATCATTTGGTTCCTAAACTTTTAAGTTTTTGTTGATTGATTTGGTCCTCAAACTTTCATCAATTCACTTTAGTCCATGAGCGTTCACTTTTCTCTACTTTTGGACTTTTTGTCAAATTTGAAGAGTAATGATTGCTAACGAAGCAGTTCACGAGCAGTTCGTGGGTGGTTGCTAATGATTTTAGGATCTGAGTGTATTTATTTTGTTTCCTAGGTGAGTTTTTTTTTTTTTTAGAAAAAAAAAACAACTTTTGCATCCGCTAAGGTTTGAACCATGACCTTTTACTTTCAAATCTCATATCAAATCATTGAGCTACCAATTAATTGGTTGTTTCCTCCGTGAGTTGAGTGAAAGTTTTGAGAGAAAAGTATAAGAGTTGCCAAAGAGCCGGGAAGGTGGCGAAAGATAGATCTTTGATTTTGTCTTGGTTGTTAATAGTTCATTTACTTAACGAAGCAGTTCACGAGCAGTTCAGGGTTACGAGTGTGTGTCTAAATATTGGTATGACTAAAAATAAAAATTATTAATTGCTCGAAAACTAGTAAATCAACTATTAAGTATCACATGATGGTTTTATTTTCAATTTACGTGCAAGTCAATATTCGTGGTATTGTAAAATGAGAACGAAGTTAATGCAAGACTTGCCTCAAATCACGTGTCAGTAGGCGATGGCGGAAGTTGACATTTAATTTGGTCCAAATTGTAGAAGATGAATCTTTTTGCACCACATTCATGAAAGTCGTCTTGCGCGCCGTGCTGGCTCACATTCATGAGAGTCGTCGTGCGCGCTTCGAGATACACGCCACGCGTGTTATGCACTAGGAACTATTTTGTGGACACTCATTTTTACGTGGGACCTGTCCGCCACGTCATAAGGGTGTCACTTAAAGTGTCATTTGAGGTGTCATTCTAGCATTTATAAAAAAAAAAAAATCATAACACATTATATATATATATATATATATATATATATATGAAAAATGCTAGAATGATGCCCGAAATGACACCTCATTAGGGTGTGACTTAGGGTGTCATTCTAGCATTTATCAAAATAAAAATAAAAAAAAATCATAACACATTACCATTGGTAATCACCAAGTTGGCTAGTTTTTTTGTACAAGCTGTTCAGCTAGCAGTCAACTTTCATTGACCCTCACTTTTCTTGCTGACCTGGACACCACCGAGCTTAGGTGGCAAACTATGTATCATACACACGGTAGTTGTTTAACATAAACTGTTTCCCTCATCGTGTTCACTGGTGCTACTAGGGCTTTCAGGAGATTTTGTTTGATTAACACATTTGAAGAAAATGAGGGCCGCTAAGGGCACCCCACCTATTAATGAAGGCACCCAGTTAATGTGGGCACAAATTGATTTACCTGGGCACCCGAAAATTAAACCCAAAATACCAAAAATACCCCTAGTGCAAAAAACCCTTACACCCCACCACCACTACCACCACTACCGCCACCACCACCGCCACCACCATCACCGAACCCCGAGCACCCGACCACCCCCACCACCACCTTCACCGAACCCCGAGCACCCCACCACCTTCACCGAATCCGTTGTGCAAGAACCCATTTAGTTTGAATCGACCAAAGAGAGGAATCTCCAAAATCGTGTTTTCCGTGTCTCGCCTTGTGTTTCTCCTTTGGTTTACGGCTTTTTTGAGGTTCGTAGGGTCGTGGTGTGAGCCGATTTCGTCTCCAAGTTAGGGTTCGGTTGAATAGTTAAAGAAATGAGAATTCGCGGTTCTCGGCCACACGCCGAGATCGAGGCGTGCTACGATCTCGGCCTCGCATGGCCGAGACGAAAGCTCGATTTTGGGAACTCGAAGTCTCGGCCACAAAGGCGGAAGAGTTCACACGGTGTCGCGATTACGCATGGCCGAAAGTACTCTAGTTCTCTCGCCGAGACATGACGAGAGCTACAATTAGTGGTAGGTAATGTGGTGTCGGTGGTGTACAATCGAGAATGTGCTCATACTCTCGGTTGTACACTGGCGTACCATACCGTGACCTAAGTACACCTCTCGGTCCTTTAGGACCGAGACATCACCATACATCTCTGGCGGTCTGCGAGGCCGATACAATCGCGCACCTAGACAAAAACTTCTCCCAACCGCATAAAAAACACAAAAAATCTGCAAAATTACCTCAAGGACGACTTCATCTGGCACCGAAGCATTACAATCCTCCATTATATAGTGGAAACAACTTCGGATTTGAAGAAATTACCAAACCCTACGTTGACAAACAAATCATCATTTTCACTGTTTTCCACAACTAAACAGCTCTAATAAACTATCATATGGTTGTCAAACATTGTTTACTCGCTGTCGGATGATGTCAATCCGCAAGAATCGATAAAAAGTCGACAAACGCGGTGTGGATTTGTGGTTCAACCTTGTGGTGGGGTGCCTTTTTTCTTTGTCAAAATGATTTGTGAGGTTTGAATCACTATATATACAAGGGCAAAATAGTCTTTTCCACTTTTGCTGAAATTTTTACAAAAACTTTGGGTGCCTTCATTAAATGGTGGGGTGCCCTTAGCGGCCCTCAAGAAAATATGTATCCCTTTAACACACCCATAAAAATATTTACCAACCTAATACATTTACTGCAACATCACTGCCACGTCAAATTTTTTTTTGTCAAACTGAAAACGTGACTGAAGATCACGTTTTGGCTTAAAAACAAAAAAAGTAAGTCGTGACTTGCGGTCACGACTTCTGTTTCAAAGAAATCGTGACTTGCAGTCACGACTTTTTTTTTCTTTATGCTTTTGGTAGTTAACTTATAAGATATTTAGACAATGTCTTGAGGCTGATTTATTTTTATGAAAGAGAATGAAAATGATCTTGACAAAGTATAATATATCAATAAAACTAAAGCTTTCAAACTAGTAGAATCTCTAGCATCTATGTGTTTTTATATTTTTTTCAATAAAACTAAAGCTTTCAAACTAGTCAACTAGTATATTCGTGTTTTTGATTTTTTTGTCAATACAAACTAGTATAAAGTTTGAAGTTACAATATGTTTATGACCTTATCTTTTACAACAAAAGCTTTTAAACTCGAGTAATTTGCAAAATTCATAAAATTAATGTTAGTCAAGCAAAAAATTTCATTTGCTATAAATGAAGAACTTGGAAGTTGATCAACTACAAAGCATTAATATAAACAAAAAAAATGTCTTGTTATAGTAAAAAAAAAAGTTCTAGTCTAACTCCAAATAATGACTTTCAGTCCCACAACGTGTTCTCTTTACGACTCGCACATTACGATTTAAAGCTAATGGCACATTCGAATGGCCCACATCAGCAGGATTTTGAGCATATTCTCGTTGAATTTCATATATATCATGCATTCCACCATCATGAGTACTTTAGTCCCGGATAAATTCATCATTATTGGACTTGCATTAAAATGACGTGAAAATGTATAGGTGTCCTATCAAATTGAAAGGCTTCCGTAGTCTCGAATGTCATGTTGGGTGTAACGACCCATTTTATTAATGTCTCTTAAGTTTACAGACGTGGACGCCAGCTCGGATCTACGTGGACGCCGCGGTAGGCTAGGACACACGGGGACTTAGGTATGGTAGTTTATGGTGTGTTGGTTGCTTATTTGCGGTGTAATTTATTGAAATACATCGCATGTGTGTATGTTGCATAACAATACGTGCGAGATTGTGTGAAATGTATTCGCCTCGATATGCGTGTCGACGCGGGTACCGGATAGTTGACGGGACCGAATATTAGGTCGGGGAAACTAAAACACACAAATTAAATAAAAATTGGCCAAGTAACTAATATGGAATGAGTATTAGGTGGCTAGTGACGCAGCGGTACGCGTATATCGCGGTTCGAACTCGAAACCAGGCGTCGAAACGCCCGAAAACACAGGCGAGTGTCCCAGTTGTGTCACACTTTGGAGTCAAGGACACAAAGTCAACATCACTTATCCTTATCTAAACCACACTCCACTACCTTTGCTCTCACCTCACACACACGCACACACACACCCCCCCAGAATCGGGAGGCCGAGAGAGGGAAGAAGGAACGCGGAGGGGGAGGAGAAGAAGAAGGGAAGGAGAGAAGAGAGGGCGAAACGTCACGATCGAGGTGAGTTCTCATTGGTTGTTGTGGGTTTCGATGGTTGGCCGTGGTGGCCGAGATAGGGGTTCGGCCATGGAGGCCGAACAGGGTCGCGGTAGTGATGGCAGGGGTGTCTCCCCTGCCATCGAGTCCACCGGGGTTGGGGTGGAGAGCAACCCCAACCCAAACCACGAGAGGAAAAAGAAAAAAAAATTACGATCGAACCAAATGAACTGGTTCGATCGATCAGATGGGGAGTGCACCCCCCCTCATGGGCCGGGCCTAGAACGGGCCGAGCTCGGCCCATGGGCCGAGCCTGGACCTGTTCTGGTCCAGGGTCGGGTCCGACCTAAACCAAATTTGTAAAAAAAAAAAAAAAAAAAAAAAAAAGGAAAAATGGGAAAATATTCTGAAAAAATTGAAAAAATTCTGAAAATTTTATATTTCAATAAAATAAATAGAAATTGACGAATTTCTATGACAAATAAAATATTTGGATATTTCGGACGCGACTTTCGCAGGGTTTTTGCCTCGAAAAGCGCGAAATGAGCAATTTGACCTAAGATTTTTAGAAATTGATCGTAAATTGTCATACTAAATTGAAATTATTGATAAATGGACATAGGTGGATACGAGTGATCAATTGCCTACCAAGGACCCAGTAGACTTGGACTCGGGGATTGATTACGGGGTATTGGAGTGCGTTGTGAGGTTTGTAAAACCCAATTGAAAAACTCTGAGTATTTATTTCGCTTTGTATTTCCATTCATTTCCAGTATTCTTTGTGATCGTTATTCCATCCATATCTTGTTATTGTTCGGACGGTTGGTTGAGTTACTCCCATCGGATTTTCCGTTATGTGTCTATGCAGTCTAGACCATAGCATGTGTATCAGGAGTTCTCGGTGGATAACGACCCGAGCTATTGAAATACTACATGTGTTGGTGCGTTGTAGGTCTACGCGAGCCACCGAGAGGGACCAGGTGATAACTAGTTGGGTGCGCCCACTAGTGGGATCCTGGAAGGGAATCCCAAAGTATGGTTTAGTCTGACTGGAACAGGCACGTACATTTGCACTTTATTGTTATCTATGCATGCGATGCCCTACTTACAGTTGTCTGTTTACATTCCGCATGTTTATTTAACAGTATTTATTGACTTCCACTTGTTTATTTGAATGCCCGGAGGAGTTCCTTGGGATTTTACTGACTGGACTCGTCATCTATTTTCTTCTGTGATGATTGAGTGCAGATCCGAGTACAAGTAAAGGCAAGGGGATCTTAGGCGACTACCTCTAACTGCCTACCTTTGAGGATTACTTGTACATGTGCTTATTTTGATATTTTGATTCTTTTGGGAATTGGGGAGTAACATGACATTGTACAGTTGTCTACCTTTATACAAAATACTTTTCAGGGTTTTTCCACAATAGGATTTGTTTAATTGTTTCTTAATAATTCTTGCATTTATGTACGTCTTCCGCTGAATATGTCGTTTGTACACGGTACACACACAAGTGGATACATTTCGAGACAGAGAAAGGACGGGCAGGTGCCGTACACGTGTAGTTGGGCCAGCTGGCAAGGAGTACATGGAGACACGTCCCCCGGGACGACGAGGGCCACCACATTGGGAGGTACTGATGGAGTATGTGGAGTCTCTAACTCGTTGAGAGGTACTGATGGAGTATATAGAGTCTCGAACTGGTTGAGAGGTATGGATGGAGTATACACTGGAGTGTCATGCCTCGAACATGTATCTTCATGAGAAGATTGATGAGAAGCTTCAAAAGAAGTGGACATATTATGGATGTGATAATCTGCATGTATTGCAGTCAAAATCGATACAGCTACATCTCTAATACGTAGAATAGACACATCATCACCCAATGTCAACTGATGAATTGATGTCATTCCATGTGCCTACATATAAAATATTTATGAAGTTGTAAGCGAAAATAAAATCAAAACAACTATTTGAAAGACTTCGTGATTGAATAATAAAAATTTGTACTTACCAATGCCTCAACAATAGCTCCACGATGAGACATGAATCGTCGTGTAATGCGACGATACCATTGCATATACGGGTCGTAAAATCCCAATGGCTCCTCCAATAATTCATCATTCGCAATATTAGAAGCACATTCGTTCCACATGCAGACATAAGCACTATGTTCTGCACTCCGATCTTTATCTGTTTTCCTCTCAAGTCAATCTTATATAGTTTCATGTTTGTGCTATTTAAAGGTGGTATCTTTTGTTTCAAACCAAATTGTCGCATGACTCTATCAAGATTATACATTTCAACAACACAGATGAAAAGTAAAGGTGCCCTCGTTCGCCAAATAGCACGACCATTGCTACAATACGCAGGCAAGTCCCTTATCACTTGTCTCAAGATACGGTTCCCAAATTACCTGAAGTCATGAAAAACAACTTGAAATGAGTAAAATTCACATTTCACCATTGTACAAAAGGGTATTTGAAAAAATTGATTAAGTGTATTTCTTACTTCATCGGGTGTTTGCATGTCAATCATTTATCTGTATTTTGTTAGCACGTGCATTGATGTTCCTGTGGTCTCTAAGACATGTCTCCACCTATAAAAATGTAAAAAACAACACAATGCATGCATGAATTTACATGTAGATAAATAAACTCAAGTTTTTTGATTATGTTAAAAAATTCTAATTACCTATGACCAAATGGAGGAGGTGGAAATAAATCTTCATTTGGTATGATGTCGATTCGAAGAACATTTCCCATTATTGGTGCAAGAAAATGCAACATATCCCATGCCCGTAGTTGCAATAATATTACCGGACCTGCAATCTCTGCTCCATCAATGTCAGCGGCAAGACACAATTGTCATATAGGTGAGCCAAAGTTGCACTACACCAACTGTATTTTCCTGCCGCCTCAAAATCCTCCAGAAATTGTAAATACGTGATGTGAACAAGATTGTTAAACTTGTCTGCAAATAAAGTTCCTTCAAGAAGTTGAAGATGTAAGCTCTTGCATAGCATTGCACTTCCACATCACCAGCATTATTTGGAAGGTTTGGAAACCATCTTGAAAGTTAGCGAATTTGGATCCGACCTCCGTTTTGTTGTTTTCAGGGAATGGGAAGCCTAGTTGTGTCAAACATAAGACATCATAATCTTGTTCTACACGACCAGTGATTGGTAATCCATCGACAGGTAACCCTAAAATTATTTGTACATCTTGTAGGGTAATAGTCATATCACCAACTGGAAAATGAAACGTGTGAGTTTCTGGCCTCCACCACTCAACAAGTGCAGTGATGAGATGCCAATCAATTCCTATGAAACCTATTCGCGCCGTTCCATAAAACCCATCTTCCTCAAGATACCCAACTATTCGTTCATTAAGTGGGACCAATCGATGTAATGCTACTGAATTACGCCTGATAGTCAATATACCAGGATCCTATGCAAATAACATATAAGTTACATTAGTCCAAATTTAGCTATGAAGCTCTAAAAATATGCAAACATGCAAAAAGAAGTACTACCGGTCTATTCCAAACGCGAGTAGATCTATGTAGAGCCTGCATAGTCAACACTGAATCATCTATAAGTCCAGGATACATATCGCGCTTTAACCCCAAATCATTAACAATGTTGTCATTAATACAAAAAACCAATAATGAAACAATAAAATTAGCGATACAGTTCATTCAAGAAACAATAAAATTAAAACAAAAGTGGGTAAATAATATAAAAACATGGTTTAATTGAAATAAAGTACATGCACCACATAGTCATAAGAAAGTGAACTAATATAAGAAAAATATGAGTGAATGCGAAAGATAAGACTTGACACGCCTTTCACTATGAACCATCAGGTGGTTGTTCTTGCCGACGACGAGAGCAAGTGTGCATATTGTGTCCATCATACTTACACTTACTACATCGCAACGTTGTTGGTGTTTCTCTCTATTCCTTCTCTCGGTGCATATGACATGGTTGTTTCTGATTGCCTCTCCAATCCATCTCAGTTCGCAAACGTCTTGTTTGAGGACGACCTCTTTTGACTCGCTTTCGAGATGGATCGGGCAACAAGGTGTGTCGAACTCTAGTGTTAGGCCAATAATCTTCGTGAGTAATGGGTTGAAAATTCGTAGCAACACTAGCGCAAACAGCTTGGACATGAGAACATGGAATGTCAAAACACTGCCACTTCATACAAGTGCATCTACGAGCCTCCAATTTCACCACTTGCTTGTTAGATCATTTTCTCAAATGATACCCACGTGTTGCAGTGATGATTTCAATTGTGCCATTTTCACGATTCACTAATGTAACATTGTGCCCTTCTGCCGCCTTTCCCCAATGTGACAACTTATCAAGTGCGTACTTTGTGTACCTTTCGCCCCTTCCTAGGGCTGCACCTATTTCGTCACGTCTTTTGTTAAAGTAAGCCATGACACGATAAAATGTTAGTTGCATTAATGCGGTGACAGTGTAAAATCGTGCGCCTTTAAGGACACCGTTAAAGCATTCTACATTTGTGAAAAAAAAACCATGTAAGTATTTGCTTGTACGTAATATAAATCAAACACATTAAATAAATAATAGTATAAACATATAGACACAATTAATACTCGCTAGATTTGTAGTCATCCATCCGTATCGAAATCATTTGTCGTATGCGTTGGTCCATTGTGTTCGATCAAGATCATTAAACCACGCAATACTTTCCGCATTAATTTGTTGAAGTTCTTTCATGTATGCCTTAAATTCTCGAGGTTGATGTTGTGCACCGGCTAAGTACACCATATCCTTTAATTCTTTGCTCTCAAATCTCATGTTGAAATTACTGCATATATGACGAAGGCAAAATCAGTGTTGAGCTCTTTCATGGGTCCATCCATTTTGAGGATTATTCATTGCCAACAATATACCAGGGTGTCGATTAGAAATGACACATATACCATCTCGATCAGTCACATGATGTCGCAAACAAGCCATAAACCATCCCCAGCTGTCTTGACTTTCCTCATCGACAATGGCAAATGCTAAGGGAAATAAATGACTATTACTATCAACAACAGTGGCTATTAAAAGTTTTTGTTTGTATTTTCCATACAAGAATGTGCCATCAATTTGTATAATTGGTCTGCAATGTCTAAAACCTGCAATAGAATGTGCAAATGCCCCAAAAACCCATTTGAATACAACCTCATTGTTGGCATTAGGCTCGCCATGCCTCCAATCGACACGTGTCCCTGGATTGCTTTCTTGAAGAGCGACCATCCACCGCGGCAACATTTTATATGATTCTTCCTAATCTCCAAAGATTTTAGCAATTGTTTTTTTCTTCCCCAACCAAACTTTCTTGTAATGAACATCATAACTGAATTTGTCCTTGATAATTTGACGAAGAACTGGAACTGAGATGGACGGATCTCTTCTCACCACATTTTCAATTTCACGGCATATAACGGTGGAGTCCAAATGAGCATGATCCTTGAACAGTTTTGTATAGATACATGTATGTGGTCCTGCATATTTACTAATCTCAAACATTCCATGTGCTTTTCTTTTTGAACACCGCAACCTCCAATCACATCCATCTAAATGTTTCTTACAACGGACAATCCACACATTGAGTGTTGAATGAGTTACCACAAATTGCCTATGTCCTTTAATGCTTGTACAATTTCACGGCATGTTGGATATCTACTTTAGAAAGGAACCGCATGCCTACATGAAATTCTGATGCCTCATTCCATAAAGACCTAGAAGGGATCATTGCATTCTCATGGATAGGTTGCATTGCCTCAATACTCAATTCCATAAATACAGATGAAGGTACGACAAATTCACCTACACCCACATGAGCATCATCAATTCAAGCAGCCTCTTTATCGAAAAAATCATCGTTTCCAACTTCGTTCGAGATTGGAGGACAAGATAATGAGTCATCCTCGGCTATGACTAGATTTAATGTATATCGAATTATGCTATCATCAACATGATGAGCATCAACCCCTACATCATCGACATCATCATCGCTACTCTCTTTATTAGTATTCTCATCACTACCACAATAGTCATCATCTTCCTCAGTATTCACACCATCACATAAACGAGCATCCTCGTCTACATCGGGATTTGAAGTCATCAAAGGCGATGCACAATGATTATGTTCAAATATTGGTTGAGTACTAGGCCCTTCTGCACTTACCACTATGTTACAATTGGAACTAGTATATGATTGTCTCAGAACTAAATCTAAAAATAGCTTCATACAATTTGGTGGTGGAAATTCTGCCACAATCTCCCAAGCATCTTTCAGATTTGATTCATCAACTATTCGCAAAGGGACATAGTTGTACGTTCCAGTTCCAATGTAAACATGATATCGATATATCATGTTTAATATCATTTTTTCATTGTCTATCTCCAAGGAATTACAGATAAAACTCACAAGTTCCTCGTACCCTAAACTCAACTTCGATCTGAGATGTCGAATAGGCGGTTTCATGTACGAAATCCCAGATGGTCCATCAACCATGACACCATTCATATAACACACCAAAGTTACTTTTCGATCAACCATTATGGAATCTATATATGTAGAATATAATTGTTAATCAATAGAAGTGATGATAATTAATACACTCACTTAGCACAAATAAACTTAACAAGCTCCAACGTGTATTAAAACTTTATTTTATTTAAGTTCTTTATTTTATTCAAATAAGGAAGCAACTATCAATCAATTCGCAGTAAATAAGAAATTACACAATTGATGCAAACAATAGAACAAGGAGCCATTCAATGTTTGTCAATCAAACTACAATGTTTATCAAAACGAGCCACAACCATGATAACCATTCAATGCCTTTCTTTATAATTTAAAGATTACGGAGCATTGATCATAGTTTATTTTCTTTTCTTTTTTTTTTCTTTTTCTACATCTTGTCACTTTAATTATACAATATACTATTCTTTTTAAGTTGTTTGTTTCAAGTGGTTCAAGGCATTATATAAATATTGCACCAAAGAACCCGTGACCACAAAAATTTCAATTAATTCATTAAGGCATTATATTAATATTCCACCAACGAACCCGAGACCGCAAAAGTCACAATTAATTAATCAAAGCATTATATAAATATTGCACCAACGAACCCGAGACCGCAAAAGTTCCAATTAATTCATCATGCATTGACAGTTAAGTTGACTACGGTGGAGGATATAATGCTCTTATATATTAGTGCATGATTTAAAGTCATTGACGTGTGTCATGTATTGCTACATTTTCTAAATTTATACACTTTATTCACTTTGAGACAGAAAAAAAATAGGGAAATTAAATACTAACACAATACTAATGCATACTTTTATTCATCAATTAAGCATACTCTTCTAATGCTGGATATCAAGCATACGAGCCCAAAGTCGGGAGGCGAGGACCGACCAGCGGGAGCCGAGCAGCGACCAGCGTGAGTGAAACCAGCCACTACCGAGAGGCGTTCCTGCGTCAAAGTCGATGCATCGACGTGCCTGCTGCGGACGACGGAGGCGGACGGCGGAGCCTGGTTGCGCTGGACGCGGAGGCGGACCTTGCGCGCCGGTGAGATTGAAGGAGATGGAGCAACAGTGAATCGTGAAGGAGATGAGTTTTAAACCTAATTACCCAAGTCGTGACCCGCGGTCACGATTTCCATTTTTACAAAAAAAAAAAAAAAAACAAAACGTGACCCACGGTCACGTTTTGTTTGGGGTGATGTCCCAGTGATGTGGCATTGACTGAGTTAGATTGAGAAATATTTTTATGGGTGTGTTAGCTTGATAAATATTCTCTCAATATGTGTTAATCAAGCAAAAAATCCAAGGTTTTCATAGGGTTTGCGCCGTCGTCGTCGCGACAATGGGAAAAGAAGAAGATTTTAAAAAGATATTCGATTGGATTATGAAATCAGGCAGCAAGGGTAGAACAGTTTACCGAGGTTCAGGAAGTAGCGGAAATGCAAATCCAGATGAAGAAAATCAACAAGTTTGGAGAGACGGTCCGACGGAAGGACGGAGAAGCTTCGATAGAAATGAATTCTGGTTCGACATCGGGGGTAATCGCACTGATGGTATCGATTTCAAGTTGAATATGAGTACTAGGCAGCGGAATGACGACGAAAACGGGTTTCAATTTTAGAATCGCAGCAGAGGGAGCAGTGGCTGAGCCACATACAAGGCTACCTAGGCTATAGCCCAGGGCACCTTGGTGTGAACCTCGATTAGTGAAAAAAGAAAAAAAATTGAAAATATGTAAGCTAGCACACTCGTCAAACACTACATTAAAATATTTTTATAACATCTAAATATATTCTTATATTCTACGTTTTTAAAACTTATTTAATATGTAATCAATGTCCAACAGGACTATCTATAACTAAGAAATTAATGTGTAATGATTTATAATTTATAGAAGTTTTTTGTTTTATAATATTTAGTCAATTGTTAATAACTATTTTTTTCATTAATAATATTAAGTTATATATTAATTTAAAATTTAATAAGTTTTAATAACGTATTATATAACACCAAGATCTGTAAAAATTTTTTTTTTTTTTGTAATGAAAGTAATGTTTAAACTACCATTGGTATAGCTTAGGGGAGCTTGAAATGCTAGCTCCGCCCCTGAGAGGGAGTTTTGATGGGACGGATGGAAGCAGGCCCAACCCACACGACGAGTGGTTAACGTTCAACTACCACGCGGGGAACTTGAACGTGAATTTTTCTCCAAACATCACAATTACTAACAACTTTAACGTTAATGAAAAGAGGGCGGAGGTAAATCTTTTATTGAATTATATTTGATTTATGTTCTTATTGAATACCTGTATAGCTTACAACTTTGATTCACTTCCTGAATTTGAAAATCCAGTGTCCTGAATTGGAGATCAACTTTTTTTTTTTTTTTCAACAAATCATACTTACTTTCTATATTCTACATATTCTCAGAAAAATAGATAAGAAACAATTTTAGAAACACTAGTTTTGGAACCTGCGAGTTCAATTTCAAACATCTTATCCTTAATCCAACTAACTGAAAAAGATTTATAGTCTAAATAATTTGACATCATAACTTTTAAAAGATTAAAAAATAATAATAAGCTCCAAAATAATACTACAAGCTGATGAACAAAAATTGAATCAATGTTCAAAATTTACAACTTGATCCAACAATGAACCACATCAACCATCATTTTAGGAGCTTTTCTAAAGGTTAAAAGATTTGGAGAGGCAATTCTCCCTTCACTTCCAAGCCTCGCAAAATTCGGTTGCTGGAGAAGCAATGTAGAAAATAGTACAAGTCAATAGGCGCATTGCAAGACTTGCAAGTTTTCAAATGGCTCAAAGCTACAAGGAAAAGATTGATAAATCGTAAACAATCGTATTAGGAACAAGAAAAACAAGAACATGTCAAACACTCAAAAAACATTATATTGAATCTACTAGTACCTTAATGGGCAAGTCGTGGTTTCTTTCTTATAAAAAAAATAAAAACAAATCTATTGATACCACATTTAATTAAAAGGAGAAAGAAACATATAACCCATTTCATTAATAAATTGCCCAAGAAGACTACCAATATAAGCAGGAAGAACTGACTAAAGAAGCCATCCGAATAAAGTGCAAATGTTGTATAAAGCATTAGGGTTTGAGAAGGTCTTACATTTAAAATACGTCATTATGTTGATAACTCTTATAGCTTGATAATAGTTCCAAAAATAAATAAATATTTCTAGACTTTACCAATGCATTAGCTCAAATAGTTAATCGGGTCACTTGCTATATATAATTTGAAAAAAAAAATCAAATCTATCTTCACGAAGTCACATGTATTCGATATAATGACCAGCTTTCTTATATCACACTATTCAATATATAAGTACTCAATACAAATTGAACAAACAACCTTTGCAAAGAACCAACATGTCCACACAACAAACTTCCATTAAATAAAGAAACAATAGCAGATCTATAGATAAAACAATAGCCAATCCCAACAAAAACCAATAGATTGAATGGAATGGATTGAGTGATGACAAAATTGACGACTTCAAAGTCCAATGTGTTTGTGTTGGATTATTGTCTTCAAATCAAACTAACCCATGATGTGTTTGTGTTGGATTACCGTCTTCAAATCAAACTAACCCATGAACATGTGTAATGTTTGACATCCATGTTCATATATATGCTAAAATTTGTAAATCATACAATTTTGCAATTCAATAAAAGTCTACTTGCATTGAAAAAAAAGGTAATTATTTGAGAAAGAACGTATTCAAACACACGAAATCACGTTAAAGTACATGCAAGCAACACATTGTTTAATAAATTCTGACAATGAAAAAAAACAAAGCAAGAAATTTGTAAAGAATTGATCTTAAGCTTTAGAAATTGAGTTAAAGACAAATATATCCATGATTCCATGAAGTCTATTCCTATTTCTATTGGATAATAGCTACATGTTTGCTTGTTAAGATCAAAGTACATTTGCTTGAAAAATAAGAGGAAACAAATAAGTTTAAACAACTACCACAATTACTAAGCGAGCTTCATAACCAAACACAAATTAATTACATAGATTGATGTCATCATATACCTGAATAATAATATTGAATGTTGTGTTTGCGTCAAAAGCATCTGTAGTCGATATAGACACAAACCTTAGTGAGACAAAAGAATCAGTTTTTTTAGACCTATTATCCCAAACAACCTTGAAATGCATGAGTTGAAGTAGAACGAAAACTTTGTTAGAGAATGGCCTTCACACCACTACACGAAAATAATAAACAAAAATTGACTTGTGAAGAAAATCACTGACAACCAATATTTAAGCAAATTAGCAGTCAAGCCACTAAGATGGACCATTGTTATGCCCTTTAAAGCCAAAGAACAATGAAATAAAAAGAAAAGTTGAACAAACTAACCAAAAAGGAAATACAATTCCCTCCCTAGTTATTTTTTTTATTTTTATTTTGTGCATAATACCTAGTTAGTTAATTAGCTTGTTTTCTATTTATTAACATATTAACAAATAGGATATTACCTCAGCAAATGCTCTTACAACCCACAAGAATTTTAATATGATAGCTCCATTAACTAAAAAGCCAACCTGCATTGCAAAAAAGACTCACCAATAAAATAACTAAAAAAAATAGCTGCACAATTTCAACATTTTTGCAATCGCAGACACATTGAAAATATTCGATTTGAATGTTCTATATTTACCAATGAAGAATGAACACAAGATATCGATCTCACTTTAGCAATTAAATGAGGCCCCTAGCGAATATCATGACAAGAAAGAAAAACCTGAAACCGATTGAAGGTCTATGACTAATAGACTAATAACCTCAATGAAATGTTGCAACTTAAAGTAAAAAGGATGTGTATAAAGAGATAATACGTATGAGAAATGAAGTCTTTCTTAATTAAGAGTTTCACTAAGCAATGATACAATAAAGCTCTCGTGCATGTTTCATCAAAAGGCTGTTCTAGTCACTTTAGTACTTATAATGGAATAAATAGTTAAGAGCTCCAAATAAAACATAAAAGAAAAAAAAATGGAACTAACCAAGTCGTAGCAATATAAATCATAACTGAATGTAATAAAAAAAGTAAAAAGCACTATAAAAGCTCCGACTCAATTAATAATAAGAAAGAAGAAAATAAACATTCCAGCTTCAAAGATTAATCACAAGGAAAAGCTCAAAACTGCACAACTGAACAACTTATACCTATCGAACAAAGTCTAGAGATGTAGAATGAAGCATTAGTCATTCAAAGGTCTCAAAAATAAGGCACATGCCGCAACAACTTTTATAGTTCCTTTAAAAAAATTACTTGCATTTCAAAATAATCTAAGAAATTTAACTGAAATTTCAAAAAACAGGTCCATGCATCTTTCACTAAACCTAGTACAAAACAAATATGTCTCTTATGAGCCTCTTATTAATAATCCACAAAGATAGCATCTACATATATCAATCATTAAAAGGTGATAGTAGGTTATCACCTTCTTAATGAGAGGCAATGATTATTTCTTATCTGAAAAAAAAAATTGATTTGAAAGACTTGTAAATAATTGTAGCACCTATTTTTTTTCTCCATAATGATTAAAACTTATAAAAATCACATGTATTAGTGTAGAAAATTAGAGAAAATCAATACATGTATAGTTAAATTCTTGCAAATGTCGTGAATGCGTTTAGAGTGTCTGAGAGTAGAGTGAAGACCAACTTAGATGAAATGTTCAAAAGCATCACAACATAAATTCTACAATTTCAACTCAGCCCACAAAAGAAACACAATCAAGGAGTAGAAACCCAGTTTAACCTAGTTATTTTTAAATCTCATTTGGTTGTTTAAGCCCACCTACACCTTCAAAGACTTCAATATTCAATAATTAAGCAATACATATGATTCCAATAGTAGCCCAAATAGTAAGAAGTACCACTCAATAAAATTAGTATAAAAATCTTTGTAAGAGACATAGTTCTGGTGCATCAACTCAACACAAAACTGTCAGCACATAACAAATGTATAACTGCTAATTATATAATTAGTTAAACTAAACAACTTAGTCAGTCAGTAACCTTCGTGTGGCTTAATGAAAGGGGAAAAGTCTTTGACAAAAAAAAAAAAGGGAAAGGCACCTTGGTCATAATTTTTTGAAAAAACATGCATTAATTGTTAAGTGTTGGTCTAAGATGACCTAGAATTTATAAGTCAAAAAACCTCATTTTACCAACAAGTGGTTCGCCGGTAAGGGGCCCGATTCCTTTAAGCAAGATTTTGAGATTGAATCTTCTAAATAAACTAGTGGGAGGGCATGTGCTACGCACGTGAATGTTTCTAGCAACTTGACTGATTAAATCAAAAGATTCAATTTAGTATCACTTTTAAATCCCCACTTTTATGTTAGTTAAGTCGAATTTACCTAAACACCCATACTTTTATTTTTTCAAAGATTTTTTCATCCAATCAAATGTTAAAATTGAAGGGTACTTTGGTCAATAAGGCTATTTTGGCTTCAAGAAGAGCCTAGGGGTATTTTATTATATATAAGAAAAAAAGAAGAATGATCTTTTGTATGGGACAGGATGCAGATTGAAAAAAAAAAAAAAAACTCATTTTTATCTTGTTTATACATATAGAGCAGAAATTAATGCGTTGGGGGAACAGAACATTAGATCACACGCAGGTTTTATTAATAGTTGTGCTGCACTAACAGTCTAACATCAAGAAGTACATTAGCCAAGTACAATTATACTTGTGTATGCTAAAAAGTCCAATTTCCAAGTCTTCAAGTTCACTAGCTACTTCCAAGAATATACAAGCACAAATCGGCCAACAAAATTGTCTAAGAAATATACTCCGTCCGTCCGAGCAGACCAAACGCAATCTTTACCGCACGGCGTCACTTTGGACTCATAGGTCGTGAAGCTCTGCTGAAACAAATGCCCCGCCCTGTTAGTCCAGTTCATGTTGCACCAAAACAACGTTCTAGCGAAAATGTTGCCGCGAAAACTCCAAGTGAACTCTTGTTGGTATGTCACTACATGTTGGCCAAGATCATCGTCTTTAGATTTACAGTGCAGATTCAATTTTGCAGTCGGAGATATATCATTCCGGACGTGCACATGTCGCCTGATATTGATCAGTCCATCAGGATCTTCATTCGCGCATTGTATTTCTACTACTAGAATCAGCAAAAGCACCGCTGAAGCAAGTGAAAGCCTTTTACCCATGTAGTGCTCCATAATTTTGTATTAGACAATATAGTAGGCAAACACAAAATGTGTACATATATATAGGTGAAAGTGTAGGTTAATATGGACGTAATTTATTATGTTTCAGTTTATATTTATTACATGAAAAATTCTACGCGTGCGTTAGAACGCACATCGCATTCTGATGTGTGCGCGATGCTCCTCGAGACGTGTACCATACACATTCCGAGATACATTGCTGATGTGCGTTTAGTGATGTTCGTGTAGCACTCCCCTTATTACATTTATAGTAATGTGTGTAATTATAGTAATGTGTGTAATTGATGTGTCAGTTCATGTGCCTAGTTTTGGGTTAATTAGGTTAATTATGACATTCAATATGTAATATTCTTAGAAATCTTTGAAATTAATGGCACCTAATTCTAAATCTATGTATACATAGCATTTTACTTATTTTCCTTTAATAGTACTGTACAATCCAAACATTTATTACAATTAAAATTCTTTGATTCTTTAATTCATTTAAACAATACGACATGAAGATTGCTCCTACAAGAAAGGCAACAAGGAGCTAATTTCGGCATTTGTTGTCCGTTACCTTGGAGGATGTGAGCCTTTTTTGAATATCTCGGTGACTGGCAAGGTGGTAGCGGTGGAAAACTTTGGGAGGTAAACCGAGGAGTCTCACATGGAGGCAATCAATTTAGTTTCAAGCTCATCGGGATTACTGTTGAAGACGTAAAGGAAGAGGTGAACATTACAAGAGGGGTCACGGTTAGGAAGTATTGATTAAAGAGTAGATGGTGTCCCAAAGTGAAGCCGAGCACTTACCCAAAGGTGGAATGCACTGCACGTGCATATTTGTTGTACCTCTTATCGTGCACTCTTTTTGCCGATAAGAGTGGATCACGAGTCCCCATTGCCTTGCTCAAGCTTTTGGAGAATTTGGACGAGGTTGGAAGCTATGCATGGGGTACAGCTGCCTTGGCGTACCTTTACCGACACTTTGGGTCGACAACCAGGGTGGAGGTTTCACGATCGCAAGGTCCTTAACCTTGCTCGAGGTACGAACTCAATTCGCATTTGTTTACTTTTTTCGAATGTTGTTGTTGAATTGTGTACCAGCAATTCTTACTTGTTGTGTTTATTGTTTTTGCTCCGTAGGGATGGGTGTATGAGCACTTTAAACTCCAGCTCACGGCACCGAACACGAAATACATCGATCACGTCCAACCTCGTGTTTCTAAGTGGATACAGAAACACGAGACTGTTGCGAACGTAGATAAGTTGGCTTCTATTCGGAGGACACTAGATAGGTTGCGGTTTAGTGAGGTGTGTTACTACAATTAGTTATTCAATTTTAAGTTTCAAGGAAATCATTATAACTTGTTCCTTTGATTGGTGTAGGTGACTTGGGATCCGTACGTGGATGTCAGACTCAATGTGTAGCGGCCCCAAAATTCCAGGTCGCCTTGCTACCGCCACATCGCATCCCACGTCACCTAGCCTTGCCACGTCATGGCCCGCTTATCCTTGACGCCTCGCGACCCAACGAGTTGCTTACCCATTTTCCAACTAACCCTAGTTACGCTAACTAATCTTTACATAAATATTAATAGTTTAATTAGCCAATTACTTGATTTATCAAGTTATATTATAATTTTACAGCGGAAGTCTTTAAATGAGTAACTTATGCAATATTTAAAAATCCTAAGTAATGGAAAACCCGACAAAAAAATACCATGTATATATCAAGACGAGATAGGTATAACAAAAGTTCCATATACATGTAATCGGTGTTCTACAGTCCCCAAAACCTAACATAAATAAATAAATATATACATACTGTAGCCGCACACGAGCTGACTCCACTATCTCAGAGGTAGTCGCTCAACACCTCCTTGCTCTTGTCCTTGCTCGTAGAAGGATCTGCACTCAGTCACCTAACAAATACAGTGACGAGTCCAGTGAGTAAAATCCTAAGAGAAGTCCACACAATATTCATGAAATAAAACTGATAAACTATGAGACATGCGAATATAACTCCTGACAATAGTACGTTATATTCCCATGAATGTAGGTAACATACGACAAGCAAAAACAAGAGCGTGAAATAAATAAGAAGCATGTACCAATTAAATAAGCTTGGAAATGAAGCAATAATTAGTAAACATCCGTCTAATCACGAGAAAACTCTAATTTACACCAGTCAGTAATCGATAAATAAATAGGAACCACGTATATACTTACAGGCTTACAGTGACTAAACCTCAACTTCAGTTACCGGATGAACCCCTCCAGACGCTATTTCTAGTCAAGGGAACACCCTAAATCCCTCATGAGAGTCGTAGATATATTCTACTGCCATCAACAAGAGCACTAAACACAAGTAACTCGTGCAAGTGATTTAGCCACAACCAATATATACGCAAACCGAATATGAGTGAAAACTCATGTGTGCCCACCAGCAGTCACACATGAAATGCGATATCGATAAACCAAATCATGAATCCTGTGAAGCATTTTCATTGGGTTTACGCACCTCAATCCGCGCTTCGACTTCCTCGAACTCCCGAATCCTACTCGACTAGCTCCCGATACCCGAGCTATAGTCCCTGAGTTCAGTGTCTTATTAGTTCAAATATAGTGGGTTTAAGCTCAATTTAGTGTCTATTAACTCTTAAAACCAATATTTATTTCAAAACCTTAAAATTATTAAATAGTCTTTTATTAGGTTAATTCCTTCAAAATAAATTAAAAATAGTAAATCTAAGAATCAGTGTGTCAAAAGTGGTTTCAACTAGTTACGTTATTAAAACACATTTTTTCCAAATATTTGGTGTCAGATTAGCGCACCAATATGGCTTATTAGCGCGCTAATCGCGCAACCAAATCCGAGTTTATGCTCAGAATCATTAGCGCGTAATTGCCCTCTACGACAGAATTTTCAACTCAAAAATTATGTCCCAAAGCCCCCAATTAGCTAACTAAACCCCATTTAACACCCTATCCATATCAAATTGACTCAAAACAACAATTAGAACAACCTTACAACAACAATTTCATCAATTTCATCAAATCTCATAAATTCACTAATTTTCCCCATTTCATCAAAATATCAATTCAATCAAAACCAGTGATAAATCCTTATATAAAATGATCATTTAACATATAATTCATCACAATATCACCAAAAACCAGGGATCTAACCCTTAAATTCAATTTTTCATCAAAACTCCTAAAAATGGGTTCATTAGATAGAGGAGATGAAGAAAAAGATGATTACCTAGATTTGATCCACCAATTTGATGTTTTCCACCTCTCCAGCAATCTCTTTCTTCTCTCCAGCAGTTCAATTGATTTTGTTTATTTGCATGGTTTGATCAAACTTGCCTATATATATTAAGGTGACGTTAATTCTTGGCCCTTCATCCTCATGTATTTACGTATCCTGAGGTTTATCTAGTGGTTCACTTGCAACCACCTAGCCCATTTACTCCCACTAACCAAACTCAAGTGACACTAAATTAATACTCTCCTGGTTCCTAGATGTGTCAATGTGTATCTCAAGGACTATCATATGGTTTTCATTTAATTTACTCAAACCATAGGCCTTAATTTATTTGATTTAATCACCTTAGCTTAGGCCCACAAAATATCTATGGTTAATGTTTTTAATCACAAAAAATAATCAACTTGTGGTTCCACTAACCCTCGACTACCCGGAACTCAGTGCCCCGCGTCTCGGCACGCATTTCGAGGCACGTCATAGCCTATGGTTTTAATTTGAATTAATTTATCCTATGGTCACATTACCCATTTAATTAATTTACTATTCATCTTAAATATGAATTGGTTGAGTTTCCTAGTGTACCAGTAGTTCGCATATTCGACACCCGCATCAACACGTCTTTCGAGGCGAACACCCGTCACACAAACTCGCTCGATAGCAACATACATACATGTAGTACAATATAATGAAATAAATTTAAACACCACATATATACAACCACCATTCATAAATAACATATTTCCTCGGTTCTCGTGTCTGAGCCAACCGAGTTGTCCATGTAATGCTCAAATTACGCCCGTTAATCTCCAAGATTAACGTTAATCCTAGTTTAATTAATTTGGGTCGTTACACAATGGCATCGTTCAGCCGGTGGCCTTCTATTCCGACACGATTAAGTACATGGACATTGTGGAGTCGTACCATCTGGAGCGGTTCTTAAGACAGCTTGGCCATGTCCAAGGCATACCGAACCCTCTTTACCGTCCTCTCGAAGTTGTCCGAGGATCTTCAACACAAAAGTATTCGGTTAAGTACGACTTCTAATCAGAGAATTGGGAAAGGTGGCGGAACCACTTACTCTCCCCTGAAAGTCGTGGCGAGAAGGCGCGGTTCGAGTTCATGGTTACACTAGATTACCTACCCTGGTTTGTACGAGTTTCACATTCTGCCATAGAGAACCCATCCTACACTGAAGGCGCGACCGACACTGTTACGGACTATGAGCTTATAGAGGTAATTATTAAGTTTACGTTTGGGTTTCGGGTTTGAAAAAAAAATATTTTGTGTTCTAATATGATTTATTGTGTTTGTTCTTTTCGCAACAGCGTAACAGGCGAGCATTGGACACCGTGTTGGCATGGATTTACTTGTCGGAAAGGACGACCTAAATGGAGGCTGCACAAAGAATGACGAATGAAGTGGTGGAGTTTTTGATGGGGAGGTCTTGCCACTGCCACCACCACCACTGCCGCCACAAACACCACCACGACGTCCCCAACTGCACCAACAAGAGATTCACAACACGACAGTGCTCATACTGCATCTAATCCTAGTGCCTCACAGCTCCCAAAAACCAAGCGCATGCACGGGAACACATACCAGTCCCGAAAGGGAAGAAGAGCAATAGTTCAGTTGTATGAACTCAAAATGTATGTTGTACCCTTTTGTAACTGTTTTGGATGTTGTTAAACTTGTGTTGGGGTGTTTTTCTATAAAGTGTGTTGTACTCATTGCTAAATGTATTTTTTATGTGTATGATTATTTAGTTTGTAGCTTTAATTTGCTTATATTTTGTTGTGTGTGACATTATTGTGAAAGATATTGGTTTATCTAATAAAAACTTGAATTTTTCAGTTCAATAAGGTTCTCCGTCCCCCAGGTCCGAGACCACACCTTTCGACTCGGACCTGCAGGACCGAGAAGGCATTTACTAGTCTCGGCTACCCATGTTCGAACAATTGTGAATTTAAAAAATCAGAACATGTCGGCCATGTAATACTGCAAGCCTCGGTATATTGTCGGCCACACTGTACCGAGACAGAACACGACATACTCGGTAGGCATTGGCCGAGACCACCTGTACTCTGTCGGTGAACATGACACCGAGACGTATGTAAACCCAAAGTTAATCAATGCACCCAATATCCTCTCAGGGCACCCCAACAAAGATAAGGGCACCCCATACATGACTCAATGTATAGGACTGGTCGGTAATAAAAGATCGTCTTGTTCATCAACGTTTCGAATATGAGTGATTGAGAATGTTGTATCTGTCTCGGTGACTCATGTCCGAGACTAGTGAACTTGTTTCGGACCTGCTTGACCAAAACATTAATTTTTTTGAAAGAAATGCATCATTCAAGGCCAAAACGTAACACAAGTAATGCCATACATAATATAATGTATTGTTCGTTTCAAAAACCTATGTGGATAGATACAAAATGAACATGTATATATATAATAAAATGCACAAGTATTACATGTGTACTATGTTGTGTTTTCCAAAATGCACAAGCATACAAGTCATTCAAAAAAATGCTATCAAAGTTGTTTGAAAATCTAAGGTTCACCTATGTCTATCACATCAGTCGTGCCTTGCTGAGAATGCATGACTGAAGTGCGATCTTGGACGCGGAATCTCGTACCCCGCTCCTTAGCATAACTTTCCACAAAGGTGTTCCATAATGGAAACATGGGAGGAAGGGGTGCATCATCTTTGAACTTCACTTATGAATTGCAAAATCACGTAGAGAATAAGTTTTTAATATTAAAAACTTTGAAGGAAAAAATAAAAAGAAATATTAATTAAGTGGAATTATATGAAACTTACCCTAATCCAATGAATGTTGTTGACGTTTGTGAGCTACACAAAGGAAGACAATTCAAACAATTGCCACATGAAACATTCACTAACATGATATTAAAAGTGGTTGCAATCAAAACTTTTCCAATCTAACCTCCTCAACGTCACTGCAATCCACGCAATTCCTTATGGTTCCATAGCCTTCTCATATAACTTCACCCCATAGAGCTTGTTTTTCATCCAATTCACGGAGAATGCCTTCTCTAATTATCCTTCAACCATCTCTATCGGGTAAACCGAGGACATCGACAATACACCGGAAGCCACAATGACCATCGCTAGCCACATCGAAGGTATTTTCAACATATGGAACCCAATCCGATTGAATGCTAGAAATTAACCCAATTTTAGACACACCCATTGAAGCTCCACGGGTTCGATATATTTTGGCAACATATGACATTTGCTTCTTTCGCGAACAAGGAAACTCCTCGTGACCGGGCACATATTCAAAACCACTAGGAAGTCTTATTATAGATGTATCGTCTTCATCGGGCTTTCTCTTCATTGTTTTTTACTTCCTTTTTTGATGTTTGGTCTCCCTTTTGTCTTCACCTTAGCAGGAGGTAGAATCACCGATGTGGACGAAGGGTTACTAATCTCTCTCAATTTTTGAATGATCCTTAAATGGGCATCCTCATCAACGCAACTTCGAAACTTATCAATGACTCTCTAGATTTCGTCATTGAAGTTATAATCAGCCCGACCCACAGGCTGCTCAGGTATCAAACTCAACTTCTGCCAATGACTATGTATGTCCTCAAGTGGTATAGGTGAACTAGCCAAAAGATGTACATTAAGCTCATGTGCACAAGGTAGACCATATGTAGAGCGTATGTCACAACCACAAAGAAATTGGTCGCTCCCGACATTCTCTACACGCTCTAATTCTTCACGAATCAACTTAAGTGTTGCTTGGGAGACATAACCCCAAATATGACGATACAAAGGGCCCATGAAGCCGTGTTGCACCACATTCAAACTCCGCTTAAAAGATGTCTTTATCTTGTTGTGTTGGTTGTCTATTATGCCATCAATGACACCCAAAGTGCCTCAAAGTTTACTTGACAATGCCCAACATTTTTCTTGAGAGTTGAATGCGCAGACTCAACTCTTTGCGTCGTTGTCTCTTCCAAGTGCATAATCTTATCTGTCCAAACAGAAACAAATCTTTCTTTGTGCTCCCCAACCCAAGTCTTTTCCAAATAGTCGATATACCTACGATCAAATGAGGCATTAGACTTCGCATACATCAATGTCGTCCACTTATCATTTAAAAATGTGAAGTCTTCATTTCTTGTCAATATTTTCTTGGTGTTGGTCAAGACATTTCGATTTATGTGTCACGTGCAAAGTAGGCGAAACGATTGGAGAAATACTTGTTGGATTGCAGTGATAAGTCTAAACTCTTTATTAGTGACAAAAACACCCGATGAAGACCAACCCTCCAATATTTGCTTCAAAATCTCTAAAGGCCATAAGTAGCTGTCCTTGCTCCCCGACGACATAAAAGTGTGTTGGGGCATGTGCCCTAGGTCAATCCATTAAATGTCTTTATGAATACTTTTAGTTAATAAAATAGAGGATTTCATTTGTTGTTTATTATAATTAATTTACATGTTTACATTATAATAAGATCCATGGGTATTTGCGGAAATATCATAAATGTCCATAGTCGATCATTATACTAGGAACTATAATGAATTAAGACTAGTGTGAGTCTTGATTGATGATCATATGATGATTATATGTATAGGGATACGAATCAAGATCACGAGTACTTGTTAGGGAACAAAGTAATCTTTGAACGACCCGCTATGAGAACATCACATGGATTAAGTCATAGTTGTTTCTCATGATATGTATATTTTTCAGGTCCTCGACTTGAGATTACCAGAGACTTCAACATTAGGAACACAAGATTTGACACGATCAAACGTTGTCTTTAACCTGACGATTATAAAGGTTGTGATTGGTTACTCAAAGTGAGCAATGTGATGAAGTTGTGTAATCGAGATAGAATTTGTCCCTCTCATATAAAGAGAGATATCCAAGTGGATCTCTCGATGTGTTAGATCGTTAAAAGCCTAGTCTAAGTGAATTGATATTGATCAATGTCACTTAGATCTTTTCACTACCTAGAGATCGAGACTAGTACGATTGAACATGTTGGATGACAATTATATGCCTTATGTTTGATCAAAAGTATATCGTGTGACAAAATGATGTTATATACACTATTGATTAGGTTGTATCGATTTGATATTCGTACAACTTGGGTAGTCATAATGTCTTGCTAGAGGTCGCTTATGACTTGTATACCAAAATGTGTTTTGGTACACCGCCAACGTTGTATGAGCCTCTTCGGGTCGCACACTAAAAATGGTTTTGCGAGATTTTAAGATGGTTCAAAAATGAATTTTATATGATAAAATTCATGACAAAAACGTCTTTGTGGTGTATTACACTTATACTTCTTTAAGTAGGGGTATATGTGTAATTTACTTAACCATCTATATACAAGGGTTGTATAAATAGATGCTTTAAGTTAGAACACACATATGAAAGATTAAGGGCCGAAACTCTATTTTCGTTTTAGAAACGAATTAGGGTTTTCTGTACGCTTCTAGATCGTTTTGGAGAGAAACAAAAAGGTTTGGTATTCTCTTGAAGCTAGCACTTCTTCGAATCTCGGCGCCGTTCGTGTGTGGATCTTGGTAGAGATGCGTTCGTCGTTGGCAGCGCCTTAGAGATCGATCAACCTTCAGAAAGGTATATTGCGACCGAGGTATGATTAAGTTTTCATGGTTTAAACGTTTTT
Organism: Stephania cephalantha; assembly: GCA_039657325.1. Classification (NCBI taxonomy): domain Eukaryota; kingdom Viridiplantae; phylum Streptophyta; class Magnoliopsida; order Ranunculales; family Menispermaceae; genus Stephania; species Stephania cephalantha. The sequence goes on along the minus strand of CM077569.1, from coordinate 52,583,401 downwards.
AATGGAATTAGATTCGAATCCTGTTGGGGTTTTTGTCAAAATTGTTTTGTAATCTCCGCTGCGTATGAACCCCAAAACCCAACAAAGTGAACCCAATTGAAAAAGTGACCTCAGTCGAAGTCACCCTAATAATCTCCAACAGTGACATGTGATACCTATTGGCCTTGTATGTGCAGTTCATGATAAGGACCAAAGAGAAACACTGCACCAAATTGATAGAGTCAGGGTGCCCCCAGAATATGTCGGTCATGACATTCATACCATTATCCTTTCTATGCCACGACAAATAGTTATTTTGCTCCAATAAATGCAATAGTTGTTGCATTTGCGTTCTCCCACCGGCTTCGCTTTCTCGTTGCCTTTGTCGTGTATTGTAAATTATACGAATAGTGGAAGTATTGTTTTCATCCCTTTGCTTTAATGTGTTCAGGATCTGTCTTGGCATCACATTCCCCTTAGTCATTTGCCCCACTACAACCTTCTCATCCTGAATCAACCGACCGGTATATGAGTGCCCTTCCAAATACTTCGCAGTCTCATGGTTGCGACGCCCACATAGTACATTCAAATACCATAAAAATTCCAACTATTCCTTGATGTAAATAAGAAAAGGGCACTCACATTTCTTGGTGCCACTGTGAGGCCTTGTCTTATCCTCCTCTTTCTCTCCTATGTTCAAATTTGGTGTTTTTTCTCAAGTTTTGCTGCTTTGGATATCCCTATTCTTTGAGAAATACTCATATATGTACCAGACCTCTAACAAGCAAGCTTCACCCTACCCCTACGGCCAATCCCTCCAGCATCTGACTTCTTCGTAAACATCACAAATTTTCTTTCCCGTCCCAAGTTTTGAACCCATTCAACAACCTCCTTCCTAGACCCAAATGGTTCTTCATGACTAAAAAGACTTGCGTAGTCTTCAAATTGAGATGTGGATAATGTGGATGACTTTTCCTGCAATAAGGTATGTGTATCGTAAGATTTGATAACGAAAAAAATGAATAAACAATTAAAACATATTGTTTCGATTTTGCAGGTTCGAGAATCATAAAAAAGACTCGGCTATACAAGTCCGAGACTATGCATCATGTCACGGTACCTACCCAACGAAACTAACGACACATTGTCACTACATGGTTTCGATTGTATTAGTCTGAAATTGATCATAGAGTGTCGGCTACATACAACCGAGGCCGTATGTATTACCTCGGTCTTATGTGGGCGAGCACTTCGCGTCTCCATTACAGTTTGAAAAATGCAAAAAATAAAAATAAAAAAGGAGAAAACAAACCTTATCTTCTTCTACGTACACCTCTTACTTCTTATCTTCACCCATTACACGTTAATCGTGATATAAAAACGACTAATCTTACAAACCCTACAATACAAAATCTACTTTATTTTCTCTTTCAAAAACGACTCAACCAAATGATACAACCACAAAAAAATCCAGTAACAACATACTTATAGTGTCCAAAACCCCCTTGAATCGAGAAACAATCACACTAGACGAGGGATCGATTGCACTTGACGAAATTTGGAGGATTGTATGAAGGTGAGGTGTGCGGGAAGAGAAGGTTTTCGATCGCGAGTGAATAGTTGAGTTTGAGAGGGCATTTTGACATTTCCATCTAAAACCAATTTTCACAAAAATTTCTCTCGGTGCCCTGATCATTATGCGAGATACACATAGCCTGACTAGATTTATTGTTTCCATTTTTAAAACTTATCAGTTATCCCCTATAATTTCGTTTTCCCCGATGTCTTCAACGGTTAGAAAAATTTTGAAATGGGCGTGAGAAAACCGAAATTGGGTGAAATGACGAAAAGGGCTCTCCAACGGTGCCAGAGCGACGGTTCTCAAGAGAAAGCGTGGAGGGTGATATTGTCATCTTATGGACATTTGTTCTTCGACACCCGACAGTCCACCCACACGTGTAAGCTTTTGAAGAGATCGCACAAGCGAACCATGAGTAAAACGCTCTTTCCATCAAAGTAATTCTATACGAGACGAGGGTCCAATTGGAAGGTGAAAAGTCGGGTAAACAGTTTAGTGTAAATGCCTACCGGCGTATCTGATTTGAATGCATAATATATTAACGACAGCAAATTTGGGGTTAGCGTCAGCTTGTCCTTTCGTGTTAAGTTGTAAAACCAAGATATGCGATGCACCTAGCAAAGTGTATTATTACGTTTCTGCCCTCGTTTCACGCCTATGGTTTCAATTGATATTGTCATCTTATGGACATTTGTTCTTCGACACCCGACAGTCCACCCACACGTGTAAGCTTTTGAAGAGATCGCACAAGCGAACCATGAGTAAAACGCTCTTTCCATCAAAGTAATTCTATACGAGACGAGGGTCCAATTGGAAGGTGAAAAGTCGGGTAAACAGTTTAGTGTAAATGCCTACCGGCGTATCTGATTTGAATGCATAATATATTAACGACAGCAAATTTGGGGTTAGCGTCAGCTTGTCCTTTCGTGTTAAGTTGTAAAACCAAGATATGCGATGCACCTAGCAAAGTGTATTATTACGTTTCTGCCCTCGTTTCACGCCTATGGTTTCAATTGGACTCCAATATGACTTGAAAATTATAGATTTTGACTAAGAAATTGGACGCAAATAGTTCAAGTGGCTCTTTTTTTTTTTTTTTCTTTCTTACAAACAAATTGGTTTTATCTTTCATATCTAAAGTTTACAACACAATAATAATTATAAAACTTCAACCAAAATGGTTGAGAATTACATTTTATTAACTTGTAAAATTAAAGGGGTTATTTTTTAGTTTTCTTGTTTATTTATTTGAGGCAAAACTAATCATTTGGTCCATGACCTTTGTGTTTTTTATTCTTTTGAACTTTAAACTTTTATTATTACATATTTGATCATTAAACTTTTACAAAGATCTACATTTAGTCATTCTACCATTTTAAATGTGAAATTTCGACGATGCGAGTAACAAAAGTCTCGCATGACTAGTCAAGAAGAGTAAAGTGGTTTATATTACTGAATCGAACGATTCACATCGACCAACCAAAGCCAAAAAAAAAAAAATTTCCCTCAAAACATAAAAAACTCAAAGTTAATTTAAGGACCAAAAGCATAAAAAAATTAAAAGTTTAAGAACCAAATGTACAACAATGAAAGTTTATGGACCAAATATACTTTAATAAAAGTTCAGGGACCAAAAGCATAAAAGACTCAAAGTTCAAAGGTTAAAAAAATATGTTTTGCCTTTATTTTACTGCATAATAAAAAATTTGATTCACGTAACTGATAGTCCAACTAATTTGAGATCGAGACTATATTTTTTGTAATAAAAAAGAAACTGAGAGCTTATTATTACATCAAACAAAAAGTGAGGGAATGTTACCTCTTTACATCATCCATTAAAATTAAAACTACAATGTCTTGTATAGCTCGCCATTCAATCCACAACTCGATTCCTTTTCGTAGGAGTACCTTCAACTCTAACCTCGTGTTGACAATTCAAGATTTGAAAGACTAATGATAACACACTTCAACGTTTACTGGGGGCCAATCGTTTTACTCTAGTTGCTTTAAACTACGCCCAAATTGAATGATCCTACAATGCCTTGAAATTGTGTATGGACCATTGAAGGGGCTGGTTCGTAAATAAACGGGCGCAAAGTCCCGAAATGTTAAAGACCAGTAGAAAATAAGACGATTAGAGATTAATGATACGTTGATGTAGCGGTTATAGCTTAAGCTAGAGAGAGAAAGAGAGAAAGAGAGAAACTGAATGTGGAGGCCACGAATGTGCGTGCGCCATTCCAAAGTCACGAAACTAGAGAGAGAAAGTGAGAGGGGTTTATTAGTAGAGAGAGAGAGAGATTGCTTTTTTGAAATGTAAAACAAGTCGAACAACAACAACAACACAAGCTCGTCTGGTGAGAGAGAGAGAGAGAAAACAACAGTTACCGTCTTTGAAAATCCTCCAAACCTTCTCATTAATTAACTTCTCCTCTCTCAATCCCTCCAAACCCTCAAATCTCTCGCTCTCTCCTCTCCGATCCGCGCCACTGATTCGCACTTCTCGTCGTCTCTCCCTCGCTTGCCCTCTCGGATGAGCTAGTCCACGACCGGATCGTCTCTTCAATCATCCCGTAATGGTACCTCTCTAAAACCCTAACTTTTCTGATGTTTCTGAGCTTTCTGTTTCAATTGATCGGTTTGTTGTGCTGAAAGTTGGGGTTTTTGGTTGATTGGTGTCGTGGTTTGGGGTTTTTCGATTCAATTCTGTGAATTTGGGATCGGTTGATTGATTTGTTAATGGTATGGATGAGGAACTTTATCGGAGTTTTCGCGGTATGTTGTGTTGAGTTTGGGGGGGGTTTAGTGGCTATTGAATTGACTTTGTACGGCGGAGGTTTTGGTTGGATTGGTTAGATGCGTAATTGATCAGGTTCTTTGACATTGTGGAAGGAGTAGTGATTGGGTTGTGGCGTCATGCTAGTATCCGTTGAGTCGAATAGGTTGTGTACTGAGGTGAGTTATGTGGAAATAGATTTATGGGCATCATCTTTGTTATTCTTTTGATGAAGTACTGACAAATGAATGCAAAATGCATGGAGCGAGATTTTTCGGTTAAAGGCTTATGAGGCATTGTGGTTTTTGATTGTTGGGGCTTTGGGCGCTTCGATGCGACGAACCTGCTTACTGATAGTCTGATATTACTGAGAATATCTCGTTTCTTTCCATTATATGGGCAATACACAATCAGAAGTTCCCTTTTCAGTTTATACTTTGGAATTATTGGTTTCATTTCATAAAACTGGAATGTGTACTCCTCGAAGGGAGCAGTGACTGCATATGGATGTATTTGATGAATTCATCTCTTTACAGCATTTGGTCTAGGAGTAGTGCATGTGCTATAAGCACTTACGGAGAAACCTTTGTTGAACAGTGGGTGTAGGAGTTCTATTTTTAGTTTTCCATTACTCGGTTAGTTTCGAGAACTTTCTTTGTGTTATTCAACAGTAATTCTACATTATGATAAGCTGCAATATAATATCATTTTGAGAAAAAATGAATGCATGGATAATCTTGAAATCTGTGTTTCTGAATAAAGATTAACAGCTTGTCATTTAGAGCCATCGTCCTTGCTGATTAACTTACCCCGAATTCTAACTATTAAGTCTAGTAGGCGACAACTAGAATAACAATAAAGCCTCAGTTCAAAATTAGTTGGTGTAGACTGCATGGATCAAATGTTTCAGTTCAGTTCAATTCAATGATATATAAGTCTGGTAGACCTCTTCATTTTTTTTTAATGAAAACGTCAGCTCCTTTTTAGTATGCCTTATATTTAGTTCAACAACAAGAGGAAGAAAGCATCAATCTGATATTAGTTGTGTTCGACTTCATGTGTCAAATGTTTCCATTCAATTTGATTTAATGCAATATGTTGAGAATAATTCTACATTGATAAAATAGAAAAGAGTAGTGTGGGTTATAAGTTTGGATTGGAGACACCAACTTGCTTTGACATTTCGGTGAAGTCTCCTCTCCAACCACTACCCACACTCACACTCTCATAAACTTGGACTTGGGTCTACCAAGTTGCAAAAGTTAAGACAATACAAGTCTAGTAGACTAGTTCATATTTAATAATGAAAAAGTCAGTTAGTTTTCACTGTGTTTTTATGACTAGGTCTAGGTTTCTCTACGTCTTTGCTTGTTGCCTTTGCTAAGTTCCTAATTTTTATTCAGTTCAATTCCTGAGGGTTTATTGATTATCAACTATTTCTTCTACCTTTCTCCAAATCCATCTGATCTGTTCAACTTTCCATTACTTTCTCATAGTAGGGTTTTTTTTTTTCATGTCCTTTAATGCTATCATCTTCTTTATAAAACTTCAGTCCTCTTATACATGTACGTAAATATAAATGCATTTATTTATAAGAAAGAGACTTGTGTTGATGTGCGAAAGAGGGGGGATCTGTTGACTTAAACTCCGAAACAAAAAGCCCCAAATTGATAGCAAAAGGGAGATCAATCCCACAGAAAATCCAAAATTGAAACTCAAGGGAGCCTTTTTTCTTTTGCTTATTGTTTAAAATTTACTTATCTGCACCTTTTTTTTTTTTCCACGATTTATTCTTGTAATGTCTATTACTTTGAAGTGTTACCTAATCTATGACATCCTGTATACTATACCTAGCTTCTTAATTAGCCATCAAGTTATCCCGATTGATTCAAATAAAATTATAAACATATTAACATAAATAAATTAATAAATGAATGAATAAACAAGTCATGTAGGTCTCTGTGGATATTTACGCATGACGTTTATCATAGAACTCAATCAACTTTATTTCATGAGTCTATAATTCAATCAAAAAAGCATTATCAGTGTATGGTATACCTTTGGAATCCCTTATTTCAAAATTAAAGAGTATACTATTGTTCTTTTTTTCTTTTTCCCCTTTATATTTGAAGTGTGTTTTTAACTCTCTGTTTCAATACTTTCTTTTTGTTTTTTTAGTTCAATGGAAGCTGGCCTTCTTTATCATGCTAATATTATACTTTATTTCTTCATTCCAGGGGGCGCCGGTAAATATTGTCATAGGGACTCATGTGTGGGTCGAAGATCGTCAGTTGGCTTGGATTGATGGAGAAGTTTCTCGCGTCAATGGTCAGGAGGTTTATGTCCAAACAATAGATGGAAGAGTGGTATGTGCTTTCTTTTCCATTTTAAAAGTGGCATACAATAGTAGTTACATTGAATTCAACATCAGTCCTCCAGGAGATATATGACTGTATGTTTTTGTACTTCTTTATTTTATTTGCATTATGGCTACGGTAAACACTAGTTCATTTACAGCGAAAGTGTAATCTAACCGACATTATAAAACCAACAATTTGTGCTCCAAGCACTCATTATTTTAGGGCAAAACTCATCTTTTGGTCCCTGAACTTTCAACTTTTTATGCTTTTAGTCCCTGAACTTTGAAAACTACACATTTGGTCCCTCAACTTTTCATCTAATGTACATTTAGTCCTTTTGTTAGTTGGGCTATTAAAATTGATGACGTGGCAAACCAAACCCGCCACATGGCTAATTGGACCAACTACGTGGATGGTTCTTTTTTTGAACCGGCGGTTCAATTGAATCGATCCCCTTTTTTGCAAAATCTAACTTTAAAAAAAAAAATTGTTGATTAATTTGAGTTTACTTTCCCTCTGTGTTCATGATTATGAGATTGTTGAATCTGTTTGATTAATTGGACTTCTTTTCTTAAGTGTGTACGTGTTAATGATTTTTTTTTTTTTGATGAACCATGTGTTCATAATTATGTTCATCATTACAAGATTCTTGATTCTTGTTGATTAATCCAACTTTTATTCGTATCCATCGGTGGTAAATGATACACGATTCTTGAATCTGTTAAGTAATTGCTAGTTCTCTGTGTACATGATTACAAGATTCTTGAATTTAGATTTGTTACTTAATTGGACTTTTTGGTGTTCATGATTAAAAGACCATTGTCCTCATCGAGACCTTAACTTCTCTCGACGCCAAAGTCTGGTGGTGCTCCTGCAACATCTTCTCCACCCAAGACCACGCCACGGCGGCGATCGCCTGCAACAGTTTCTCGGTGTTCGCCTGGAAATGGGAGACTCTGCAAGAGTACTGGTGGTGCATGGAGAGGGCGCTGGATTGGGGCCGGATCTGATTGTGGATGATGGCGGTCGGAGCGCGACTCTACTAATTAGCGAAGGTGTGAAGGCTGAGGAGTTCTATGAAGAGTGGGAAGGTCCCAGATCCAAACTCATGATGCGTTTGAGATTGTGTTGACAAACCAGGGATGACCACCGCGATTAAGAGGGAAGGAGATGACCGCGAGAGATGAACATAAACGACGGCTGAGTGTTTTGGGCAAAATCGAATTAGCAATGTTCGATTAGGTTTTTTTTAAGTTGGTTTTTTTCTTTTAAAAAAAAATTGATTCGGTTCACTTGAATCGCCGTTTCAGAGGAGAACCGACCACGTGGCCGGTCTAATCAGTCACGTGGCGGGTCTTGTTTGCTACATCAGCAATTTTAAAAGCCCAACTAATAAAAGGACTAAATGTGCAGTAGATGAAAAGTTGAAGGACCAAATGTGTAGTTTTGAAAGTTCAGGGACCAAAAGCATAAAAGGTTGAAAGTTTAGGGACCAAAAGAAGGGTTTTGCCTTATTTTAACCATCAGAAATATGATACATAACCCCAGCTTGCATGGCTATCCATGTGTCATATAATTTGCAGTGCATTTCTCCTTTCCAATGTAGCTATTTTGAGCATATGAGTTCCTAATGATTTGTGAAAACTGCTGTACTCTATTGATTCATTTCACTCTAATGTAATTTTATGTTGACCACAAATTATATCCAACTAACCCCTTATAAATACTCATCGCTATGTTTGTCAGTTGTCTTGTATAAAAAGGACTATTTACTCACTGAAAATTGATTCTTATTGGTTGAATCCTGTATCTAGGTTGTTGCAAATTTATCAAAAGTGTTTCCTAAGGATACTGAAGCTCCTCCTGGAGGTGTAGATGACATGACAAAGCTTTCTTATTTGCATGAACCTGGTGTTCTGCAAAACTTGGCCACTAGATACGAGCTGAATGAAATTTACGTAAGAGTTATTATTCAGTTTTAATTTTTTTTTTCTTTCAAGCCACATGCAAGAGCTTTAAAAAAAAAAAAAAAACCCATGGTTATGCGATTGATGCTATTATGTCTTTGCAGACATACACAGGTAATATCCTCATAGCAGTGAACCCATTTCAAAGATTGCCACATCTTTATGATACCCATATGATGGAACAATACAAAGGAGCCACGTTTGGAGAGCTTAGCCCTCATGTTTTTGCCGTTGCGGATGTCGCATATAGGTGATTTCTATTCGTTTTCTCGGAAATAACCACATTTGGACGTTGTGTATACTAATACGTTTTCTTCGTAAGTTAATAGGGCAATGATTAATGAAGGAAAAAGCAACTCTATTCTGGTGAGTGGTGAAAGCGGAGCTGGAAAAACTGAAACAACGAAAATGCTCATGAGATACCTTGCGTATTTGGGTGGTAGATCTGGTATTGAAGGAAGGACAGTTGAACAACAAGTCCTAGAGGTAAGATGAAGTCCTCTTGATTCTTGTTGATCTCTTAAATATTCCATCTTCCTGTAAGGTGTGAGGAACCGATTCTTTGACCTGTCTTGAAAATTGAACTGTTGCAGCTGCCTAAATTAATCAATTTTCTTTTGATGAAACTGTGTAGTCCAATCCTGTTCTCGAAGCATTTGGTAATGCCAAAACTGTTCGGAACAACAACTCTAGGTGGGATTCTATTCCAATGCAATCCTTTTTTTTTTTTTTCCTAGAACAATATATTGATATGATATCATAAGATAGTGTGAAAGTTGATAATTTTTTTTGTTTAGAATGGTTAAGATGATCAATTATAGCATTAATACAAATGATTGAAATTCTCATCTTTCCAATTAACTATAATTTTTTATTTCAAATGACATGTCAATGAAGTCGATTTGGGAAGTTCGTGGAGATTCAGTTCGACAAGAATGGAAGGATATCTGGGGCTGCAATTAGAACCTACCTACTTGAGAGGTCTCGTGTTTGCCAAATTTCAGATCCTGAGAGAAACTACCATTGTTTTTACCTCCTCTGCGCTGCACCTCCAGAGGTAAAGATGAGTTTTCCCTATTTGGGTATCTATGTATGTTATTGTATTTGGCCGCACTTAATTGTGTATAAATTGTTGATAATTGTACGAGTAGTGATGTTTTTTGATTGTTAACTGAGCAAATTTGCACAGGATATCGAGAAATATAAGTTGGGAAATCCAAAGTCATTTCATTACTTGAACCAATCAAATTGCTATGGATTAGACGGAGTGAATGATGCCCATGAATATCTGGCAACTAGAAGGGCTATGGATATTGTTGGTATAAGTGAGCATGAACAGGTAAACTAGTATCATGTTCCCATATCTTGTAGGATGCTAGTTCATTTGACTTATTTGCTTACCTTTTGGGGTTACAGGAGGCAATTTTCAGAGTGATAGCTGCTATTCTTCATCTCGGTAACATTAATTTTGCAAAAGGGAAGGAGATAGATTCCTCTGTTATCAAGGACGATACATCTAGATTCCATTTTCAAATGGCAGCTGAACTTCTAATGTATGTTCCATCTTTTCCATGCATTAGACGTAAGTAATTGCTTCTATCGTTATTACTACACTATCTTTTAAACTGCTTTACCTCAACAGGTGTGATGCTCATAGCTTGGAAGATGCTCTTATCAAACGTGTTATGGTGACCCCAGAAGAAGTCATTACTAGAACTCTTGATCCTGCTTCTGCGCTTGTTAGCAGAGACGCTTTAGCTAAAACAATATACTCCCGCCTATTTGATTGGTAAGGAGATTTACTGGTGATTTATCTTTATATTTCTTGTCAAGGATACAAAACCTTGTATTTATTTATTTTGATTTAATTAGAAAAAAGTGATTGTTAGTGTCTTGATTTGGAATGTTGAAATATACTTAACCTTTTCCTCTGTTTCATTTTCTGTACATATGCAGGCTGGTGGAAAAAATCAACAGTTCAATTGGACAGGATCCGAACTCAAAATCATTAATTGGAGTTCTTGATATATATGGCTTTGAAAGTTTTAAGTGCAACAGGTGAGAATTTACTTGCAAAATCAACCTTATAGGGATATTGGACTGTGGTTTATATTTTCAAGAAAAAAAGTTCTTTCTTTTAATTTATTTTTTTGTGTGCTTGACTACATTCTTGTGAGTAACAGTTTTGAGCAGTTCTGTATAAACTTTACAAATGAGAAGCTACAACAACATTTTAACCAGGTTGGCTAGGTCGCTAGCAGCTAACTGTCTCAATTTGAAAGTTTTGTGTCTCCGAACTTGGACTCATGCTGCTTTACTTTATCTTCACAGCATGTCTTCAAGATGGAGCAAGAAGAATATACCAAGGAGGAAATTAATTGGAGCTACATAGAGTTCGTTGATAATCAAGATGTGTTGGATTTGATCGAGAAGGTCATAATTGTTTTCTCTTGTCCCTTTGACTGCAGCGCTTTCTAGTTGAACAAACACGCACAAATAAATTGTGTTTAAGAGCAGTGTATTCATGGCTATATGTTTCCTTAAATCTCTGATGCAATGTTTTGGACTACTAATTGACATAGTTCAATCATTATGCAGAAACCTGGAGGAATTATTGCTCTTCTCGACGAAGCTTGGTATGTAATGCTTATGATCATAAGACATTGCTTTGATTTAACCTTGCTGTTTTTATTTGAAGCACTGCTTATCATAATTTTCTTTAAAACATTATTTGTGGCGCCACTGCTTTATGTGTAAACTTTTAGAAGCATTTTTTTTTTCTTTTTTCTATGGTTACTTTATGCAGTATGTTTCCCAAGTCTACACATGAAACGTTTGCCCAGAGGTTGTATCAGACATTCAAAAGTAACAAGCGCTTTGCAAAACCGAAGCTTTCCCGTACTGATTTTACCATAACACACTATGCTGGGGAGGTAAGCATTTTATGCCTTATATATGTTAGAACTTTTTGTAACTATTCATTGATCGTTTTAACTCTTTGTACAGGTAACATATCAAGCTGATCAATTTCTTGACAAAAACAAAGACTATGTCGTGGCCGAACATCAAGACCTATTGACTGCATCTAAGTGCTCGTTTGTGGCAAGTCTATTTCCTCCGCTTCCAGAGGAATCATCAAAATCATCAAAATTTTCTTCTATTGGCTCACGCTTCAAGGTAATTTTGGATGTGGCTTACATCAAATGTATAAATGTTCAATGTTTGATAGACTTGTTTATTTGCTGGAGTTGCTGTTCATTAGCATAATTATGATACTTCTTTTCCAAACAAAAGACTGGAGCATCTTAAACAGACACATGAGAGAATCATTAGTCACTTTGTTGGCATATAATCAATTATTTTTCATCCCCACTCCTCCTCTTTCACAACATGTCATCGAACAACAAAGACGGTCACTGTGCACTCTCTCTCACTGCATTGCCGCGCTTGCCCACCCCACTCGCTCTCCAGGTTTTCTCTTTCCCTCATCGCACCACAAGCCTCACCCGCCATCTCTCGCTTCTTGTCGCTTGCCCTTTTTCTCTGCCCTAATGATTTTTGTGTTTTTTTCATCCCAATTTGTTGCTTTACTTGGCATTGAAGATGAGAGTACATCATCGACCATTTAAAAAAAAGGGCACACCAATTTCTTGGATTGCAACCATAGCTTAAGATTGTGGGCCATAAAATGTATGACATCATAACAATTAATGGAGGTTTTGTGTTCATATTGGATTGCATTTGCATTCTTTTGAAGTGTTTACCAAACTAAATTAACAAAAGAGATTGATTAAATTTTATAAAGAAACCTATCCAGCCTAAAACCAGATCTCAAAGCGGTGCTTATGGGTCTGTCCATGGAAAAAATTTAATTGGGCTTTCTAGGGCTGATCAACGGAATGGTGTAGAGAAAGTGGCTTCAGTGGGGAGAGGTGTGGTTGGGTTTTGTTGAAGGGTAATGCTGCCATTTATTCAAAGGGTTTTTTTGGTCTCATTTTTTTAGATCGGGTGGGGAGGGAGGTTGGATGGGTTGAAGTAACAACCCTCAAAGAGAAAAGAAAAAGATTAAATACACAAAACATGTATATCATATTCGAATGGTGTTCAACGAATGCTTAGATGGAAAAATTGGAAATACTTGATCATGATGGCTGGAGTGAACAACTGAAGTCAAAACGTACCATAAATGCCATCTTATGCACCTTGAGATGTATATGACCCACAATCCTAGATAAATCTGATGGCGATGTATGGAATTTGTGCATTTCATTGGATGAGTGTCATTGTAACATTTCCCTGTACCTGTTAGCAGTTCACTCTAATCCAATGCAAATAATTTTTGGCTCTGTCCTGCGTATAATTTAAATAGTTGCGAACCTTTCTTTCCTTTGTGCTATACCAATAAGTTCGATGGATATTAAAAAGAGGAAGAAACAGTTCTTTTTTTTAATAAAAAAATAGGATCTGGAAAGCACATCATCAATTGCACAATCGAGTGCAATGGAAGAGTTTGATCCATGTAGCTGACCCCAACTAATTTTTGTGTAGGCATGTCTTAAAAAAAAGAAATAACATCCAAGAATTTTCTTAAAGTCAATTTTTGTTAGCATTGGGTGACTTTGTTTGCTTATTGTCGCTGACCAATTTATGCTTCCTCCATTGCATTGTATTCCTCCTTAAATACATATTGAAAGGTTTCGGAACTTGGAATGAATCTTTATTTATATAATCTTGGGCTAGGAAACCATTTCTATTTCATTTGTTTATTCTTCTTTTTTTTTTCCCCTGCTTCTCTCTCGAAATTCGCTTCTTCACAATGTGAAATATCCTTTTCTTTTCTTGTTGGTGGTTTTTTTTTTTTTACACTCTTTCATGTCTAAGTTGCTAATCAAAGTATCATAAGCCAAGTCTACTGGTGATTAAATATAAACAAAGAAATTGGACCTCTTGCTTATTTATCACCCTAAACAGGTGGCACCTATTCAGTTTTCTGTTCATTTAATTTTAGGGAGTGACTATTAGCACCCATATACGTTATATCGGCCCCCCATTTAATTTAATGTTATTTATGTCCCCCAATAAGTTAGTTCATGCTCTAAGCACCCCCCTTAAATGTTAGTAAACTCTCCATTTTACCCCTAGTTTATATTTGCCCCTCTCTCTCGCCAAAGAAAGCCCTCTTTTCATCTTTGTGATCTTCAACCCCTAACCCCTTGTTGCACATTATCTTTTTCTCCCCCTTAACTCGATTTGCTCTATATGCATTCCAAGATTGATTCTTTGATCCTTAAAAGCTAAGATTCCACACAAATAAAGGATTCTAACTATTCAAGAATATGAATCAAATCTCAACCAAATATTATGATTAAGATGTTGTATTTGAAGGTGAATTGTTGACTGTATAGACAAAGAGATGAGTAAGGGGTGTAGAGATTAGAAAGTAGAAGAGAAAATGAGATGAGTCTATGGTTTAATTTGCGGTGGCATATAGAAAGTGAAAATTAAGTAGAAGAAGATGAGTGTAGTGAGTGAGATAGGAGTTGAGGATGAGTTTAAGGTTTCATTTAGGGAGGGGTGTAGAGAGTGAAAAGTAAAGTTGAGGAGTGTAGAGCGTGGAAAGTAGAAGGGGAAAAAGAAATGAAATAGGTTCATGATTTAGAGTGGGGTTATTTATGTAATTTTGCCTAAAGACATTTTAGTTTAAAAATGTTTTAAATTAAATTGGGGGGGGGGGGGGGGGCTGATATAGGGTAGTGGGGGGTAATTTTATTGAAAAAGTAATTATTTTCATTATGTGAGTCTGAGTGAGTCTGATATTAACTGGTGTTCGAAAGTGAACCCTTTTTATATTTGTAATGGATATGGATGTTGCATGAGGGAAGAGAAGCAATAGAAAAAGGAAAATAAAGTATGAAAATATTCTTATAGCTCACTATGCTGCCAAATCAAATTCATACTGCTTGTTCAACTGCCAGTGACTTGGTCGCAATTTTTGAATTGCAGCTGCAACTTCAATCTTTGATGGAGACTTTGAGTTCAACAGAGCCTCATTATATTAGATGTGTGAAGCCAAACAATGTTCTCAAACCTTCTATTTTTGAGAATGCTAATGTTATCCATCAATTACGTTGTGGCGTAAGTACTCTAGCCAGCACATTATAAGATTGTTTTCCTTTTACCCGATTTTAATATTTATTTAGTAAACAATGTTATCACTCTTAATACTTTTGCAGGGTGTTCTTGAAGCTATAAGGATCAGCTGTGCCGGATATCCTACGAGACGAACATTTTTTGAGTTTCTTAACAGGTTTGGTCTGCTTGCGCCTGAAGTAATGGAAGGAAAGTGAGTCTTTATTCTCTAACCCCATCTTTTCTTATTGTTCTTATTCTTATTATTATTATTATCATCATCATCATCATCATCATCATCAATAATCATCAATCAATCATCATCATCATGCAAAACTAATGATTTGGTCCCCGAACTTTTATTACTACACATTTGGTCCTTGAACTTTCACAATGATTCTACATTTAGTCCGTCCACTATTTAAAGTGTTAAATTCCACCAACGTGGGTAACAAAAGTGCCGTGTGACTAGTCAGGAAGAGTAAAGTGATTTATATTATTGAGCCGAACGACTCACATCAACCAATAAAAGTCGAAAAAAATTTAATTTTCCCTCAAAACATAAAAGACTCAAAGTTCAGGGACCAAAAGCATAAAAAACTTAAAAGTTCAGGGACCAAATGTACACTTATAAAAGTTCGGGGACCAAAAGCATAAAAGACTCAAAGTTTAAGGTCTAAAAAATATGTTTTGCCTTATTATTATTATTATTATTATTATTATTGATTTTTGATTCATACAAGGAAGCAAAACTAGAAGCTTTTAATTAAATTGTTTGATACCTCAACTCAATTTAGCACAATTCTTTCCCTAACAATAGCATCTTGATACCTACAGTATGAGTAATGGTGTATATATAAGAAATGGTGCTTAACATTCATGTGCTTTGTGCAGTCATGATGAAAAGGTTGCATGTAAAATGATTTTGGATAAGAAGGGTTTAGCAGGGTATCAGGTTCATGTCTCAGATCTCTCAAACTCGTGGATTATATTATTTAAATTTCTGATATTAAGCATTTTCTGTTTTATATCCCATGATTGAGTGTCCTCTTTTCACTGGCTGTTTCTTCTAAAACATATGTATTTAATTTACTGACGACACAATTCGAATAACAGATAGGCAAAACAAAGGTCTTCCTCAGAGCTGGTCAGATGGCTGAACTAGATGCACGGAGAGCAGAGGTACTTGGAAATGCAGCTAGAGTGATTCAGAGACAAATCCGTACTTATATTGCCCGAAAAGAGTTTGTTTCGTTACGCCAGGCTGCAATTCAACTGCAATCTTGCTTGAGAGGTATCTTTTTGATGTTATGAGATGAATTAGCTGCATGCTGAACCATTGTTTAGTTTTCCTTAAAAAAATAATAATTTTGGCACGAAACGAAACGCTCACCATCAATTGCACTAAATCGAGCACAATGGAAGAGTTTGATCCATGTAGCCAACCCCAATTAATTTGGGACTGAGGCTATGTTGTAAAATTGGCACGAAAAATACGCTCAATGATCAAGATGCAAAAAGATAACATATCTGAATGAACAACTTGCCTTATTATAAATCAGGATTAGAGGTTCTATTATCTGCTCCCTTGCCTGAAATACTGATATTGATTGCTTACCCTTAATTTTGTAGGTAAAATGGCGCGAGAGCTGTATGAGCACTTGAGATGGGAAGCCGCTGCCGTGAAGATACAGAAGAACTTCCGTCGACATACTGTCAGGAATTCCTACTTGAAACAATGGTCATCTGCTATCGTATTGCAGACAGGACTTAGGGGGATGGTTGCACGCAACGAATGTCGATATAGAATGCAGACCAAAGCCTCAATCATTATCCAGGTACCCTTTATCTGACAGCAAAATAACCAATTTCATTATTTTTATTTTCCAACCAATTTGGGAGCTGTCTATGCCCCTTTGAAAAATCTTCATATTTATAATTATGCCTACAGGTCGTGTTTCCTTTTCAGTCCTTTTCATTCACCCCATTCCATTCCTCACGCTCCCGTAAAACATATTTCTATTAGTATGTTACTATGTTGACAATGGATTTCAATTTTTCTTGCATATTCAGATTTAGTAACATTTATCCCTATATTCCAGGCTCGTTGGCGTTCGCACAGAGATTATTCATACTATAAGAATTTGAAGAAGTCAGCAATTATTACTCAGTGTAGTTGGAGGCAAAGAGTTGCGAGAAAAGTTCTCAGACAACTTAAGATGGTTTGGTCTCATTTCTTATTATGTTTTTCTGCTCGTTTTGTAAATATTTTTTTTGATTCTTACAACATGTGTACAGGCTGCGAGAGAAACAGGAGCCCTTAAAGAAGCGAAGGATAAACTAGAAAAGCGTGTGGAGGAGCTTACATGGCGTTTGCAGTTTGAGAAACGTCTTAGGGTGAATTTTGTTTCTTTCTCTATTTTGTTGCTTGTTGTTGAGACCTAATTTTCTATTTGTAATAGGTTAGATGAACTAAAATACTCTTACGCATGTTGTTTGTTCACCTAAATGCAGCAAGAACTAGAGGAGACAAAAGCCCAGGAAATTGCCAAGTTACATGATGCTTTACAAGCAATGCAAGCACAAGTAGATGAAGCGAACATGAGGGTGATCAAGGAACGAGAGGCAGCTAAGAAAGCTATTGAGGAAGCCCCTCCAGTTATTAAAGAGACTCCTGTTTTAGTTCAAGATACCAAAAAAGTTGATTCATTGACTTCTGAAGTAGAAAATCTGAAGGTAGATGAGAATGAAACTTTGAACTACTTTCTGCAGTTGTCTTGTTCTCGTTTCTGTATGGGAGTCAATATTGCTTTCAGGGGGATTTATATCTTTACTGTGAATCAATCATGATTGGTAAACTTTGCTCATGGATTAATAGTTTAACTTTTACTCAAACTTCACTTATCTAAAAACTAATATTAAATGTTTTGGCAGTCAGTTTCTTTATGCAGAATTTTCGAAAAGATCATATATTTTAATTTTTAACCAGTGATAGGGTGTACCAAGGATATTATTATGACGTTGTGTAATTATGATCAATCTAGGTGGTCTTATAATATGAAATAATGAAATATGATGCTTAAAGCAAGTTGCACTTATATTTGACTAAATTTGGTTTGATTTTGTTATATTTCTAACTTGTATCCTGTTCCATAAAAAAAATAAAGTAATTCCCCTGTTCTTCCCTGTGACCTTCTCTTTGTTAAAAGCTTGACCTAATTTCTTGCCCATTCTTATATCTATATTGACACTTCATAATGCCATTCCAAGATGACATTGTTTTTCACGAATTATCTGAAAGAGGATGATAATTTCAATGGTTTTTATGAATTTTATCATTATTTCAGACGGCAAAAAATCAATATTTTTTCAGTAATGCTTCATAAATTCTTTCCAACTTCTACTTTTAGATTTTTAGTGTTTACAAGGAAATGTGAATTGATTGTCGTGGATAATACCCTTTTCCTGCAGTAACTTTAGTCTGTAGTCATTTGATATGAGATGATGGTATTAGAACATTTTCACTAATATGCAGCTTGTACGAACATCTTTGACCCAAAATCTGTAAATGTTTATGAGGCATCACACATGTTTCAACTTTTAACTCAATAACCATCTAATGTTCTAAAGTTGTTAGTATGGATTTAGTCTTATTGAGCCTTTGGAGGGTAGTGTCTGTGCTTATGTTCAGATAAAGGATGACTGGCTGTATGAGCTTGATGCTGCATTACTTGGCAGAAGACTAGCCACATAAGCTTGATGCTTACTGTAGTGTTCAATTCAAAACACATCAGCTAATTGGATGGTATTTAATGATCAGAGAAGGGTTATGCGGAAACTTATATGTTACTTGTGACAAGGAACTTGCATGGTCAAATATAATCTTAACTTCGGTCATTCGGTGATCGTAGTCTTACCTATTGTCCATGCTAAATTTAATCTATGCTGAATGATGAAGTTAGACACTTGGACTCAATGGCAAGTTGACTTTCATACAGTAATTAGATTTGCAAATCCTCTGGTTTGGAAGACATTTTTTCTCTTTCATTAAAGAGTTGCATATGTTGATTAAATTTGTGATCGGAATCATGCTCATATGAAATTAATATAAAGACGTTGGTTGTAGTGCATGAGTATAAAGTCACTGGTACAGATCCCTTTGTTATTAGACGCTATATCTGCGCTACATTATCGGTTTTTTCTTTTCAGCTCATAATTTGCACATTGTAGTTGATTTTAAGAAAGAATTCTGATGGAAATATCATAATCTATCTCTTAATTATTTTTGTTTTCTGAGATGTTTATTAGTAATAGAATCATTTTACCATTACCTTCTTGATACAGTGAGCTAATTTACACCCTATTAAACGAACTATCATTTAAATATTGTGTTTTCCACTGAGCTGCTAATTTTTTATTACTCAGGCTTTGCTACTCTCAGAAAGAGAGGCAACAGAAGAGGCAAAACATGCTTATGTTGACGCTCAAGCCAAAAGTGAGGAATTGGTCAAAAAGCTTGAAGATGCAGGAAAAAGGGTGGACGAGTTTCAAGATTCTATGCAAAGGTTTGTGACCTTATCCATGAGTTCCGTTAATTAAATATCCCAAGTTTCCAATATATTGAATGAGTTGGCTTACATGTTTACTTGATGGATTGTTTGGTTGGGGTGTTAGCTTAGGTACACCTCGAACAAAATGTTTGTGCCGCATCCAGTTGGCATGCTGGAGTAGCCATCCGCTTAGGTGATGTCCAATCATTGTGCACTCACCTAACCGAGCAGGCCATAAGGTCTTTCCCTTCCCCTCTAATATGGACATTATGAAACTAAGGGTCACAATTGCTACTCCTCTTCATGTGGTCTGGTTGCATGCAACCATTCCCTTGGCTTGTATCAACCTAGCCAAGAAGTTCTCCTACTGGACTGAAATTTCATTTTCCTTTCTTTTTTTTTTGTTGGGTTGAGGGGGAGAAATGGCTATCAACAGACATGGTATCATGACCTTAACTGTTACCAATTCCAATTCTTATTCAGAATCTTAGTTTGAGCCTAGAAAACACGAACCATGAAGTAATGTTATGTAATGAAAATTACTGTTATTTTATGAGTCTTATCTTATGAACCAACTAAGGCTTATCCAACTTTTCAAGGCTTCTATAATCAAATTCAAAGAATGAAGTTACATCACACATCACATCACATCGTATCGCATCACATTATGCTATTGGTTTTCTAGTATCTACCATGGTTTTTATTTTTTATTTTCTTATAACCATGGGTGTTTTGGCCTCTGGCTGGACTTATCCCATTCCCATGGGAGCCAGTCTAGATACTCTACCCTATGACCCAGGAGACAAGCACCCATATGCAGTTGGAACTTGGAATGTAGATGATCACCCTCTATCTTAAGTGCAATTTCCTAAGGTAACGGCTGAATGGACCCCGATTTTTGCTAAACGTACCCCACGTTTTTTAAAATATTAGTTTTTATGTGAAATGTCCCTACTGCCCTCTATATAAAATGGTTTTCTACTCACCCATACCCTGCTCACCCTATCCATGCATACCTCAGTCACTCAACCGACTCTCCTTTAGAATCGCCCCACACCTTTGGCCCAAATCCCACAAATATGGGCGAAACCACATCGGTTTGACGTTGTGATTGCATTCCCCACCTTTTTTCTTGTCGATCTCTTGATTTTCTTGGGGTTTTTTGTTGTTTTTGAGTCGGTTTTTTTGTTGTTATTGTTGGGTTTAGGGCTTTGATTTGGGGCTTGAATCTCACATTTTAGGCCCAAAATGTCGATGGAATCAAGCATATCTAGCGAATCCGAGCAAAGCCTACTAATTTTTTTGGTCGTTTTCATGTATTTTGTGGAGTTTTGAAATTTTTTTGTTCGTTGTTGCCCGTGAGTTTCGAACGCACAGCCTGATTCCCATCGAGATCTCTTTATAGGTCTCAGTGGGAGTCGACCGAGACCTTTGAAGCAGTCTCGGTTGCCTTCCACCGAGACCAAGATCGAGACCTTTGAAGTAGTCTCGGTGGGAGTTGGATGAAGTCGGTCGCGACCTCTACCTACAGAGGTCTCAGTGGGAGTCAGCCAAGACCTCTTTATAGGTCTCGATCGCGTATATTCGAAACCCATAGACTGATAATGTTTGAGTAGTGGGGTATATTCAACAAAAAGTGGGGTACTTTTAGTAAGGGTATTTTGAGGATTTTAGAAAAAAAAAGTGGAGTACGTTCATCAATTAAAATTTAAAAACTGGGTATGACAAGTAAACAAGGTAAACTCAGCAAAAACTGTGGTCCGTTTAGCCGTTACCTTTCCTAATTAATGAGTTGAGGAGTGAAGCATGGAGAGACTAGAAATTTGTCTATGGGCTTTACCAAATATGTTGCGTTAAATACCTAAAGAGTCTAAATTGATTTGGAGCTTACCTAATATGTTGAGTTAATGTACTTTTATTAGGGCAATTGATTCTATGTCTAGTCCTTTATCGCCATTGATGATTAATGAAATTTCTATTTTACTTCAAAAAAACTAATGTTGAGTTAAATACTTAAGAGATCAACGCAATTCGGAATAATCACTTTTTCACTTTTTCTAAGTCATCAAATTCCTAAATTTCTAGTGATTGTTTTGGGATGAACAAATGGAGCAAGAAATGTCCCTGCTGCCCAACAAGATTAATGAACCTTGTTCCTTTCACCGTTCTGTTCTCTCTCCACTCAAGCAAATTTAAGATTCGTGTTCAAGCTCCGCCTGAGGAGATAAATGAACCTTGTTACTTTCACCATTATGTTCTCCCTCCACTTGTGAGAATCCAAGATTCATGTTCATGTAGTTTGACTGAGTTTCTGTAATCAGTTTGATCTGATGTAAGACTGGTCTCTTTTAAATTCTTAATCCTAGCTTGAGAATAAAATTCAATTGAGCTTAAAGTTGTGGCTTAGCTGAATGTGGTAAAGGAAAAAAAATCAACAATAATATTTTATTGCTCTTTGGCTTATTTAATAATGTTAATCTAGATCGACCAAAAAAAATTAATGTTAATCCCGTACCCTCTGCAAGTTTGTCAAGATATTGATGAGAATGAGGAATAAAAAGTCAGTTACATTTAATCTTGCTAAATCAATGTTTGGGTGTCCATTATTTAATCCTACACTGCGTCATAGTTATTGAATTTGAATTTGTGAGCTCTAAGTCAGAGTGGATCAATCCTCACTGTTCTCCCTAGGTTTATCCTTTGATAAATTAAATGAGATCTTCTATAAATGGAAAATTAATTAATACTATATTTGTTGAAACATGTGCCCTATTTGTTTTTTCTTCCAGCCCTAATATATGCTTGCTTTGTCACACCTACAAGCACTTAAAGATAGATTTAAACACATCTCGCTGTTCAATTTGGAAGAACTGATATCTAATTCAAGAGTATGAGTTGTTCCCATTCCTGAAATGGTTCCCAATGCTAATATTATTTTGTTTATTTAACATTGGGGCATAGGGGTATATCTTGCATGACCAAATTATACTTGGGTTTATCAATAATCAGGGAACTGTAGAAGTAACGTAATTGAATAATTGGAAAAGCTAACTACAAAAAAGGCCGACCGAATGACTATATTTTTACTAGCTCAGGATTTCCGACCTTCCATAACTATGTGTATATTTTCCTTTTTCTATTTGAATCAGGCTTGAGGAGAAACTGTCCAACTTGGAATCTGAGAATCAAGTACTCCGACAGCAAGCCTTGGCAGTTTCACCAACTGGTAAAGCTTTAGCTTCACGGCAGAAAACCACAATTATTCAGGTATGCATAGTGGAATGTTTGCCAGATCTTCTTGAATATTCCTTCTTATGGTTATTAGTGAATCTTTGATTATTGGAACAATTCTTTTATGACTTGGCAGAGGATAGCAGAGAATGGACACCTTCAAAATGGCGAAACAAGGACTATCTCTGTGAGAAGATCTTGATACTTGTGATATGTGCTATGTTTTCATTATTATTAGTAACTAGTAAAGTATGTCATGCTTCTAATTACTTGTAAATTGTATAGGATTTGAGTCCAGCTTCGTCAAGTCCAGGGGAGCCGGAAGCTGAGGAAAAGCCTCAAAAATCGCTGAATGAAAAGCAACAAGTAAGATCATATAAACTCTTATATTTAAATTATTACTGCTTTAATTGTTATGTTAGCCTTGCGTTTAAATTGGATTCATGAACAATTGCTATTCATTTTCCCCTTTTAATCTGTTCCCTTCTCTCTTGTTACAGGAGAACCAGGATATGCTTATTAAGTGTATTTCTCAAGACCTGGGATTCTCTGGTGGAAGACCTGTTGCAGCTTGCGTTATATACAAATGCCTTCTCCACTGGAGGTCATTTGAAGTTGAAAGAACAAGTGTTTTTGACCGAATCATTCAAACAATAAGCTCATCTATAGAGGTATCTTTTGAACCAATTGAATAAAACTAGCAAGCCCATACTCCCACGTGTTGTATGTTATAATTGCAATTGGTTTTCCCCCAACTAAAAACGAGAAAATTGTATTTACTTTATAAAAAAAAAATTTCTGGTCACTTTTTTTTTTTGGCACCAAAATTCTGGTCATTTTTTGGTATTTCTGCTATTGTTACTGAGTTCTAAATTTTACCTTGTTGAAGGCCCAGGATAATGTTGACACGTTGTCCTATTGGTTGTCTAACTCATCTACACTGCTTTTGCTTCTTCAACGAACGCTGAAAGCAACAGGTGCAGCTAGCTTTACTCCACAAAGGCGGAGATCAACATCTGCCTCTCTTTTTGGAAGGATGTCTCAGGTGAGAAGCAATCATGTTTTTCATCTTTGTACATGTTTTTTCACTCAGTAATGCTTTTCCTGGGGTTTATGCCTTGTTATGCTCACTCATGGTACTATTTTCTTCAGGGATTTCGAGCATCTCCACAGAGTTCTGGGCTTTCTTTTCTTAATGGTCGGATGCTTACTGGATTGGATGATTTGCGACAAGTGGAAGCTAAATATCCGGCTTTACTTTTTAAGCAGCAACTCACGGCATTCCTTGAAAAGATTTATGGAATGATAAGAGACGGTTTGAAGAAGGAGATCTCACCATTGCTTGGATTGTGTATACAGGTAATTTTAAATTTATGCCCTCACAACCAAAGGAGGTTACTTTTTGCATAGGTTCTTCTGTGGCCGGTGGGAAATTGCACACATTTCATGAGATTGATACCATTGAAGTAAAAGAATTGCAATTAGAAAAACCAACCAATATCATTCTTCCTAGGCTATGATTAATCTAATAGCTCATAAATTACCTTTTTTTTTTCAAGAACCTTGCATTGTATTAGTCAAAAGGTTTTACACATAAAATCACATTTAATCATGGGTCTTCCCCCCTCCAAAGTAGGAAAAAGAGAGAAGAAAAAGGACATCTTCCCATAAGTTGATGATGCTTCTCCATTTGTTTTTCCGCTCATCCATGAATATCTAAAGCAGATCCCTGCCATCATAACCTCCTTGCCTGAAATTGTGTCCCAGAGAGTACCTATTGAAATTTTGAACTTCTTGGCTTTGAGTGTCTAACAGTTTGTATTAGTGTTAATAGTAAGTTTGATTAGGTCATCCTATTTCCTTGACCATTTTATAACTTCCCCTGATCTCCCCTTGTAGTTCTGGCTTCTTGCGAAAGGATACAAGTGATTGTTTTGGTGCTGGATTTAGAATAGTGTAGCTAAAAAAAAAAATCATGTAGCTTCCCATGAATCTCCAACTGGATTGACATGGATATGTACAAAAGTTGTGGCAGTCACTTCCTAGTGTGAAGTATGGAGGAGCACACCGGTATGTTGTGTTAAGGGACGCTCAAGGAGGCTCATCTACCATGGATGTTTAGCCTGAGTTGGTTACCCATAAAGTATTCTTGTATACTTCTCTTCCTGCCATGTTAAAAAACATACTATTTTAAGTCTCCATCTGAACCTCGAGATTATTGTGGGCATGGAGGACAAAATCATTTCACTTTGTTCCAATGCTTATTCTGGATCATTTAAATCTATACACCTAACAAAATTTAATTGTGAGCAACATAATTGGTTGAGAATCTTAACCAACAACCTCTAATTTAAGAATTCTGTATAAGATTGCATTGAGTTGAGCGCTGTGGTTGGTTTTTCACGAGTAATGTTTGTTCTTTTGACATATGTGTTGTTCACCATGCATCGACTGATGTCAAGACTTCATAATACATTTTATGTAATGATATATCACAAGGATGTAGTTGAAGTGGACCGCCAAGTGTCCATATTGCAACCCATGGTTCCTTGTCAAGACCTTTGTAAAACATGTTCACATCATGAGGATTCTACTGAAGGACATTGATTTTCACCCAGATCAGCAGCCATAGACCCGTGTCAGTTCTTTTCTTAGTAAAACATTTATCTTCATGTGCAGCCTTGTGAAAAACACATGAATTTATGACAATGTATGCGAAATTTGTCAATTGCACTAAATCGAGCACAAGGGAAAATTTTGATCCATGTAGCTGACCCCCACTAATTTGGAACTGAGGCTATGTTGTTGTTGTTGTATGCTGAATTTGATTTGCTAAAAAAGGCACCGTTCAATTTGTCCTTGCTGATGGCCCAAGATCCGCGTTTACATGTACTAGTATCTAGATTGTTACATTTCCATACCACGTTACCAATTTACCGAGTATATGCATTTTCTTTTTCATGGTCTTTGGATTATATCTCACTATGTTTTTTGTAGTGTGTTTGTATTCTATTCTAGTATATTTGTGGCACAGGACTAACACATCTGTTAAATATGGTGCAGGCACCAAGGACATCCCGTGCAAGTTTAGTGAGAGGTTCACGCTCACAAGCAAATGCTGTTGCTCAACAAACTTTAATTGGTCATTGGCAAAGCATTGTGAAAATATTGAATAATTACTTGAAGACATTAAGGGCTAACTATGTGAGTTGAATATCATACTCAAGCTAATGCAATAGTGGCAGCCACTATATTTCATTTTCTTACATCTTGCTTTGTTTCTTTCTTATAGGTACCGCCTTTCCTGGTCCGCAAGGTTTTCACACAGATATTTTCATTTATCAACGTTCAGCTATTCAATAGGTATGAAGTCTTCTTAATACGTGAAATTCAATCACTATAAATTTGCTACACAATAAGTAATGATATTAATATTGCTTCTCGCGGAACACTTTCTTGTGCATACAGTCTTCTTTTGAGACGTGAGTGTTGCTCCTTTAGCAATGGGGAATATCTGAAAGCAGGATTGGCGGAGTTGGAGCAATGGTGCATTAATGCATCTGAAGAAGTGAGGATAAACTAAGTCTTCAGTTATTTCATTTTGAGCTGTATATCTGAATTTTCTACCTAAAAAGCCTATTGCATACAGTATGCAGGTTCTGCTTGGGATGAATTAAGGCATATCAGACAAGCCGTTGGCTTCCTGGTATGATTCATAGTCTCCTTTTGTACGCTGGAAAATATTGCTATTCCTTACTTCTCTCTCAGCTCAAATATTTTATATCATGATTTTCCATTGAATCAGGTTATACATCAGAAGCCCAAAAAGACCTTGAATGAGATTACTAAAGATCTTTGCCCAGTGGGTGACTCTTCCTTTCAAGCATTTAATGCTTGTAAACTTGTGGTTTTATCTGTTTTTCCCCCCTTTCTGGAACAGATTTAATTTTTTTTTCCCTTCTTTCAGGTTCTCAGCATACAACAATTGTATAGAATCAGTACCATGTATTGGGATGACAAATATGGCACTCACAGCGTGTCGTCAGATGTATGTACATTTTTTACCATCGTCCATTTTTTTAGCTTATGATCGTATATTAACATCCTCATGAATGTCGTAGTGTATTTCACCACTTTCTCCTCGACGGCTGTGCCTTACTCAAATCAGTTGGGCTGGCAGTATGAATGCTATTTCTACAACATTATGGTCTTTGTATTAAACTCACGGCTTTTAAATCTTAAGTTTTGAATACTGTATTTTCTTGGTCGTTGATACAAACTTCTGATGTTTGTGTCACAATCTTGCTTGTTTAGGTAATCGCGCGTATGAGAGTTATGATGACCGAGGATTCAAACAATGCTGTGAGCAGTTCTTTCTTACTAGATGATGATTCAAGGTAAATGCGTTGTCTTCAACCTTTTCTACATCCAGAGGACGGTACTCAAATGGTGCAGCAGTCTGTGTTCTTTAGAGACATGCTAACAATAAAATTATTCATCATCTTGCATATCATCCTTTGCTAAAAGAAAAGGCAAAACTAATGATTTGGTCCTTGAACTTTGTGTTTTTTTATGCTTTTGGTCCCTGAACTTTTATTACTACACATTTGGTCATTGAACTTTCACAATGATTCTACATTTAGTCCTTCCACAATTTAAAATGTTAAATACCATCAACGTGGGTAACAAAACTGCCGTATGACTAGTCAAGAAGAGTAAAATGGTTTATATTATTGAACCGAACGACTCAAATCGACCAACAAAAGTAAAAAAAAAAAAAAATTTTCCCCCAAAACATAAGAAACTCAAAGTTCAGGGACCAAAATCATAAAAAACTCAAAAGTTCAGGGACCAAATGTATAACAATGAAAGTTCAGGGACCAAATGTACACTAATAAAAGTTCAGGGACCAAAAGCATAAAAAACTCAAAGTTCAAGGATCAAAAAATATGTTTTGCCAAAAGAAAATGATTCTTGGGATACTGCGACTTACAGCCTTCCTATTTGTATGCTGGGAATGCAGTTATTGGAATGTTGACACATAATTAATTTTTGGAAAAAATTTTCATTTGCTTAGAAAAGTTTCAACCTTCTTATAGCTTGTTGGATGCATTTTTTTCTACCTTTCCATAATACCTAACGTTCTTAACCTGATTGTTGCAGCATACCCTTCTCGGTGGATGACATCTCGAAGTCAATGCAACAAATAGATATAGCTGATGTTGATCCACCACCTTTGGTTCGAGAAAATTCAGGGTTTGCGTTCTTGTTACAGCGTGCAGATTGATATCGTCGTGAACTCAAACCGCAAGCTTCAACCTGTGAATACTATCATCTACCACAGCACCTTTTCCTCGTTTAGATGTATGTAAACTGTATATTTTTCTTTGGTCTAGAGCACAGCCCAGATGCTCTGGTGTCAGGTTTGATAGGCGTCGTCGATTGGTTTGATTTTATTTCTTTTTCATTTCATTATATTTTTTAATTTTTTTTGTGATGGCCCCAATGTCTCATCGACAAGTGGGGTTATTCAGTTTGATCTGCAGTGGATGATAGGAACAAATCCACATAGCCAGAAGGGCTTCTTCATTCAAATTGGTTTGTCTTGAAGGGGCTTTTGTAGTCTCCTAGTCTCATTAAGTTGTGACAATTAGCAGCCGCTTTTTTAGGCAATTGTTTGTTATATTTCATGAATCACAAAAAATGAAGCAAATTGTACCTATGTAATGTATAATGATGATCTTTTCATATTTGGCAAGTGTATTCACTTCCTAGTGTCAAAAAAAAAAAAAAGTGTATTCACTTCCAATGTAGCATATTTATTATATGTTCTTAGTGTATTAATGAATATGATGCTTATGTGTTGATGAAGATCATGCGACTACAAATCACCCATCAAAGCAGCACTTGGTAGGTTCAATTCAATGATGGTGATGTGGAAAAGAAGTGCATACCTAAAGTTTCATTCGTTAATGAACATGATTCAACTGATGTTTAGGATCTAAAAAATAATGTTTCTTTTTCTATTCTTCAAATGCAGGGAACAAATTTCAATATTTTGGAGAGGCCTCTATTTCGTACTAATGTTTTATTTCTTAATAATTCTTTTCATTTTGTTCCCTTGTTGACATATGGGTTAATTATCACCAATAACATGCAGTAGCAAATTTTTTTTTTTTTTTTTATCAATAGTGGTTTAGGTGCACTCATCATTAATTGCACTTAATCGAGCACAATAAAAAAGTTTAATTTATATAGTCGATCTCAATTAATTTGGGACTGAGGTTATGTTGTTGTTGTTGTGGTTTAGGGTGGGATGGTCAAACTAAGTAGGAAATACCAAGGGACTTGGTGTGATGGCTTGAGTTACATCAGTTTTAACCAGAGGTCTCGGAGCCTTGAGTACAGGGTCTTTTGAAAATCTTATATGGAAAGCTTTGCTATCGTTTAGTGGTCTTGTTTGGCTCGAGCTCAAATTAATCGGGGATCATTAGGCTTCATATACTAATAGAGGAAATGGTTCCAATGCAAATATGACGTGTCCACTTCAAGTAGTATCGGACGCAATTGCACCGATTAATTCATGCATTCGAACTGGCGGCCCAGGCACTCCCAACCCAATTTGCTTTGTCTCAAGTTCCTTGCAACTCGGAGCAACCACCACAATATAAATAGAGAGGCCCGCTAAGGGCACCCCACCATTTAATGAGGGCACCCAGTTAATGTGGGCACAAATCGATTTACCTGGGGCACTCAAAAATTAAACCCAAAATACCGAAAATGCCCCTCGTGCAAAAAACCCTCTCACCCACCCTCGTGCAAACCCTTGGGCACCCCACCACCCCCACCACCGTCCTCTTGCTTGACTTTCTCCATTTCTCGTGAACGAACCACCTAGCAATCCCGAATCTAAGTTGTATTCGTTCCTCTATGTCTCTCTCCTCTGTTGTAGGACGTTTTTCGAGTTTGAAGACTCTGAGTTTTGGTCGATTTCATATCCAAATTAGGGCTCGGTTCAAGTTTTTCGTTCACACATCGATAGTGTTGAAATCGATCGTTTGAATGTGCGTTGGTAGTCTAATTAAGTTGCATTTGATAGAGTAGTTGTTATGTTTGTGTGGCGGTGCATTCAATGGTTCATTTATTGGGCGTTCGTGGTTCTCGCCACACAGCCGAGATTTTGTTTACGAGTCCTCGCCACGCAGCCGAGATTTTGTTTACGGCCTCCCGCCAAGCATGACCGAGAATGTAGAATAGCTCTCGGTTGTCTATAACCGAGACTTTTATTGTCGTCTCGGTCACCACTTCACGAGAGTATGTCGAAGTGTATAGTTTGTCTGTTTGGTGATGTCCAACCGAGAATGTAGAATAGCTCTCGGTTGTCCATTACCGAGACTCGTTATTCGGGCCTCGGTGGATGGTGACCGAGAAGTGTGCATAACTCTCGGTCTGCGAGGCCGAATCAATCGCGTCCGTGAAAAAACATCTCGAAAATTTGAGAAACCCTACCTTGACAAAAAACAGCTTTCTTCAAACCATCATATGGTTATCAAACATTGTTACTCGCATTTGTCGGATGATGACAATCCGCAATAATCGATCAACGCTCGCCAAATGCAATGTGGCTTTGGGGTTCAACCTTGTGGTGGGGTGCCTTTTTTTCTTTGTCAAAATGATTTGTAGGGTTTGAATCACTATATATACAAGGACAAAATAGTCTTTTCCACTTTTGCAGAATTTTTACAAAAACTTTGGGTGCCTTCATTAAATGGTGGGGTGCCCTTAGCGGCCCTCTAAATAGAGAGCTTTGACCGCTCGTGGGTCTCTACTGTAAATCCAAATCCAAAGTGAAGAAGTCCCATCAATCGAAGAAAGAGAGAGATCTATTAGAGAGGGATTAAACAGAGTGCATGGGTGGGATGAAGAAGGAGAAGAGCAGTTCCACTTCAACATCCCCTTGTGCCCACTTGAGATCCGACTACCAACGCTGCTTCAACAGGTGCGTTTCATCCAATCTTACCATCACAAATTCAAACATTGGTGTGATCAGCGATCTCAACGTACAGGTGGTACTCCGAGAAGTTCTTGAAGGGCGAGTGGGAGAAGGAGGAGTGCGTCTCCGAGTGGGACAAGTACAGGGCTTGCCTCGCTGTGCCTACCTTTCCACTACCCATCTTTCCTTGTATTTTCAATGGGGCTTGTTTGGTTCTCTCTAATTACCCCTTCTTCTTTTTTTATTGTGCAGCAACACTTGAAAGATGACCATTTGATTCGGCTCTTACAGCCGGAATCTCATTCTGACATTTCAGTCAATGATTCCCAGTGATGAACCAACCCTCCATATGTAAGGTATATCTTGATTATTATTTAAAATATTTCTTTAAGAAATTTTATTGGGTGGGGGGGTCCAAGTAGTGCAATCTGTTTGCTTTATGTTGATTATCTATAAGAAATTTGCCACTATCTGTGCACCTTTGTAGAACATTGTATGCGCTGCATAGCTGGTCCTAAGTCCGGATAAAAGAGGAGGGTCCCAAGCTCATTATCCAGACCTGGGAAGTGGTTATTGAATTGGTGTTGTAGTAGTAGTGTTGTGTTTATTGAATTGTGTTCTATGGTTGGGAAGTGGAAAAATTGTCTAAGTCCTTGTCATTGTTTCATTTGTATGGGAGCTAAGTTTTTGTTAGCGAGTTTTGGTTTGGAGGTTTAGTTCTTCTTGCTTGTAGCTACCTCCTACCAAGGTGCTTTCTTTTAAACTTTAATGTATTGTTCTTTCATTGTTTGTTTTTAAGAAGAAACAAAGATGTTGTAAAAAAAAACGAAACAAAGATGTACTAGTAATAGAGACAAGGCGAATACATTGGAGGACCAACAATCCATCTTATCCACACCCATGGTTGTCATCACTCTCCAACTCAATCAAACAACGCAGTCACATATTTAAAACTTGTTCAACCCTGAATCCATGTATCAACCATTATTGTTAATAGCATTTAGATTTGAATCCACTTAACACCAGTATTTTAACTATGATTAGGATAACTTGGTGGAAGTATCCCTTCTAGATTACTTTGGCATGACTAGTGCAGTTAGTTTGCGTTTTTTAGAAACTTCGTTATTCCTCTAAAACCAAATAGACCAAAGAACAGAAAAAATGAGCTATGAACCACAACTTATTATATCTTTTGACCATGTTCTTTTCTTTGTTATCATTGAACATTAAACCTTTCCAAATTGTGTGTTCCTTGAACCGCTGTTAAAAAAATTCCTCATTTCCCTAAGTTTTTAAGTGAAAAGAAGAACAATTTAAAAGTTAAATGATTTTAGATTTTCCTTTCTAAACAAAAAGTGGGCATCAATAAGGAGGTGGAATATGTAAGAGAATTGTCTTTGGAGGATCTTTTGGATGTTGAATTTCTTGTGAGCCAAAACCCAATTGTCGCTACAATTTTGGGACGGATAAAGGATCTTCCGAATACCTTGAAACGTTCGAAAAATTCTAATGGAGGTATCAATCAGGTGATCAGCAAATGATCGTAAGGGACACTCAATAGTATCAAGTGGCAGTGATCAATCTCATCCAAATAATGGGGAGATTTCTAATAGATGCTAATTGAAAGGGCAAGTTGCCTTGGTTCTCTACCTTCTCTTTGCAAATGTAAATGTTCATTTTGGGAATAAGTAATAGTGGGCACAAAGTGTTTGAGAATAGCCTTACGTTTATTAAGTGAGAAGGAATAAAATAGGTTATAAGTTAAGATTGTAAATACCAACTTGCTCTAGTATTTGGAGAAACACCTCTTTAGCTAAAGCAAGCTTATTAAAGAACTAGTCTCTCCACACCCTCGACACTTGGACTGGTCCTATACATATAAAAAATTACTTGGTTCCAAAGCCTAAATGGCTTAGCAAGGGAAAAAAACTTGAGCGTGCAAAAACAAAGTTGCAAAGTTGAAGCGATGTGTGGCCTCTGCGGTTCATTGTGTACAAGCCTCAGAAGAGAAGGGCTTTGAGACTCAAAATACATAACACAAACTTAGGTGATAACGAGGTGAAGAAAAAGAAAGAAAAAGTCCTCTTTGACTCTTCTATTGTAGAGTTGTGAGGGGAAAGGTCCTTGATCAACTTGCTCGTGATATATATTTGCTATGTAAGTGAGTTGTCGCCAGTTCAATGGATGTCTAAAGGGAACACTTTAACTTGCTAACTGTAACATGGAAGTGATCCAAGCACTTGTAAATGGATGGTTGTTTTAATTTTTGGCGACCTGCTCCACCATGATTTCTTCTCTAGCTCCATCCCGAGGTACTATACAAATTATATCACTAGGGCATGCTTACAGTAACTTATTCAATCATTTAGTGATCCGTTATTTATTTATTTTATTTATTTTTAATAAAAAAAAAAAATTTGAGTTGGTTTCAACTACTTCTGTGGCGGCCCTCGCCGCCCTGGGGTGACGTGTCTCCGTGTACTCTTTGCCAGCTGGCCCAACTACACGTGTACGCACCGCCCGTCCTTTTTCTCGTCTCGAATTTCGTATCCACTTGTGTGTACAGTATATAAGTGACATTTTCAGCGGAAGTCTTACTTTATAACATTAACTCAAGAAATATTAATAATTAAATAAATAAATCATATTGTGGAAAAACCTTGAAAAGTACTCTGTATAGAGATAGACGACTGTACTATATAAGGTATCTACATGTACAATGTCATGATACTCTCCAGTTACCAAAAGAAATCAAAATATCAAAAACAAATAGTGACATTTTCAGCGGAAGTCTTACTTTATAACGTTAATTCAAGAAATATTAATAATCAAATAAACAAATTCTATTGTGGGAAAACCCTGAAAAGTACTATTTATAGAGATAGATGACTGTACTATATAAGGTATTTACATGTACAATGTCATGATACTCCCCAGTTCCCAAAAGAAATCAAAATATCAAAAACAAACACGCGTACAAGTAGTCTTTGACAACGGAGCATTCGAGGTAGTCGCCTAAGATCCCCTTGCCCTTACTTGTACTCGGATCTGCACTCAATCATCACAGAAGAAAATGGATAACGAGTCCAGTAAGTAAAACCCCAAGGAACTCCTCTGAGCATTTAAATAAACAAGTGGAATTCAATAAATAATGTTAAATAAACATGCGGAATGTAAACAAACAACCGTAATTAGTAGGGGTGGGCGGCGGTTTTGAAAAACCGCCCAAACCGCTTAAACCGACCAAACCGCACGGTTTGGTCTGGTTTTTAAAGCTCGCGGTTTGGTCGCGGTTTGGAAAACGACCAAACCGCAGAATCGCGGTTTGGTCGCGGTTTTCATTTTGGGAAAACCGCGGTTTAACCAAACCGAGGGCATTTTGGTAAATACAAACCAAAAACCCTAAAAACTAAAAAAAACCACAAATCTCACATCTTCCTCTCGACGCTCTCATTCGGTCATCACCGCCGCTCCCACCCCCCACTGGACGCTCTCACAAGTCTCCCACGCCTCGACGCTCCGACCTCTCCAAAGACTCTCACCGCCCGTCTCTAACTCCCTCACGCTCACTCGCGGTCGGCGATCACGCGCGCTCCTTCTCCCACGCCTCGACCTCCTCGCTCGGCCTCTCCAAAGACTTCACCGCCCGTCTCCAACTCCTCACCGGTCGGGCGATCGCCGCTCCTTCTCCCACGCCCCTCGACCGCCTCGCTCCGGCCTCTCCAAAGATTCTCACCGCCCCGTCTCCAACTCCGTCACCGGTCGGGCGATCACCGCCACGGTCGCCACTCCTTCTCCCACGCCCTCGACCGCCTCCCCTCCCACCCCCCACCGGACGCTCCGCCTCTCCAACATTAGGTTTTGCATTCGAAATCCTTGAAAACATATTTATGAAGCATTACTTTTTCTTCTTCTTCGCTTCTTCTCATATATGTCATTGAGATTATAAATTGTTTTATGAAGAATCTGCTTATTGTTGTCAATTTGTCATATTTATTCCATTTTCATTTTTTGACCTTGAAAACATGTTTATGAAGAATCCTTGAAAACATGTTTATGAAGCATTATGTTTTCCATTTTCATTATGCTTAAGAAGAATCTGCTTTATTGTTTTTTTTTTTTTTTTTTTTGCTTTTTTTTTTTTCCCCTGAAAATAAAGTGCATGAAAACCGCGAAACCAAACCGACCAAACCGCGCAAACCGCGGTTCGGTTTGGTGCGGTTTTGGTGATATGCGGCTTGGTGGCGGTTTGGAAAATCACCAAACCGTAGACCTCGGTTTGGTCGCGGTTTGGTGGTTTTCCAAACCAAACCGCGGTTTGCCCACCCCTAGTAATTAGAGCATCGCATGCATAGATAACAATAAAGTGCAAATGTATGTGCATGTTCCAAATCATACTAAACCATACTTTGGAATACCCTTTCGTAATCCCACTAGTGTGCGCACCCAACTAGCTATCACCTGGTCCTCTCCTATGGCCTGGCGTAGACCTATGACACACCGACACATGTAGCAGTTCATTAGCTCGGATCGTTATCCACCGAGAACTCCTGATACACATGCTATGGTCTAGAATGCGTAGACACACAACGGAAAATCCGGTGGGAGTAACTCAACCAACAGTCCAAACAATGACAAGATATAAATGTAATAAAGACCACAAGGAATACTGGAAATAAATGAAAATACAAAGCGAAATAAATACTCAGAGTTTTTCAATTGGGTTTTACAAACCTCACAACGCACTCCAATACCCCGTAATCAATTCCCGAGTCCAAGTTCACTGAGTCCTTGATCGCCAATTGATCACCCGTGTCCACCTATGTCCATTTATTAATAATTCCGATTTAGCATGACAATGTACGACCAATTTCTACAATTGTAGGTCAAATTGACCATTTCGCGTTTTTCGAGGCAAAAAACCCCCGCAAAAATCGCGTCCGAAATTCCCAAATATTTTATTTTTCATAGAAATTCATCAATTTCTATTTATTTGATTGAAATATAATTTTTTTTTCGGAATTTTCCCAATTTTTTCTAATATTTTCCAAATTTGTTTTCCTTTCTTTCCTTCTTTTCTTCTTTTTTTTATTATTGGTTTGGGTCGGGTCGGACCGACCCCTGGACCGAATTGGTCCACGCTCGCCCATGGGCCGAGCTCGACCAATTTTGGCCCTACCAAATGGGGTGGGTGCATATAGGTCGACAAAAATACGGACCGAACATAAACGGACCGGACACCCATTTCTATAATGATTAAGTTTGGTGTCCTGACCGGTCCCGTTTTTAAAACGCGCACTTTTTTTTGTCCAATCCCGTATGTTTTACAAACATACGACTCCCGTTTTGTCCGATTTTTATTTTTAAATATGATTAAATATTTTATTTATCAATTATTTAAAAACAATTTGTCCGTTTTGAGAGCGAGAGAGATGAGTGGGTAGAGTCGTTCAGCGAGGGTGACGACGCGCCGCCGAGCGAGCGTAGCCGACGCCCGACGGCCGTGCGCGAGACGCAAGAAGAGCGAGGAGAGAGGCCGCACAGCCGATGATGGCCGAGGCCGCACAGCATGCGTGCGCGATGGCGATCAGCGAGCGCGAGACGGCGAGAGCGGAGGGAGAGGCGAGATCCGATGGTGGCGAAGAGCGGAGGAGAGGCGCGAGATCCGATGGTGGCGACTCGGCGAGAGCCGGAGGGAGAGCGCATCCGATGGTGGTGACGGCGAGCGCGAGACGGCGAGAGCGAGAGGCGATCCAGATGGTGGCGACTTCGGCGAGAGCCGGAGGGAGAGAGGCATCCGGATGGTGGCGACCGGCGAGCGCGAGACGGCGAGAACTGGAGGGAGAGCGGATCCATATGGTGGCGACTCGGCGAGAGCCGGAGGGAGAGGCGATCCGATGATCCGATGGTGGCGATCGGCGAGCGCGAGCGGCGAGAGCCGGACGGAGGAGCGATCCGAGATGGTGGCGATCGGCGATCGCGAGACGGCGAGAGCCGGAGGAGAGGCGAGCAGGTGTTCACCGTGTTTGCCTGTTTGAGTGTTTGGTTTGGTGAGAGTTGAGACCGTGAGACCGTGTGGTTTGGTGAGAGTTGAGACCGTGAGATGAGACCGTGAGAGTGAGACTTAGGTTATGGAGTGTGAAATTACCTATATGCCCTTCAAATTAATCACAAAACGGGTACCCGTTTTTTTGAAATTTTTGTCCAGACCTGGTCTCGTATTTTTAAACGGACTTAAAAAATTGTCCAGACCCGTATGTTTTTCACAAAAATATTGCCCGAACCCGTTTAAAACGGGTCCGGACAAAATCGGACAAACGGGACCGGGCACATTTTGCCACCCTAGGTGCATACGAGAGCACGCGCGCGCGTGCATCCCTCCACTTCCGATCGAACCAGGGACTTCTCTGGTTCAATCGGCAAATTTTTTTTTTTTTCTGTTGTTGTTAGGTTGGGGTTGCTCTCAACCCCAACCCCAGTGGAATCGATGGCAGGGGAGACGCCCCTGCCATCTCCACCCTCGACCTGGTTAGGCCTCCATGGCCGAACCCCTATTGGCCACCATGGCCGAATCACCAAACCCACAACAAAATCAACTATGACTCACCTTGACCTTGATGTTTCCACCCTTTATTCTCTCCTTCCCGGCTTCTCCTTCTCCTCCTCCTCTCTGTTTCTTCTTCTTCTTCTCGGCTGTGTGAGTGAGAGTGTGAGTGGCTGTGTGAGATGTGAGTGAGAGAAAAGGTGGTGGATAAACTTTGTTGACTTATGTGTCACTTAGCATCTCCACTCACATGTGCATCTCTATGCATCCTTAACCCTCCATTTACTCCAACCTAACATTTCCTTGACTTTGAATTGTGACACGTTTGGGACACTCGCCTGTATTTTAAGCACAAAAATGTCATTTTTGGGCATTTCGACGTCCGGTTTGGCGTCCGAACCGCGACATACGTGTACCACCTCGTCACTAGCCACCTAATACCCATTCCATATTAGTTACTTGGCCAATTTTTTATTTCATTTGTGTTTTAGTTTCCCCGACCTAATATTTGGTCCAGTCAACTACCCGGTACCCGCATCGACATGCATATCGAGGCGAATACAGTTCACACAATCTCGCGCGTATTGTTATGCAACATACACACATGCGATGCATTTCAATAAATTGCACTGCAAATAAGCATCCAATACACAATAAACTATCGTACCTAGGTCCCCGTGTGTCCTAGCCTACCGCGACGTCCACGTCTGTAAATTCGAGATAATTAACGACATTAATAAAATGGTCCGTTACAACTTCTAGTTAGTTCCCACTACGAACATGTTTCCGTGGTTTATCTCTTTCTCTGTATCTATCAAAACATGTGTAGAGAGAAAAAAATACAGAGAGAGATTTGAGAAAAAAAAAAAGATAAGGAAGTAGAGGGAATTTTGAAGGAGAGAGTGGGATGTCAAGGCTTTCAGCCGAATTCGATACTGCTTTGTAAACTTTCTTCATAGCGAATTTTTTGCTCTACAGAGCCGTGGATGTTTCCCAATTAGGGTTTTACCACGTAAAAAAAATTCTTGTCTCCTGTTTATTTTGATTCCGCAAAATTTTATTTGTTTTATTTTTTGTTCGTTGGGATAATGAGATCAAGTTTTTGGTATCAGAGACTAGTTTTGACGATTCTTTTCTTCTCGAATCTATTTTGGTGGGGGTTTCGTTGAATGCACGGACCCCGATCAAAAGGGGAAGTCGTCGTTCCAATAAATCTTGAAATTGGCAAAAAAAAAGATAACAATGTTCATGTCGCAAGATCCTCAAGGGATGTATGTTGAAAAGCTTGCAGAAGACATGAATGGGATGATGAAAAATATGGAAAGGATGATGGAAATCATGCAGAGTCTCTCAATGTCAACGGTAAAGGCTCCACAAGTTTCTGAAGCACCAAAGGTTTCATCTTCAAATCTTCTAAAACAGAATACTTAAGTGGTTGATCAGACTCCGTTCAAAGTAGAAGCGAAAATTGAGATTCATGTCTATATCGGAGAATTAGATGTTGAACAACTCGATGCTTGGTTGAAATCTTTGGAGGTATACTTCAGTATTAAGATGTATTCAGATATGCAGAAAGTCAGTTTTGCAAGATCGAGATTGGGAGGACATGCTCTTACTTGGTGGGTTGCACATACCACAGGGCTGGCTCTCAACAATAAATCTCCAGCTACTACTTGGGCTCAGTTTGCAACTGCAGTTAGAAATCAGTTCTACCCTATTGGCTACAAGGAAAAGCAACAAGAACGTTGGCAGTTTCTCAAGCAAGGAAAATGGCAGAGCGTGCAAGATTACACAACTGAATTCAAAAAGCCAGCAATGGCTTTGAATATCAATCTACGAGATCCTTAAATCATCGATAAATATAAAGGGGGCTTATTCTCAAGTCTTCGATTAGAATTGTTGCTCTTTCAAACTACGGACATTGACGATGCTTCAAAGAAAGCAATGTTTCTTGAGATGCAAAGTCGTCCTCACAACAATTGGGAATTAGAAAATTCTCAAGAAAATAGGTTTTCAAAGGAGTGCAAAAAAATAATGTAGTGGCAAATAGGGGAAGCTATATTGTGACAATTGCAAGACAGACCGTCATGCCAAAGAAAAATGCTGGAAATTACATCCGGAGTTGAGATCGAATTGGTGGAAAGATCACAAGAAAACAACAACAACTGTGGTAACGGCCCAAATTAATTAAACTAGGAATAACGTTAATCTCGAGATTAACGGTCGTAATTCGGGCGTTACGTGGACAACTCGGTTGACTCGGATACGAGAACCGATGAAATATGTTATTTTTATGGATGGTGGTTGTGTATATGTGGTGTTTAAAAAATTATTATTATTATTATATTGCACCGCATTTGTGTATGTTGCTATCGGGCGAGTTTGTGTGACAGGTGTTCACCTCGAAAGGTGTGTCAACGCGGGTAGTGAGTAGGCGAACTACGGGTACACTGGGAAACTAGACTAATTCATGTCAGGATGACTAGTTAATCAATTAAAAATGGGTAATGTGACCATAGGCCAAGTAAAATTCAATTAAAACAATAAGTTATGGCGTACCTCGGATTGCGTGTCGAGACGCGAGGCATCGAGTGTCGCGTAGTCGAGGGTTAGTGGAATCACAAAATTTGTCAATTTGGTGAAGAAAAACACTAACTATATATATATATATATATTATAATGAGCCTAAGCTAACGTAATTGAATCAAATAAATCAATGCCTATAGTTTGGTTATTTAAATTAGAAACCATGAGATTGTCTTAGAAATACGTGTTGACACATCTAGGAACCATGTGAGTAGCAAATTAGTGTCACTTTGATTGGGTTAGTGGGAGTTAGTGGGATACATGTCAAGGTGTGGATCATTAGATGAGCTTCGAGATACGTAAATATATGGAGATCAATGGCTAAGAATCAATATTACCTTAATATATAAGATCAAAACATGCAAGGAAACCATTTTCATTTTCAACTTATGAATTAAGAGAACTTGCTGGAGAAGAAGGAGGTTGATGGAGAGAAGGAATCCATGGAAGATTGGTGAGAATTTCTCAAGCTAGGTGGTACATCAACTAGATACACATTTATTTATGTCTGATTGAAATCATTTCTGGTTTTTGGCTAGTTCCAAAGGGTAGATGATTGAATATTTGCAATTGGTTTATATATTTGGATTCCTCATTTGAAGCTGATAATCCAGCTATATTGAAGTTCTTAATTTGGATTTAAAATCATAAAAATATGAATTTTTGAAGTTGCAAGACCAAAACTAGAATTCTGCATGTTATATTAGGAATTATCATATGTAATTTGGTCATAACTTGTTTATTTTAGATCCAAATTGACCCAAACTGGTGGCATTTGAAAGCTTACTCAAAGGGTAACAACTTTGCTTAACTGGAGATGTTGTAATTCAATTGTTTTCATGTCTAAAAGTGCTCTACAAGTAGGTACTGAAATTCAGAAGAAAAGTTTTGAAACTAAACTTGTTAAAGGCATAACTCTCTAACTACTTATCCAAATGAGCTGATCTTTTAATATGTTGTATTTAGGTACGTTTGCTGCCTTGTGACCAAAAATCACTTTTTTTGGAAATATAGATTGGGAGGAATAGATTTTCTAAGTCCGCTGGTCGGATTAGGTTCCAATTAGAGCTATGTTTAGTAGAATCATGATATATCTTTCGTTTTAAATCGAAATTTCGCAAACTAAACCTTTTTGGAAAGCTAAGATAGAGACCGACGATCTTTGTATTGGTGGAGGATTTCGAGATTTGGACCATTTATACCTAAAAATGCGTTGTAACATAAGACTAAAATCGAGACTTAATTTAGTCTTTAGGGCTGATTTGAGAAGATCAATTTGAAACATATTCAACCAATTTGAATACATAATAAACACACTTAACTGACTTCAGGGACTTAGGGGACCGTAGTTCGGGTATCGAGGAGCTTGTCGAGTTGGATTCGAGTGTCCGGGGGAGTCGGAGCGCGGATTAAGGTGCGTAAACCCATGGAAATGCCTCATAGAATTCATGATTTGGTTTATCGATTTCGCTTTTCATGTGTGACTGCTGGTGGGCACACATGAGGTTTTCACTCTTATTTCGGTGTGCGTATATATTGGTTGTGGCTAAATCGCTTGCACGGGTTACTTGTGATAGTGCTCGTGTTGATGGTAGTAGAATATATCTACGACTGTCGGGAGGGATTAAGGTGGTCCTGATGTGTAACAGCGTCGGAAAGGGACCATGTCGTTTACTGAAGTTGAGGTTTAGTCACGTTATATACGTTTCTTTCGATTTATCGATCTTGTTGGTGTAGGTTGTCGCGCGATGCTTACATTTATTTCGGAGGAATATGACGTACTATTGTCGTGTTATATTCATTCATAGGAATATGACGTACTATTGTCGGATGTTATATTCGCACGTCTCGTACTTTATCAGTTTAATTTCATGAATATTGTGTAGACTTCTCTTAGGATTTTACTCACTGGACTCGTCACTGTATTTGTTAGGTGATTGAGTGTAGATCCTTCGACGAGCAAGGGCAAGGGCAAGGAGGTACTGGGCGATTACGTCTGAGATTGTGGAGCCAGCTCGTGTGTGATATCAGTATGTATTTATTTTACTTTTGTTGGGTTTTGGGGACCATAGAACACGATTACATGTATATGAAACTTTT
Source organism: Stephania cephalantha (assembly GCA_039657325.1). NCBI lineage: Eukaryota > Viridiplantae > Streptophyta > Magnoliopsida > Ranunculales > Menispermaceae > Stephania > Stephania cephalantha. Next base: position 52,541,607 of record CM077569.1, on the reverse strand, counting down.
ATTATACTTGACTCGCCTTGATATATACATGGTATCATTTGTCGGGTTTTCCACTACTTGGGATTGTTGAATACTTGTATAACTTACTTAAATTAAAACTTTCGCTTTAAAATTTCATTATAACTTGATAAATTGATTAATTAGCTAATGAAATCATTAATAATTATATGAAAATTAATTAGCTAAGTTAGGATTAAATGAAAAAGTGCAAGTAGCCACGTAGGTCGCGGAACGTCAAGGATAAGAGGGCCATGACGTGGCAAGACTTGGTGACATGGGATGTGACGTGGCGGGTAGCAAGGCGGCACCTCGAAATATGCTCAAATTGGTAGAACTCCAGTAATTACTTTATTTGATAGCGGATCACCGCAACCTGATTGCAGAACAACTGGTGAAGCCGTTGAAATTGGAGACTTCACCACATCCTCAACCTTACCCACTGGGATGGTTGAAGAAAGATTTAGAGTTGCAGGTAGAAAGCCAATGCACTTTCAAATTTGCAATTAATGAAAAATTTTATGATCAGGTGACTTGTGATATCGTACTATTGGATATATGCCAAATAATTTTTGGTAGTCCTTATTTATGGGACCGAGATGCTACTTACTACCGGCGGTTAGTAAAAGATGGCAAGAGATTCAAAATTATGACATCAAAGGAAAAAAGAAGTTGCAACTTATGATTGCACAACGGACCGAACATATGGTTAATTACAACCAGAAATTCAATTTATTGACGATTCAACCAACCCAGGATGAGTTTGTCAATTCAATAGGACTTAATTTTAATGATTTTTCAAGTGATCAGAAAAAATAGCTTTATCAATCATTGAATGATTTCGAAGGTGTCATGCAAGAACCTACAGTTTACTACTTCAGAGGATGCTTTCCAAAAATAAACCAACTATATGGGGTTTGAAGGAAAAAAGAGCATTAGAGACTTTGAAGAAAATAACTTGTGAAACAACAATTCTTCGAAAAGTGAATGATCTAGTTCCAAGTGAAGCAACTACAAAATACTTGGTTTTAGATAGGAAGGCTCGAAAGACCAGAAAGGAAAGTCAGGAATTTTTCTGGATCTGCGAAAAGAGTCAGTTTTCAAATCATGCAAAGTGGTACTTTGAAGAACAAGTCGGAGAAAAATTTTCCCACTTAGTTAGTGGAATGCTTTTGAGGGACCAAAAGCCTCTTATAGAGGAGGTTTGATCCATTATTTTTTTTTTTTTTATTTTTGTAAAGAAAAAAAAAAGTTGATTTGGTTTCAACTACTTCTAGTTAGTTCCCACTACGAACACGTTTCCGTGGTTTATCTCTTTCTCTATATCTACCAAAACATGTGTAGAAAGAAAAAAATACACAGAGAGATTTGAGAAAAAAAAAAAAGAGTGATCAGGAAGTAGATGAAATTTTGAGGGAGAGAGTGGGATGTCGAGGCTTTTAGCCGAATTCGGTATTGTTTTATAAACTTTCTTCGTAGTGAATTTTTCTGCTCTACAGAGTTGTGGATGTTTTCCAATTAAGGTTTTTCCACGTAAATTTTTTTTTTGTCTCTTGTTTATTTTGATTCCGCAAAATTTTATTATTTTTTTTTAGTTTTTGTTCCTTGGGATATTGGGATCATTTAGTTGCCACCTTTAGTAATATTTCTTTATAAATCTCTTCTATAGTTTCAATGAAATGTATTGTGGCACTTATCTTTACTTGGCTTCATCGTTATCATGTCCAGGCAACATCGTATGTAACTGCATCGTATTGCATTTATCTTGAAGCGTGTATATTATTTCATAATTCATATATTGTAGAAAGATTGATGAACACTTTTTTTCTTTACATGCATAAATTGGCATTATGATCAGTTGAGGGTACAGTGAAAAAAATATATCAAAGACTAGTGACATGTTGACTCAATTAGACTTTGTTCACGTCTAAAGAGAGTGTGAAGAGATTGATGGTATTGGTGTATATGGTCTTTCGTTTGAAAATGATGTGTACTCTAAAATGTACGACAAGTTGGAGTTCTTAACCTATTTTCTTTCCAACTCAACAAGTCAAATGTGGGATTATTCTCACAATCTTCAACATTTCTCTGCACCTACCTTTTAATATGCTTTCGCAGACATCAATCAGTTCCTTTGTGTTTGTTTATTTATTTATTAGAATAATTCTTTGAGTTTATTTTGAATTACCATTTTAACACATGTTTTTTATGCATTTCTTGAAGTGATTAATTGACAAATATGTCACTAAGCGTGTCATATTCGGCTTATTTTATACTTTACCATTTTAATACATGCTCTTGATGCATTTCTTAGTTTAATCGACGCATTTTCACGAATGAGAAATTCAAAGAATGAGCCATCCATGTAAATGATGTAGTAACATGAGCTAAGGTAACCACGAATTATACCTATTCGAAGCACAAAATATTCTATTTAACTAATTAAAAAAAATCTATAATATATTAAGAATTTAAAAGTAAATAAACGGTACTGTTGTAATTTTTAGCAAATTAATTCCCTAGGCTAGCTAGATATAGAGTCCCTTTGTCTACATGAGTTGTAGCATCATTCATTTTCTATAATTTTCTATAATCTATATCTAGATTAGGTCACATGTGGCCGCCAAAAGGCGTACGTAACCGCCACCTCACCGCCAACTCACCAACATCGATAACGCCTTTTGAGAAGGCGTTATCGATAGAAATCATGGCGGTGAGGTGGCGGTTACGTGGCGGCCACATGTACGATAGCGCATTTTGAAAATGCGCTATATCTCGTACACGCCGCGCCACGTCACCGCCACCTCACCAAATGGACTCGCCGATCTTTCCGCCACCGCCGTCGCCGCATTGGTCCGCGACGTCCCCACGGACGTTGCTTCTGGGTTGCGTTGTACTCGCCGCCTCCCCTCGCCGGCGCTGGCGTCGTCGTGTCGTAGTCGAACGATCTCGACAATTACAACCAAAGGAGTTTATATTTGTATACGAAAGAAACCAATTTTGAATATATATATATATATATATATATATATATATATATATATATATATACACATTGGTTTCAACCTTCAACTTTATTTTCTAAACCTAACCTAACTCGGCGACCGAAACGGCCGATGTCCACGTACAACCCATACAACCCATAGCGATATTCGACCCATCGATGTCCACGTGGACCGTCCACGTCAGCAAGAGTTACACGGATAGCGCCTTTTCAAAAGGCGCTATCCGTGTAACCCGATCTACGTGGACGACCTTACACAGATAGCGCCTTTTCAAAAGGCGGCTATCTGTGTAAGGACGGTCCTACGTGGACCGTCGTACGTCAAGAACCAAATTTACCCACTTAAATAGCACCTTTTGAAAAGGCGCTATTGCCTATTCTCAAAAAAAAAAAAAAAAAACCACCCTATTTTTCGGATTTAAACTAAAAACATTAATACTTTTGTAAAAAGATCCTAGCTGATTGCCTTTGTCTGCATGAGTTGTAGCATTCATTTTCTATAATTTTGCCATTTCAACTTTGAGCCATAAGTATGGCTATTTCCGCACCACTTCGATCAAGCAATCGTTCCATCTGTGCAAATAGCTTATCGATACTGCATCGATCATCATCTATGTACCTCATATTTTTCTAGAATTACTGCTACCTTAAACAGCATATTTCGGCATTGTACACCACAAAAATTTGCACTAAACATATTTATTTCCAACGACGATATCGAATTTAACAAAGATACAGATCATTTCATTTTCAAACACAGTGGCTCTAGAACCATTTCTTGCAATAACACGCACCATCAAAACAAGACAAAACACACAAGCTCATCATACATTCATTCGCCAAGCAGCTAACTAGCATAACTAAAAGCAGTACAAACTCAAACCCCAATATACCCGCTACGCTCCTCAAGTTAACTGATCAAGCAATTTTCACCTCAATCGTCTTGGGCTTCTTCGGCTCCGGCGGCGGCAACTTCTCCACCGTCACCGACAGCACTCCGTCCTGACACACCGCCGAGATGGCCTCCACATTGGCATTTTCAGGCAGCGTGAACTTCCTCATGAACTTCCCCACCCTCCTCTCCATCCTCAGATACTTAGCCCCTTCCTTCTCCTCCACCGCCCTCTTCCGCTCGCCGCTGATCACCAGCACGTTGTCGTCCTCCACCTGCACCTTGATGTCCCCGGACTTCAACCCAGGCATGTCGATGATGAATACGTACGAGTTCGGGTACTCCTTCACGTCCACCGGAGTCGACGCCATCGCCTTCGCGTCGCGGACGTAAGTTCTGGTCGGACCGTGGGAGGATTTCTCGGATGCGTCGTCGGCCGACGAGTCGAGGATTTGGTGGAGAGAGGAGAGGAGGTGAGGGGCTTCGAAGATTCGGAGATCCATTAATGGCTGCGGAATTCAAAAGTGATCGATCGATCGATGATGATGATGATGAGAAGATGAGATTTGATTAATTGTAAGATTTTTCTCTAGATGTGTGTTCGTGTTGCGATTGTGATTTGGGAGGTTGGAGGAGAGGGGATTAAATAGGGAATGGAGGGGAGGTTCTGGAAGTGGAGAAGAAGGTGTTGGAAGGTTCGAGAGCGGAGAGGAAGTTCAGGTGTCGAGAATGGGAGAGAAGGTTCCAGTACGTTCTTGGGTTTGAGGCGGGGTAACGCCGTTGGATGGGGCTTTTAATGTGTGGGGACAGATGATCTCTATGTACATCGAACGAAATGCATAGAAAATACTATGCAGCATGTCTGAAGTCAAGCCCTGATTTGGATAATCTTTGATCTAATCCAATGGATTAGGTTTAAATGGAGGAATCATAGAAATTATTAGTAACCTTTTTTTTTTGTTGAATTTCATAGTAGCGATTTTTTGTTAGGGGAATATTAACAAGGGCTTCTTCAACCCCTCCCCAGTAAAAAAAATGTAACTTCCAAAAAAAATAGTTCAAAATAACTCACTATATGTTGAGATTTCCAAACTATTTAAATTTCTTCTAATTAATGCGTCACATGTTAACTTTAGTTTATCTCTACCTTCTCGAATTTTCTCAATTTCTATCGAATCAAATTTTCTAGTTGAGTCATTGATAGACGTCTTTACAAAAAAATCTCTCATTTTTTAATAGTGATGATTTAAAATTTCAAGACTTGACCCCACACAACTAAAAATAGTCAAACAAAGGAAACCCAACACTAAATTGGCGTGGGGGGTACAAATATATAGCATGACATTGTACTAATGTGGGAATAGCAGCGAATCTAATGCCATCGACTAATGGAGATTCCAAAACTTCCATGGTGATTTCAAGGGCTCAACTCCTCAGAACTATACTTCATCATCATGTTGAGAATTTTGTGTGTTTGATTAGAGTGTATATTTTAAATCAACTAATTTTATTACATAATCTCGAACTATTTTAATGAAGATGTTGTCAAAAGGATGCATGCAAATTGGCCTGAGTAAATGGAAGTGTGTTATTGTCCTTAGACTAGTTACTCGAGTTTAAGTCATGGGAATGAAAACGGGAATGAAAACACCAATACGTTGAGAACTGTGACGGCCCTTTCCTTAATTTAGGGCACCGCCCGGCCTAATCCCGTAATTAAGCCATACTCTCAGCCACGTAGGACTTAACTACGTATTAGTCAACCTTATTGTCTTATTCTCATTGTTAAACGTGTTCAGGAAAATTAGTATACGTCACATTATTATTGAATTTCAGAGTTAATTATTAAGTTTAGCGAAAGTCTTAACATTTATGCGGAAGTAATATAATAAATCTTAAGTGCAAAAACCAGGAATCAACATCAAATGCATATAAATATTAAAAAGATGATAACCCAGTGAGCTAGTCAAGTGACAAGTCAGAAAACTAACCGCCCAATCTAATATACAATCCAAAATGCATAGAAAAGACATAAAGTAAGTACTGCATCAAAAGTCGAGACCTACAAGATAGGAAATAGAAAATCGTCGAATGCTCAGGGATAGTCACCGATATTCTCCTTGCTTGGCCTGCTGCTCGACGGATTTACGTACACCTATCGTCATAAAAAGGACGATGAGTACAATATGTAATAAAGTAATTTCTGAAGATTCTTTTGTACATTTCTAAACATAATCGACTAGTATTTAAAAGCATAAATATAGCGAATAAGTGCTAAAATGAAAATATGCTAGAAAATACCATAGTTAAACAAAATGAGACTGACTCAAAACTAAGTAGTAGTGGTCTAGATCCGATCAATCGTGCGCTACGTCACCTCGGCCTTTAAAGCCAGTTTTTTTAAAGAAGTGTGTGTTATCGCACAGTCTGATAACCAATTGAACTCCAAATATCACTAGGGACTGTAACCTCAATAGGCCGACATCCCCGAGTATCCAACCCTATGTGACGCGTCATAGTGGCGAGTGCCGACATCTCCGAGTATCCAACCACGTGTGTCGCGCATTTCTTATAGTGCAATTATGGGCCTAGACGCTAAAACTACTTTATAAGTTCAAGGATAAAAAGTACAAAGTCCATTACACTCCAATTTCATTACTCTAATCCTAACAACATGCTATTCACGTTCACACTTTTATCAAAACTGTAAGAAAGACATAGAACACGGGAATAGAGTCAATAAATTCATAAGCAAATGACATCATGACAAAAACACTCATATAATGAGTAGAATATGAAACAAGTTCACGATATCAAGTTTCAAGACATTTCATAGTCAAATAGACTGTAAAACAGATAATTAGGGTGAAATGTAAACAATAACCTCGACAAGATTACTTACAATCACATAATGTATTCCCTAGCTTAATCAGTGTAACGGGATTTGGGATCGTGAGATAGCTCAGGACTCTATATTGTTGATAGTTTGATACATTGGGGTACATTATTAATTTATGATGGTATATGGGTTTTCCACACTAGGTAGCAGAGTTAAATGCATGACTTTAATGTTTTATATATTGTTTTTGTCATGTCAAAAGACTTCCGCTGTGATTTATTTGGGTTTAAAATGATCTTAGCAGATGACTTGAGTTCAATAACAATTTAAACAATAAATTGTTGTAATTTGAGGTTAATAATGATTAAATGGTGGATGAGTTAGCATATAGGACACAATTGGCGCTGATAGACCAGGTTGTGAGCCCGCATCGGCCGATCAGCCTCCATACACCCCAAAACTCGCACTCGGACTCCCGAAACTCTTCCCTAGGTTTCTGATATCATTTAATATGTGTTAGAGTGTGTTTAGAACCTTATTTTAGATTTTATACTAGGCCAGATAATTTAAGTGTGTTTTGAGAAAATACTGATTTTTGTATTGTCAGAGCACCAAGCGCGCCTGGTAGTTTATCTAGGGCGCTAATGACTCCATTAGAGTGCTACCCATACTAATTAGCGCGATACACGCAGGTAGCACGCTAGCTAGCACGTCTAGCGCGCCATGCGCATGAAAACCCTGAATTATGTACTTTGAATTCTGACTTTTCTCTCCACATCGCCAACTCTAAAGCCCTTGATCCCTGTTCTCCTCCACCATAGACCCAAAACATCCACCCCAACAACAACCACAACTCACAGTTCAATTATATAATCAAATCCATCAATTTAAACTAAGTTAATGTGTGAGTGAAATTACCTAGTAGTACGCCACCACTAGCTCGATCCTCCTTTTCCAAATCCACAAGAATTCCACTTCAAATCACTGATTTATCTCCAATTCTTCCTCTCCAGATTTCTTCTTCTCTAAGTTAATGAATGAGATGATTTGCATGAGTTAACATATTCAATCTTATATATATATATATATATATATATATATATATATATATATATATATATATTGATAAGATTGTTTAATAACCATTGATCTTAATGTATACACGTATCTCGAGACTAATCTAATGAGTTTCACACTTAAGATTTATTATATTGTTTCTGAAATTCTATAATAGTGTAACATGTGTATTACTTATCCTGGACACGTTTAAGGCTGACTAATACGTAGTTAAGTCCTAAGTTGTTGAAAGTAAGGTTGTAACGTCCCAAAATTTCTAACCGTGTTTACGTCTTTAAACAGGCTCAACGACCCGTACTGTGGGACACACACCGTGATATGTCCATTGATCGAGGCAAGGGCCGAGGTACATTTTATATTTGTTATGATGTATGTCTAGTGTATTGTATATGTGTAAACTATTAAGTTAATTTTATACGGGTGTGTAGGTATCGAGACGAGCGGGGACGTACCTCGAGTCACGTGTCGATGTGGGACCGAGGTAGCGGCATATTGGGGTAAGTTTAATTTATTTGAATTTAATGTGAATTAATGTGGGTTTAATAAGTGGCTAATGTGGCCACATTGAAATGAATATGAAAGTGCCTATAGTTAGTTCAAATAAAACAAGGATCATTTGATGTACATCGAGACACGCATTAACCCATCAAGAGGGCAAGTGTCAACATGTTGAGTTACTCACTAGTGACTTGAGGGACAAGTGAGACAAGGTGGTCCATGAGATGAGCCTCGAGACACGTGTGCACATCAATGATCAATGGCTAGTATTTAAACATAGCACTATATATGGTCAAATTGCACATTAGTCAACATTTTGGTTTCTTATCTTCTCAAAATCGGTAGGAGAGAAAGGAAGGAGAAAGAAGAGAGATTCTGGAGTGATTTGGAGAGGAGGAAGGTGTGGAATTGGTGAAGTTTTGGTGAGGAAGAAGAACAACAACAAGTTAGGTAACTTTTCCACACCATACACTTGTGATTGTCACGGCCCAAATCTCTAAACCCCGTTTTAATTCCTTAATCAGGATCACCGACCCTTGACGTGGGACCTACACTGTGATACGTGCACCGACCGAGGCACGTGGCCGAGGTATATCGTATTTTTTGTATTGATGTGTGCCTAGTGTTATGTATTGTGTAGACTTACTAAGTCGGTTTGTACAGTTGTAGGCGTCGAGACGAGAGCGGGGACACGCCTCGATATGCGTGTCGACGCGGGTACCGGGTAGTTGACATTACCAACTATTAGGTCGGGGAAACGAAAACACACAAAGTGAATAAAAATATGTCACGTAACTAATATGAAATAGATATTGGGTGACTAGCGACGCGGCGGTACGCGAATATCACGGTTCGGACGCAAAACCGGGCGTCGAAACGCCCAAAAACACGGGTGAGTGTCGTAGTTGTGTCACGGTTAGGTGTCACAAACCCCATCACACTTGTCCCAACCTAAGTAACAATTGTCAAAACTACATTAACACTTGGCCCAAACTCACACCACGTGTCTGTCCACCCACTTACACTTACAACACACACACACATGCAAACACACAGACGAACAAGGAGAGGCCGAGAGCGAGGAAGAAGAAGAGGAGAGGAGGAGGAGAAGCAGGGACGCGCCGGGAAGGAAAGGAGACGTCAAAAGCGAGGTGAGCCTTCGTTGTGGTTGTGGGTTTCGGGTGGTTGGCGGTGGGGTGGCCGAGAGGGGTTCGGCCATGGAGGCCGAACCCCATGGCCGAACGGTGCCGAGGTGGTATTCCACCGGGGTTGGGGTGGAGAGCAACCCCAACCCATCACCGGAGAAGAGGAGAAGAGAAAAAAAAAAAAAAAAAAAAATGTTGTTCTTGCTCCCGATCGAACCAGTCGATCGGGAGGAAGAAGGTGCACACGCGCGCGAGCGTGCGCGCGTGTGCACCCCTTACTGGGCCGGGCCCAGAACGGGCCAGGCTCGGCCCATGGGCCGAGCCTGGACCCGACCCAAACAGAAATTAAAAAAAAATGAAAGAAGAGAAAAAGGGAAGAAAAATGAAAGAAAATTTGGAAAAATTCCGGAAAAATTGGGAAAAATTAGGGAAAATTATATGTCGATAAAATAAATAGAAATTGATAAAGTTCTATGAAAAGAACATATGTGGGAATGTCGGTGATGTTTAAATTGAGCTTAAACCCACTATATTTGAACTAATGAGACACCAAACTCGGAACCTAAGAAAAAGGTACGGGAGCGAATACAAGATTTGGAGTTACGGGAGGCCAGTAAAGCTAGGACTTTACTTTGTTGTTGTGAGTATACTCAATGGCAACTTTACTTGACATTTCATTTCTATTAATTGTTGTCCTTGCATAGTCCTTTTGACTATTTTGTCTTTGTATTCTTATATCATGTGTTCTTTGTGTCTATGCTCACTTGATGAGTCTAGTTTGCATGATATCCATTCATTTGATTTGATTCGTTGATTCTATCCCATGCTATGTCTATTCTTGTTGTTTTAAATGTGAATTTAATGATAAATAACATGCTATTAGGCTTGTGAATATCTTAAAAATGTTTAAGAGGACTTGTATTCTTTATTTGTTTAGGTATGTAGATGTGCCTATGCCTTGACAATCCATACTTGGTATTTCTTGAAATTTAAAAATTAGTTTTCGCATTTAGGTCTCGTACTCGATCGAGGTGTGCGCGACTCACGGGGTTAGAGTCCCTGGGGATGTCGGCACATGTTACTTGACACTGTATGACACTCGGGGTTAGAGTCCCTGAGGTGGTCTACACACCGTGGTTAGAGTCCCTGGTAACACCGGGGTTAGAGTCCCTGGTAACACTTGGGTTAGAGTCCCTCGTGCTATATGATTATTGAGTCGGAGTGACACGTTTCACTGCCGACCGGACCTAAATCACCACTACTTAGCCTAATGTCGGTATCACTTGTTTAACTCTCGGTATTTACTCGCATATAGTTTATTTTACGCTTTTCCCATTTATATGCTTTTAAATACCATTTGAATATTTGGAAATGCAAATTAAACTTGTCATCGAGGATTATTGTTTTATTCTTGTACTCACCGTCCTTTTTATGACGGTGGGTGTAGAGCCGTCTACTGCCAGAAGGTCGGACAAAGAGAAGATCGACGATTATCCCCGAGCCCGCGCACGTCATCGCATCGATTGTAGGTCTTCTTTTGATATTTTGATTGTATATGTTATATACGTCTTTCGAATACTATTTCGAGTCCCCGGTAACACTTGGGTTGAGTCCCTCGTGCTATATGATTATTGAGTCGGAGTGACACGTTTCACTTTGCCGACCGGACCTAAATCACCACTACTTAGCCTAATGTCGGTATCACTTGTTTAACTCGGTATTTACTCGCATATAGTTTATTTTACGCTTTTCCCATTTATATGCTTTTAAATACCATTTGAATATTTGGAAATGCAAATTAAACTTGTCATCGAGGATTACTTGTTTTATTCTTGTACTCACCGTCCTTTTTATGACGGTGGGTGTAGAGCCGTCTGCCAAGAAGGACAAAGAGAAGATCGACGATTATCCCCGAGCCCGCGCACGTCATCGCATCGATTGTAGGTCTTCTTTTGATATTTTGATTGTATATGTTATATACGTCTTTCATATACTATTTGGGGTTGTATATTGGGTTGAGTGTTAGTTCCCGATTTGACTTAGACTATTTTACTTGTTTCACTGCATTTTGAGGACTTTATATATGTGATGTCATTTCCTGGTTTTCCACACTTAGGATTTTATAAATGGCTTCCGCATAAGTTACTAATTGCTTCCGCATAATCAATAAGACTTCCGCTAATTAATTAAGTGTATTACTTATCCTGAACACGAGAAAAGAGACGTCTAGGTTGTAAAGGCTGACTAATACGTAGTTAAGTCCTGCGTGGATATGATTAGGGCTTAATTACGGGATTAGGCCGGGCGGTGCCCTAGATTAGGAGAGGGGCCGTCACAGTGATTTCATCCAAATTGATGATGTTGTTACTGTTGTGTGTTGGGATAGGTGTTAGGGACCTCGTATAACGTGTATGAGAGTCCCTAATGCAAAAACGAGGCCTATGTGTGGCGAAAACCCGAATTCGAAGTGCAGAATTTTGGGTTCTGCTGCACATAGGCTAGACAGATGAATTAGCGCGCTAATGTCAAAAGTTAGTGCGCTAACATTGAGTAGCGCGCTAGAAAGCCGAGGTAGCGCGCTAATGTGACAGTTAGCGCGCTACTGTTCACAATTAGCGCGTTAATTTCTCAACCAATACTAAAAATCAGCCAAGTCTAAAAATGGTCTAAACACTATAAATGGGTTCAAACACACTCTGACACCTGTCAAACAACTCCAGGGGGACTAAGCGGAGATCCCGGGAGTTTGAGAACGCATTTCGGAGTGCCGAAAGATCGGATAGGCTAGGACAAGCGTGTGAATTGTAAGTAAAGTTGTGAGAATTCTATATTTCATTTCATTCTTATTGATTTATTGGTCTATTTGTAGACATTGCTACTTGTAATCTTACATCATGTTGTTCTTGTTTCTATTCATGATTGAATATTGTGACATGATGCCTTGTGATGTGTTTCATTGATTCAAATTCCTATTTTTGATGTCATTTTTTATATATAAAAAATTGATGAAAAGCATGCTATTGGAATAACTTGAATTAGATTGACTTGTACTCGATTTCCTTAGGGCTTTGTAGCCTAACTTGTTTTGGAATCCTATAGAGTTGGGATTATTTGTCTTTGAAACTAAAGTAGGGATTATCTAGTGTCAATTGCACAAGAGATGGGCGGTTCACAGGGACATGGGTCTACCGGGGTTTCGGCACTCACCACTACACTTGCGTGGCACACGAGTTATGGGGCTCGGGGTGGTCGGCAAGAACGAGGTTGATGTTGTATAAGCGTAGAGCGCAGCTCCGCTATTTGTGATAGACATGTTGAGCGCAGCTCCATGTAGTAGTGGAAAAGGTTTGGTGATAGGTTCTCACCGCCGACCGGACGTAGATCATCTCGACTTAGCCTGTGTCAGTCTTTATATTTTTAATTGTGGTATTTACTTGCATTACTTGTTTCAGCTATTTATTTCGCTATTTTATGCTTTTAAATACCATTCGTTTATTTTGGAAATGTGGCATAAGATTCTCCAGTTATTACTTAAATATCACTATACTCACTATCTAGTTTGTGACAGTGGGTGTAGGTCCGTCGAACAGCAGACCAGGGAAGGAGAAGATCGGCGACTTCCTCTGAGCAGTTCGACGACTCTCCTCACTCATTTTGTATGTCTCGACTTTTGTTGTATTATTATTTTTATGTCATTTTGGGTTGTACATTGGGTTGAGTGACTAGTTTCATATATATACATGCATTTGATGTTGTATTTTCCTGGTTTTCCACATTTAGGATTTTGGATAATGAAAGCTTCTGCATAACATGATAACAAATTTTACTTAACTCTGACTTTAATAATATATTGTAACATGTAATTGAGAAATATATGGACGAAAGGCTGACTAATACGTAATTAAGTCTTATGTGATTTGGATTAAGGCTTAATTACGGGATTAGGCCGGGCGGTGTTAGTAGTTGGGGCTGTCACAAAGGTTTAATTACGAGATTAGGTCGGATGGTGCCCTAAATTAGGGAAGTGGTCGTCACATGAGCTCCTATCATTTATATGGTGCATGACTTAGGGTGAATCCGGAGTAGTCAGATAGTCAAGATATTAGGTGATTTAAGCTAAAAAAATTGACAAATGAAATACTTTTTAGGCGAGCCCGATCTAGACCTAAGCAGGCTCGAACTAAAAGTCATAGGTTGAGCCCAGCTTGAAAAGCTCATCTATTTTTCTAAATTAATAAATAAATATTATTTCAATACATTACATGTGATTTTTTTTATTTTTTTATCCTTAGACCACTTGGTATCGGACTATTTGACTACTCCGGCCTTGCCCCGAGTCGCGCTCCATCTGGGGGTGGGGAGCTCTTAACGGTGACTTTTCCATTTTCTGGCGTCGATGGTTAAAGAGCATGCCAAGTCGCTTCCACTTGAGCCATTCGATCATTGGTGTAAAAAAAAAGTTTATACTTCGATCAAGGCCGCTGGTTGGGCCCAACTTTAGCTTCACTAGAACCAAAAACGATTCATGTTAGATGGCCCTGAGCAGATCATGCGCGTGTAACCAATCCCATGAAAAGTTCTACTTTGGACTTGGAGTAATCGAATTTGAGACCGCAATTATCACTAGTATCTTGGCATTTTGGACGTGTTCCAACCATGGATCAAAACTTCGATTTCATTTTATAATTCGCCCTCTTGATAATTGGAATTAATTCGAAGAAGTTTAATTCGATGTGGATAATTTTGATAAAAATTTGCTAATTAAGAGAAATTTAAGAATTTTTATTTAAATGGTTAATAAACTAAAACTCATTTTATAGGATGTCAAAACAAACACAATTAATCATCTATACATTAATAACTCACAATTTAATGGTTTTAAGTCAATTTTATTGACACTAGTCATGCATATTGTGTATGGTAGATCACTTTTTAGAGAAAATTTAAGTTGATTCTTCTCACTAATGTGATGTAAATACAAACCTTCACTGCCCCACACACTAATTCGATTTTCGACCGAAATTTTTGCAATTTCTCCTTATTTTTAGTGATCCATATCAATTTGTATCAAAGTTATCGATTTTTAACATAAACTTCGATGAAATTTTGTAATTTTTAAACTACCTGTGAACTCCGTTTCGATCCCTTCAATATCGATAAACTTTGACTAAAATTTAGTTAATTTTATTAAATCAACTTCCAGGTGCCAAATGAAATGAAACATTATATTTCTCTCGCACGTGGTACAGAAATATTTAATGCAAAAAATAATGTCTACTATTCACCATAAATACAAAATTTTAAGGCTTTACTTTTTTGTTGTTTTGTGCTTAATCTGATTTTGGCCCAAAGAAAAAAAAATTGCCCATGACTTGATCAGGGGTGGTGACTTGTACTATATCTGAAGATTTTTTTGAATACATGTACATGCCAAGTGCAGCTTCCATCCAGGCCTATAGTTGTAGTCCTTTCTCCAAATGCTTCTACGTTTAAAGTTGTATTTTTATTTTTCCACTTTAGCCTCCATGACACTTTGAAGCTTCACACACACAAACACAAGGCACACACTGTTTTTCGTTTTTTTGCTGACCCCACCATTCACATATTTCTATAAAAAACTCTAAATCACACAACACGCACACACGATTCTTTTTTTCTTGTTTATCTCTATAAAATCTCTAAATATATAAAACAGTCTATATATATATTTCAAAACAGTCTTACTATATTTTTTTTGTGAAACACAAGCCAATTTATTGAATCAAACTAGAAATATAGTACAATCATAATCCAATAGTATAGAAATATTAGAAGGATTACACAGATCATTTTTAGAAGAGAGGACTAGATGAAATACAAACTATTTAACAAAACAATAAAATTATAAATTCTTTCTAATAAATTTAATTTATATTATATTTTGCAAGATGCATTGTAAAAGTAAATAAAGGTTATGCAAGTCCTTTCCCCTCCTCTTTTCTTCCGGGCTTGGGACCGACATGAACAATAATTTTTATAGACAGAGTTAAAATGGGTGCTAATAATAAAAAATCAAACGAGACCTAACAAATGTCAAAATAAAAAGCTAAAAAAACTTTTGATATGGTGTGAATTTACAGATGACAGCAGATTGTCCATCGATCGAATCTTATAAATAACAAACAATATTAAATATTCGATTAGAAAATAATACTAGAATCACATACATATTTTTCAAATATAAATTATTTTTGAAAATGGTATGTAATACTTACTGTTTGGCTTGCTCTGTGAAATTGTTGTATTAAATTTGAGTCTTCCAAATTATTAGAACTCATCTCTAAATTAGGTAATTGATACGTGCTTGAAAAGGTGAAGCCTTCACCGCCAGCATTACATTGTCCCTGCAAAAAGAAATCTTAATCAAACTCATTAAATTTTCTGAAAGTAATTTTACTTATTTCAACACAAAATACCTGTACTGAGCTATTGATCCAAGTCACTGGAAAAACTTGAGGGTGAGGAGAAAAAGAAGCCGCAACTGGTAGATTTGCGTTTTGCTTGTTCTTATTACTTTTTTTCTTCTACCAATTCTCAACACAACTCTTTTTTCGAGGTCCGCCACGAATTTCACCATCTTTCTTTTTTAGCCCTTTTTCTTCTTGGAGAATCACATCGTGTTGAGTTGAATAATCAACTTTCTCCTTTTGAAAGTCTTCATTTATTGAAACCTGATTCTTAATCTTCTTTATGAACTTAATCCTTACTTCTTCGATATGTTTCATTGTAAAATATAAGTCCTCTTTCGTTTCAGCTGCTACCCCAATCAAATTAATTGCACTTCTGCATAGATCTTTGTATCGTCTTAATATTGCCAGTTTAGAATCTTCAACATCTTTTACATCAGAACACTTAATTACATTAGTAACTGTAGCATCATTTGTCCACCTTTTTAAAATACACCAGCTTGGCATCAACTTGATGTCCTTTCGATCAAATACTTTGAGAACATGACATCATAGATTCTTGCAACTGCATGTTATTATATTATTTGCCGAATCAAATATCATTGTATGTTATCGAGTCATTGCATAAATACTAACCTTGTATGTCATCATCAAGTCATGTTCTTCATAGCAATTGATAACAAAGATTCATGGTTTTCTCAAATTCTTCTTGAAACCATTCAAAAACATTTGATGTGTTGCTTGTTCCAACAAAATGGAATTCACTTTCATTCTTGAATATTTTTGAGTCATTTCAAAGTTAGACTCAACTTCTTTGTACCGAAGATCATCCAACATCCTTTTAAAATGATTTGAAAAATCTCAATATATCTAACAGTGAATGCAAATATTTTTTTTTTTTTTAATTTGCTATTGAAACTCTCACTTAATTGGCTACTTTTCATGTTGGTACAAAATACATGTTTCTATATACCATTGCCCATTTTTCTTTTACTTTAAAGATTCTTTTCAACAAGCCGCACTCTGTACATGCCCTAGACAGCGTCTTTCCAAATTTAATCCGCCATATACACAAAAGTCAATCTTCCATCTATAGAATAAAGAGCAAAACGCGATGTCGATCTTATTATTCAACTAAACAGAGTTTTTTGTTTTCATTATTAATGAATTACAAAGCTTATGTTTGTTAGCTATATAGGTAGTTACAAATTGGTTCAAATTTGTATACCACCGTGACCCGTGTAGTGTAACATCAAATTGAAATGCAAAGGTGAATTTTTATTGCTGTAAAAAAAAGCTGAGAAACCAAACATGCACAGTACCATATAAATCACAATCACACTCTCCTCTCACCACAAAAAGTCCCAAATTTAAAACAAAATTAATTAAACTTCAACACAATCACGTACTACTCCATTTTCATCACCACCTTAATTGACACAAAACCACTAGTACCCAACCTTGACCTCAATGGTCTTGTGCTTCTTGGGCTCCGGCGGCGGCTTCTTCTCAACCGTAACCGTAAGCACCCCGTCCTGATACATCGGGCGTACCAGTGGGCCTTGCCCTGGGCTGTAGCCCAGGGCAAGGCCCAAAAAAAGCCCAAAAAAAAAAAAAAAATTAGTATTTAAGGCTTTTAAGCCCACACTTGCGACTGCAAGCGTACCCACAAATTCTCGCAGCCCCAAAAAAAAATTATAGCCCAACAAAAATCCCTGATTCGCCCATTTATTACACCGCCGAGATAGCGTCCACATTGGCATTCTCAGGCAACAAAAACTTCCTCATCAGCTTCCCCACCCTCCTCTCCATCCTCAAATACTTAGTATGATCCTTGTGGTCCTGCTCCTCCCTCTTCTTCCTCTTCCCGCTTATCACCAGCACGTTCTGCTCCTCCAGCTGCACCTTTATGTCTCCCTGCCTCACCCCCGGCATGTCTATTATGAACACGTACTTGTCCCCGTACTCCTTCACGTCCGCCGGCGTCGCCGCCATCGCCTTCGCGTCCCTCACATAACTCCTCGTTGGGGCGTTCATGGACTTGTCTGCCTCGTCCGTTGCTTCCAGCATTTGCTGGAGTGTTGACAACAAGGGTGCCTCGAACACTCTAAGATCCATACTTCTTGATTAATTAAAATTAGTTGATCGAGCTAGCACTCTAGCTATATATATGTAGTGTAACGGTTTTTTATTAATTTGATTAATTGCTTTGATAATTGAATGTTTATGAATTGTGATATACTTATATAGGAATTAGAGGGGCAGTGGTGTCTAGAATATGGGCGAATGTGCGCGAAGCATGCATTGGACATGTCCTAGCTCCATACGTACCCAAATTAATTGATTGCTGAAATGTTATTTGCAACCGTCGATGAAATCTGGGTCGTACGCCTATCGAGAATACTCGCAGGGTTGCCCCTAGTACGAGGCCCAATGGACGACTGCCCCAGGCATGCATCCACTAAGAGAGAAGGCCCATTTGAGTTAAACTTGGGGAGGTACCTTTAAAGTTTAAACTAATGTTTAAATTTGTGTTTAAAAAACTAATGTTTATTGAAAGGACACCCACAAGGCCACAACCATGTAGCAAATGTAATTGTATGTATAGCATGCGATTAAACTTATAATTAAAAAAAAAACAAATTAAAACATGCAATTTTACCCCTTTGCGAGCCAATTTGTATAACATAATAGCCTATTTTAGATAAGAGAGAAACAACAACAACAACAACAACAACAACAACAACATAACTTCAGTTCCAAATTAACTGGGGTCGGCTATATGGATCAAACTTTTCCATTGTGCTCGATTAAGTGCAATTGATGGTGAGCTTTTTCAAACCATTCAAATCCCTCATAATTAATGCATCCCATGTTAACTTTGGTATGCCCCTACCTCGTCGAATTTCTACAGTTTCTATTGAGTCAAGTTTTCTTGTTGGGGCATTTGTTGGCCGTCTTTGCAGGTGACCAAACCACCGCAACCGCCTCTTCCCTAATCTTTGTATCAATTGGTGCTACTCCTACTTGTCTTTGAATTTATATATTTCTTATTCTATCTTTACGAGTTTTACCACACATCCACCTAAGCATCCTCATTTCTGCTATATTCATTTTATGTAATTGTTGTTGCTTTACCGCCCAACATTCACTTCCATAGAGCATAGCAGGCCTAATTGCGGTCCTATAAAATTTTCCTTTTAACTTAGTAGGAACATTTCGATCACAAATCACCCCTGTTGCACTCCGTTATTTCTTCCATCCAGTTTGAATTCTATGTGTGACATCATTCTCAATGTTACCATCATTTTGTATGATTGATCCTATGTATCAAAAGTGGTTTACCTTAGGAACTTCTATTTCCCCTAATTTTACCACTCTGTCATCTCGATGTCTAGTGTTTCTAAACTCACAGTGCATGTACTCGGTTTTCGTCCTACTCAACTTAAAGCCTTTAGATTCTAATGTATTCCTCCAGAGTTTTAATTTCCTATTCACTCCATCTTTTGTTTCATCCGCTAAGACAATATCATCTGCAAATAGCATACACCATGGTATATCCTCTTGAATATGTCTAGTTAGTTCATCCATAACTAAAGTAAATAGATATGGGCTTAAAGCCGATCCTTGATGTGGTTCTATCGTAATGAGAAATTCTTTTGTAGCTCCTCCAAATGTCTTTATACTCGTTACTACTTCATTATACATATCCTTAATAGTGTCTATGTATCTAGCATGCACTCTTTTTCTTTCTAGAACCCACCAAAGAACATTTCTATGGACCCTATCATATACTTTTTCTAAATCTACAAATACCATATGAAGATCTTTTTTCTTTTTTCTATATTTTTCTAACAATCGTCTTACAAGGAAAATCGCCTCCATAGTTGACCTCCCAGACATGAAACCAAATTGGTTCTCTGATATTGTTGTTTCTCTTCTTAGCCTATTGTCAATTATCCCCTCCCAAAGTTTCATAGTGTGACTCATAAGTTTAATTCCCCGGTAGTTTGAGAAACTTTGAATGTCTCATTTGTTTTTGAAGATTGGCACAAGCGTGCTTCTTCTTCAATCCATTGACATTCGTTTTGATTTTAAAATTTTATTGAAAAGTTTTGTTAACCAAGTCAATCCAATTTCTCTTAAGCATTTCCAAACCTCTATGGGTATTTCATCTGGGCCACATGCTTTCCCTATTTTCATTCTTTTCAATGCCTCTTTAACTTTTACAATTCTAATATTGCGTGTATAGTTTACATTTCTTTCTTGGTGTGGGTTTTCATCTATTATAGTATCAACTTGGCGATCATTAAATAAACTATCGAAGTAACTTCTCAATCTCTCCTTAATATCATCCTCGCGCGTTAAAACATTTTGATTTTCGTCCTTAATACATCTTACATGACTTAGCTAGGTCTTGTTTCTTTTTATCTCTTAATTTGGCTAGCCTATATATATATATATATATTTATATATATATATATATATATATATATATATATATATATATTTCGCCACCTCTATTACCTAACCTTGTATATAGATCTTCCATGAAATTTGTTTTAGTTTGACTAACTACTTTTTTAGCTTGTTTTTTAGCTTCTCTATATTGATTGTACACATCTTCATCTTGACACTTAGGTATTTTCCTATACATCTCTCTTTTAGTCTTAATTGCTCATTGGACATCCTCGTTCCACCACCATGTTTCCTTCTTTGGTGGTCCCAAACCTTTAGATATACCTAATACGTTTGATCTCACTCTCCTTATGCAACTACTCATTTCTAGCTACATTGTATTAGCATCTAAGTCAAGATTCCAAACATTTTCCTTTAGTAGTTTTTCTCTAAACTCTACTTGTTTACTATGTTTTAGGTTCCACCATTTTATTCTAGAGTCGCTAACTCTTTTATTCATATTATGTTGTCGTGTTAGCTTAATATCAAGTTCTACTAACTTATGTTGGGTAGTAAGTGCTTCACCAGGTATTACTTTGCAATCTCTACATATTTTTCTATCTATTTTTCTTGTTAAAAGAAAATCTATTTGACTCTTGTTATAACCACTACTAAAAGTAATTATATGCGACTCCCTCTTCCTAAAACTAGTATTTGCTAAGACTAGATCGTATGCTGAAGCAAATTCTAAGATTGATTCTTCTTCTTCATTTCTATTACCGTAACCAAAACCTCCATGAACTATCTCAAACCCATCGTTACTTGCCCCGACATTCCCATTTAAATCTCTTCCAATAAAAACATTTTCATATAATGGTATACTTTGCATAAATCCATCCATATCGTCCCAAAACTTGCGTTTGATGCTCTCGCTTAATCCTACTTGTGGTGCATAGGCGCTAAGTATGTTAATTTTTTCGTCTCCAATAATTAATTTAACTAGAGTCAATCTATCCCCCATTCTTTTAACCTCTACGACCTTATCCTTATAATCATTATCCACCACAATTCCTACTCCATCGCATTTTCTATCTATACCAGTGTACCACAATTTAAACCTTATGCTTCATATTTCTCAACTCTTTTCTCCTACCCATTTTGTCTCTTGGAGGCAAGCAATATTGACTCTCTTTCTAATCATGATATCTACTAGTTCTATTGACTTCCCCGTAAGTGGTCATATGTTCCATATTCCTAAACGAATTTTTTCTCTCATTTGTATTTGTTTTCCTTTTCTATTTCTATTTTGTCTAAAAGATCTAGTATTCGTATCTATGATTTTATTTTTGTTTTCGTGTTTGTTTTGAACTAGCTTCTTTACCTACACTCGTCCTTTGTGTGGGAACCCTTGCTCATTTTTCTTCACACCCAGGCGGCGATGTGAAACACACCCTTGCTCATTTCTCACTACACCCGGGCTCCGATGCAGCGCGTCGCTAGGTGGAAACGCCCCAACGTTTTTATATGTTTGATCCATTTCATGAAAAGTGACAAAAGTTTTACGCTGGCTGTCAACCTATCGCAACCCTCCTCCATTTTCCAAGAATGAAAAATGAGCTTGGGGCCTCCCTCCCCCACTTTTCGGGTATGAAAAGTGAGTTTGGGACCTCCCTTACCCATTTTTCGGTATGAAAAAATGGGCGTCATAGTCCTCTTCCTTTATCCGGACTTGGGACCGGCTATGTAGCGCACATAGTGTACAACATAGGTGGAGTTTGTTTTGATCATTATAGATATTATTATTTCTTTCGTCTCTGATATTTTGATGAAGTATAATTCATTAATCGTACTTGAATTAATTTTATAGAACTGCAATTGGCATGTCTATGCTTTACGAGACGTGAATGTTAAGCAATAAAGAAACAATAACTACATAAAATGAATGTAGCGGAAATGAAGATGCTTAGGTGGATCATGGATGTTTGGTAAAACTAATAAATTGTTCGTGTTACACAATATGAACTTTATTAGGAGATAGAATACAAAATAGAGAAATTCAAAAAAAAAAAAAAAAAAGGAGTAGCACCAATTGACGCAAAGATTAGGGAGGGGCGGTTGCAATGGTTAGGACACCTCGAACGACAACCAACTAAGGATCAAGATTCTGACAAAATTCACCGAATTTTAGGCGAATGTTTTTGATATTTCAAGCCCCAAAACAAAACTCACAAGTAACTTGAAAATTACAAAGTTTCGGTGAAGTTCTCGTTAGAAATCGAAACATATTAACCTCGGTTTCGAAAAAACAAGTAATAATGCAAAAACATCGACATAAAAAAGTCCGTAAGTTACAAAAAAAAAAAAAACTTAAAAAAGAAATAATTTGCCGCCATTGGGCTTCAAACATATGACTTCCCTACTTTCAAACATTATATCAAATTATTGAGACGCCCAATTGATTGGTGCAAGCTTATTAGATTAAAACATAGTAGACAGATTTTCAGGCTAATAGAATGAGCCCTGGCTAAGTATATACATTCGAAGTAAGCATAAACTCTAATTTCAAATAGTTGTTATTAGCTCTAAATCATGATGTGCCAAGTTGCATGAATATTTAGAAAGAATGAAGAGATGATTCCAAATAAAATCACGTTGATGAATTGTCCATGTTGTGTGTTAACGAACTATTGTTTCAAACGAGAGAGGTCCTATCAACTATCAAGCATCATTTCGAGCCTTAACGAACTTGTAACACTTTTTCAGTCCAAAAAAACCCAAAATCGCCCAACTGGACAACGAAGCCCAAAATCCAAACCCACTGTCTCACTCGCTCCGATGCAGCCCACGTGGCGGCTCGGATAGGGCTGACACGTCATCTACGTGTCCGAACATCACTTCGCCCACCGAGTCGCCAAAACCCTAAAAACACATCAACCGGCAACCGACACGTGCCCCAATCTTATTACACCATCCCTTCCCAAACTACCCCCAATAATACCCGATCGTTCCCACCCATCTTTCTCTCTCTAAAAAACCCCAATCTCTCTAGTTTCTCTCTCTAGTTTACTGAAAATAGAACTTCTCCAATTCTCTCTCTCTCTCTCTCTAGCTCCTCTATATATGTGGGCGTGATTCGTGAATAGATTCTTGATCTGGGTTTGTTGTTCGCCTGATCAAGAACCCTAGATCTCTTCTCCGGCGACCGGAGATGGAGGCCCGATGACCAGTTTCTGGTTTTCCGGTAAGGTTCCCGGCCAACATTATTGGTATTGAATGAAAATGTTGTTTGGTTTGATTCGCGGCGTCGTTCGATCCAGAATCTGGTATCGCAAGCGGAGAAAAACTGTTGGTTAGAGAGATTGTTAGGTATAGATAGGTTTCTGTGTTAATTTTTGATCAATCTCGTGTTGTATATATACATGTGTGAGTGATTGTTGTTAATTATAACCGGTGAAGATCAATCTTGTAGGTTTGGTTTTTGTTATCTCTGATTGTACAGTTTTTTGGAGATTAGGGTTTGTTGGATTGGATAGGATAGGATTGGATTGGTTTGGTTTGGTTTGGTTTGGTTTGATTGGATTTCAAAAGTGGCGAAGATGAGTTTAAGCGCGGCGGCCGAGGAAGACTCGGCTCAGGAAATGCATCTTCCGGCCGATATCGATTGGCAAATGCTAGACAAATCGAAGTTTTTCTTCCTGGGCGCCGCGCTCTTCTCCGGCGTCTCCGCTACGCTATATCCAGTTGTGGTGTTGAAAACCAGGCAGCAGATTGCTCAAACTCAGGTTTCTTGCATCAAGACTGCATTTTCAATCTTAAATTGCGAGGGTTTTCGCGGTCTGTATAGGGGGTTTGGGACTTCTTTGATGGGCACAATTCCTGCTAGGGCACTTTACATGAGTGCTCTAGAGGTTACTAAGAGTAATGTTGGGACTGCAACGGTGCGGTTAGGGGTACCGGAACCAACGGCTGCTACCATTGCCAATGCGGCCGCGGGGTTGAGCGCCGCAATGGCTGCACAACTTGTATGGACCCCAGTTGATGTTGTGAGTCAAAGATTAATGGTGCAAGGAAATGCTGGCTCCGGCTCTGGCTCCGGCTCCGGCTCTAGTAGTATAGCTTGCAAGTACCAAGGCGGGTTTGACGCATTTAGGAAAATTTTGAGCTCAGATGGCCTCAGAGGTCTCTACAGGGGATTTGGGATTTCGATATTAACATACGCCCCGTCGAATGCTATGTGGTGGGCGTCGTATTCTGTTACGCAGAGACTAGTCTGGGGTGCTGTTGGTTGCTATATCAGTAAAAGAGATGAGGGTAATCAGAGTTGTGGCATTTTCCGGCCGGATTCCAAGACAGTTGTGGCTGTTCAGGGGTTGAGTGCCGCCATGGCTGGAGGGGTTTCGGCTATCATAACAATGCCTCTTGATACCATTAAGACTAGACTGCAAGTTTTGGATGGGGAGGAGAATGGGAAAAGATCACCAACAATTGGGAAGACAATTAAGAATTTGGTTAGGGAAGGGGGATGGACTGCTTGTTATAGAGGGTTGGGTCCTAGATGGGCTTCCATGTCAATGTCCGCGACCACCATGATTACCACATATGAGTTTCTAAAGCGGTTATCGGCGAAGAACCAAGAGAGCTTGGCTTGATCAAATCAACACAACAACAACAACAACAATGAAAATATGTGAATTTCATTCCCACCTTTTCTTTTTTATTAATATAACCCTTTAATCTAATCTTTGCTATGTGTTCTATATCATCATATGCAACGCATCCTTGTTAACTCACCTGCCCAGTGAAGGCCTGATTGATGAGTGGAGTAGTAGTACACTTGTATTCTCTGCTTACTACACTTCTTTGTCTCTTCTTTTATCCCATTATAAATATGTTTTTGTACATAGAAAAAGTTATCAAGAAGGTTGGTGTAACAAAGTGAATGAAGGGCAAAATTCATGATTTATAAATACATGGCTCTTGCTTAATCTTAAGGGCACCCTCAATCATTTGTCTCTCTCTTGTTCTGCATGCTTTTACAATTTGGGCAAGAATTGAATGGAGTGTTGCATCATTTGCTTTGTCTTTTGTTTTGTTTAATATAAAGGGTTTGGTCAATCTATCCATACTAACTAAACCTGATTTTGTCATGCATTGTATTTGAAAATGTTGTTGGTTAGGGGGGTCTTTTAATCTATGACTTTTAATAGTTCAATTTGCTAAGTTGTTTATTTTTTTGTTTTTTGAGAACTATCTTAAGTGAGGCTTGTTGCTCACCAAGGCCTTGTTTGGTATGGGGTGAGGAGATATCTCAGAGGGAGTTGGGCCAAACAATCTTGTTTGGTTGTCCAACTCCCTGTGAGATATCTCCCAACTTACAGGGAGGGGGTGAGTTATATCCTCCCCCTTCATAGGAGATATCTCCCAGGAGTTCAATAGACAAAAATACCCTTCACAAATCATCTTTTTTCCAAGTCCCTTACAAATCATCTTTTTTATTTTAAAAATATGTTTGAAGGACATTTATGTCAATTCTCACATTTTACTGTTTTTAAAAATTTATAACTTCCCTAAAAGTTTAAAGTTCAACCAAACATGAAATATGAACTTACACTGTGAGTTAACTTCATGGAGTTAACTTTACTCACACTGTAAGTTGACAAAAACGAACCAAACGAGCCCAAGTCTTGGAAGGATTAACTTCCACTCATTTTAGTGATGAGGGGCATTTTTAAAGGATCTAGTTGGTGTGGAGTGGCCTTTAATGTGTATAGATAGTGAGTCAGCCTTCATCACAATATAAGGGCCATCGAAAGTTGAAACAAATTTAAGGGCCAAATGCCCACTTGGACCTCATTGATCATACATCATGAGTTGATGCTTGTTGGTTGGTAGCAATATTCGTACTTCTTAGCTTAACTTTATACGGTATCAACATAGCTATAACTCATATTCTTCTCCTCCATTAATTGCACTATAACGTGTCAACATGGTCTTATTTTTGTGCTGTAAGTGGACCACCAAAAGTGTACCGAGTTTCACCATTTCATGATCTTAATTTGTATTCATTCAGAAACAACAAGAGAGTTGTGAACACCGTAGAGGATCAAAAGTAAATGGTCGAAAACATGGGGAGAACAAAGTGAGAAAGAAAAACCATTGGCTTTATGAGAGTTTAATTTCAAGCCAAACTGTGTGCCCATGCCACAAAACCCCAAGTTGTAGCTAAAAAAAAGGTATGGAAATCAACCAAAAAAATGTGATATCTGACAATACCGTCAGGGTAACGGTCACCTGAAGAAAGATGATAACGTACGAGTGCCATGGCAGAATAATTCTGAGGGGTTTGTCCAACTTTTATTGTAAACCCAGTCGCCTCATCGGCCAGTTGTTTTGGTTGGGCACACTGGACGGCTCTGCCTTTTTGGTGGCATGAACATTTTCTTCACTTCGAATTTTCAGACATGTAACGAAACATATCCCACCCCACCAAAGATACTCTAATGTTTAGGATCATTCCTGACTATTGTACAAGAGACACATCTCACTCTATTAGAGACATGCCTCGAAAAGTAAAAAGATTCAAACCTATTACCTTAAGAAGGTATGAGTGAATAACTAATAGGTCTCAGCAACAATTAATATCAAAGCAATGGTCTAAATGAACATTATGGCAATTCAAGTGCGTTCGTCTTTGATAGAGATGTAGATAAGTTATGTTTTTGATATAAGAAACCAATTTTTACCCATCGAAATTACACTCAGGGAAACTTGCACCCTTAGTCTCATATATAGGTAACTATGTACTAAATCATTAGAGCTACCACTTGATTGGTAAAGGTGTATGTGAAGTACGAGACTAGCTCGGCAAACTAGCTCGGCAGGGTTCTAATTCTAAATATCTATTTAAACTATGGTGCTCTATCTCGCTAAGACAATCACTTGGTGAGTGGTTCTTCCATTGTTTTGATTCAATTAATCTCATGAGAGATAGTTAGACGCCCTAATCATAACTCGAGAATAAGGTAACTCGTAACAAAAAAAAAAGAGATCCTATAATAACTCGAATCCACCATGTCTGCTTCAGTATTTAGCGTTACATGCTCTCTCTTTGGTAAGTTGTTCTTTCATTGCTTTAATTGTCAATTTCGAGCATCAAAGGGAAGAGAACAAAAAAATGGTACAAAATTTATGATCACCACCGCCCATCCATGTCAATCATTATTCATTCCATGCGACAGTCGGTATGTTCATTTCATTTGTTAATTTTAGCAAAGCTAGGTGCAGCCTTTATTGAAACCAAACAAATTTGATAACATTCTCTTGTTTTTGGCAGGACTATTAAATAGCCTTCTCAATCCCCGTCTTCTTTACTTAGAATGGAAACGTATAAAGTGAGTTACACAAACTTTCTTTTTTTTGGTTTTCTTACGTGAGGGGCAATCATCTCAATTCAATTTTTTTCATTCATAATACTCGAATTTGAGACTTTGTTTAAAAGGATCAAATCCCTTACCACTTGAGCTAACTGGTAGTTAGTGGTGACTAGGGCGTTACACTTAATTGCATGGAATCACACATTGCTGTATGCGTCGAGGCAGGATGACACGTGGTTACTAGTCCACTCTGAGATCTCCAAAAATAATTTTCTTTTGTAAGTATAGAAATGACCGGCTGAACCGGTGATGCAAGAGGAGATGGATTGGGAAAGTGAATGGTGGTGGGACCCAGGAGAGGAAGGGTTAGGGCATTGTGGATAAGATTTGGGTCCACGTGAAGTAGATGTGTTTGAAAGTGACTAGGGAGTAGGGAGCAGATGCGTCAATACCAAACCCCCATATGTAATTCTAGAAACATATCAAGGCTAGAAATGGCATTTCGTATTGTTGTGTTGACTTCCACACAACAACTACTGGCCTATTAGCCCTTCGAAATTAGCATCGAGATATGTGCACGTACATTTCAATGTATGTGTAAAAACTTGATCTTACCAACGGCTGGTTGCAAAATGTGAAAACGGGTTGTTTTCATGTACCTAATGATTAAAGTTTGAGTCTTAAAAATAGGGATATTAATGTAATAATTCGGGGCAAATTTAAAGTAGTCGGATAGTTCGAATACAAGGTGATTTAGACAAATAAATAGATCAGATTGTTGTGATTTCTCAATTTTTAATAATTAAATTAAATTACGGATTGACCCTAACTAAATTAGATCTAATCAGCGTGCATTCCTAGTCCTTTGAAATGAGCATCGAGATACGTGCATATACATTTCGATGTATGCCTGAAGATCCGTCTTCAACAACTGCTCAACAAAGGTTTGACCGAAAAAAAAAAATGCTCAACAAAGTTACGTAACCCCTTCCTAAATATTGGAGAGATTTTTTTTTAGTGAGCTTCTTGTATTGTATCTTTAATCCACATTTGGTTGCAATTCATCGGGCTACTAAGAGAGAGAGGATGCTCCATGTGACTGTTCTTATTAGAGTGATCAAGTTTGAGATCGAGTGATTGTTAGGAAGAGTCTCGTGCTGTATTTTAGACATAAATGCTTGCAGTGCATGAAGATAACTAACTATAATGTAATGAAGGGCAATTGTAACATCTCCTAAAGAAACAAAATTACAAACCCTCCCCTTAATGTGCAATTAATTACCCTATTTTTAAAGCAATTAAAAAACCCTCTATATAACTTTATTATTAATGTCAGTGGTATTTTGACTAAACCAACTACTCGAGCTGAGCTCCTGGCAACTGGCGTCTCAATTAGTAGTAGTAGGACTTGAACTCAATCCTCAACTTAAAGGACTGAGTGACAAATCACTTGGACCAACTAACCTTTGGCATATTCCAAAATTCGGTATTGTATTACTTTATATATCTATTTGATCAATTTCATACAAAGTGAGATACTTTATGCTGCTTGTCAGCTTATTAACTTTACCTAGGCTTTGTTTGACAATACTTGCTGATAATCTAGCTGATAGCGGATAGTCTAGCTTGAAAAGCTAGTAACTGGTAGTTGACAGATGATAATCTAACTTATCAATTAAAATTGCTTGGAAGAATTAGCTGATTAAGTAGCCGATAGTTGCAAAATGACATAAAAGACATATTTCTATTAACCATTTTTAGAATACACTAGCATACATAAATACACTACTGTTTATTAATAAATTTATTCTATAATATACTTTTCTTTTTTACTTCAACAGGAGTTGAAGCCACGACCTCTCTAAACTTTGCTTTTTGATAAGTGATGCAACATCCATCTCAGCTGGAGATGCTTTGACACAATTATATGCTTATTTATTACTATTAAATAACTATTACACATATAAAATTACGTGCAATTTTTTTTTTTTTTAATAAGTGACTTCAACATAAATTGAACAGGAATCTCCCATAACCATGCCTTTTAACAACTAATGCATCTATCTCACATTTTCACTAGAGATGTTTTGGCAAATCAAATACAAATATTATTTTTTATATGTTATATGATTAGTAAAAATAAATAATATGTTTGTAAATACAAACATTATTATTTTTAATATGTTTGTATGGTTATATAGTACCGATAAATAGTTTTTTTTTTTTTTTTAATATGAGATAATAATAGCTAACGTGACAATACATGATGTTAGTATTGTTTTTTTTTAATAAGAACGTGATATTATTGTGTTAATAATGTTAATGACTAAACTCTTTAAAAAAAATGTTAATGAATCAACGATTCACGAGTTCATAGTTACTAATGTTATGGAGATAACAATGATAAAATCTCCGCTATTATTACATAAAATAATGTTCGCTGCATTGTTAATATATATAGCTTATGCAAATTAGGGGTACAATTGACAAAAGAAATATAATCTGTCGTTTTGAAGTATAAACGCTACCCCAAATAGCGTTTAAAATTTTAAATTTTCATCTAGCTTATTTTCAAAATAAGTTGCCAATCGACAAAGCTTTTTTGTTTAACTAACTTATAATCTAACTTATAAGCTATCTGATAAGCTAGTTTGTGCTTTCTAAATAGCGCCTTAGACCTAAAACCAACTAGGAAGAGCAACATAACAGTAACTTCTATACTACTCCTTTTTCTTTTTTTATCTTTTTTTCCTCTATTGCAAGGAGAAACTCCTTTTTTGTTTTGGTATACAGAAACTCAAATTTTACACAAGTGAACTTAATATATTTGATCTCTATCCAACATTTTTTTTTCTTAAAAAAAGCTACAATTATTCAATATAAAGTCATTTTTAAAAATCTCTCATTGTAACTACAAGACTAAGCTGGTTTCTTTTGTTTTTGTTTTTCTTTTTTTATGAATAGAATCAAGTAGAGCTGTTTTTGTCATTTTCATTTCTTCCTTTCTTATATTTCTTACTTACAAATAAAATGTGGCCATTTTTTTCCCAACAACATTTTACCAGTTATTAAACTAAAGGGGGAATGACAATTACAAGATAAAATTAGGGGTTCAAAAAACAAAGGAAAGCATTGCCCTCTAAACAAACTGCACAAGGTCGAATTTAAATCATTGCTTTGGATAAAACTGAAGACACTGTGCACAAGAGGAAATATACAAGTTGCAGGACAAGAACCAAAAGAGAAACACATACCATGTACTAATCAGTCATCTTCCTCGTCTCCGCCATCGTCTGGCAGTCCAGCATCATCGCCAATTCCTTCAAGAAGAGCATCTACGTCCTCACCCAACTCTTCCAACTTCGCACTCAGTTTCTCTACTTTGCTCTGCTCTTGCCCAAGGCACACAAGAAGATCATTCAGTTCAGCCTCACTTTCCTTTTGGGCTTCCTCTCTGGCCTCAGATTTTATCGCTTCAATGTCCAAATGCGGCTCACTCCCTCCATTCCTGAGGGCCTTAACCTCCGATTCCAACCGATAGTTGACTTGCTCAAGACTGTTGTATGCATCTGATAGGCTCTGAAGATCAGATTCCATCTTGCCTGCTACATTTCTGTACATGGATGCCTCGGCCTCAATCTTCTCCTTTTCAGACTTGAGCATCTCTATCCGTTGCATCGCCTCATGAAGATCCCTTGTTAAAGTCTCAGTTTGGACCCTGTCTCTGCTTCCAATTGCTCTCTGGTCTGGACCATGTTCGCTACTGCCACCAGTCTTCGCTAAGTCCTCAGCCAAAGTTGCATTTCGACCAAGAAGATCCTTCAAAATAAAATTGTTCATAGTTAACAACTACAATAAACATACATGTTCTTTCTGAGCACCTGTATGGGTATGTATTTGGGAGGTTGCATTTGCGGCGAAATTATATGTATGAAAAATAAAATCGAAATTATCGAAAAACTATGCAAGTTATAAAATAGAAGAAACTGAAGCGGCATATGCAAGTACCTGCATCTCCCTGCACTGCTTCTCCACGAATGCCTTCAACCTTTTGATGTAATCTTCATTTTTCTCTCCACTCTTCTGCTCCAGTTCAGCAGGAATTACTGTCACCTTGCTCTTAGTATGACTAAATGTATCCACAATGCTCTCTCTAATATCTGTCTCCAACCTATTGATCAAACTAATAAACTGGCCATCAAAAACTGATATGACGACGGGATCTTCATCATGCATCTGATTTGTCACATCGTGCTCATTAGCATCTTCAATTTCTGTCGTAGAAGCAGCATTAGATCTTTCCAGCGGTTTATGGTGCTGGGGTGGCTTTGAGGATATAAAGGGTAAACTTTTACGCATCTCATCAAACTTTAAGAAGTATGAAGTAAGCCCAATCTTTTGACTAATCGCATCAACCACCATAAAAGCATCTGTATTGCCTTCGCGGGCTTTATTAAAGAGAACACATTCTCCTAAGATAACTGCAGACAACCCCCTAACCCACACAGTTTCAGAATTGTTTGAAACCAGCTCAAGCAGATATGTGAGATGAGGTCGCGAATCTAAAAAAGACTGAACTGCATTGGGACAATCCGCTAGCCAGATGACTAACAGCCTAAGTATAATCGGTTGAATATTCGAGTCTCCAGCAGGACTTGGGTTTTTGCTGTCGGCGTTCTTACTTCTTAACGAGGCAGCAAGGGCCAAGTACTTCACAATCCTATGCAAAAGTGGCTCTGGGACACCTAAGGACGGCATGGTTGCCTCAATTGCAACTTTTAGCACCTGCCAAATTCCATTTCACCAAATAAAGAATTTAAGAAATGAATTCGTTTGACTCGAAATATTTCATATACTTGAAAGGATGGGAGTTCATCTTTAGAATTTTAGAAAATACTTCGATTCCAACTTTCCGTGACAAAAACAAACAGCAAGAGGGTGACAAGATAATTGTTGTAGCAGTTCGTAGGTGAGCAGTTTCATGAGTGACCACGCATGACGGTGACTCTAAGCTGTCTTCGCAGATATGCTTAGGATCATAGCAGCACTTTTGCAAAGAGAGATTCTATGCTGAAGATAATTATGCGCTTACAACGGCGGTTCCAACAATGAGGGAACGTAGAACCGATGTTACTCAGATGGCAAAACTGATATGGCATAATAAGTCATTTAACCGAGATGAAGATGATTTGATGCTAGTTATGATGGTTAGAGTGGTGATGGAAGTTTAGATTACGATTAATATTATTACTATTTTTATGAGAAACCAACAACTTGACTCCCACACGAGCTGAACCCACAACCTACCCCAAACCTTGATGCATTGTCCATCTCAGCAGAGATGCTTTGGCAGAATACTGAGATTATTGAAAATCAAAGCTTGCATGACTAAATGTTTTTCCAATGGGACAAGAAAACAGGATTTCATATACCAGGAAATATATATTCAAAATAGGAAATTGAATTTGGCATGAATGGCACATGAAAGAAATATAAAGTTGATGCAAAAACTAAGATTTACAGGGCCTTTTAAACCTTAAACAATTCTCTTCCATCTTGGATCTAACTATCTAAGAACATGTTAATTTGTGGCAAAATTGTTAAGACTCCACAATTCTTTAAAAATATATGGTCAATTGTGTTGCCAAAACCAGTTATAGTATTTTTTTTTTCAAATGCTACATATTCTGCTTCAATATGTTTGTGGAGTAATAACTCCCACAAAGAAAGCTTCTTTAGTCTTTATTGATCCTTGCTAGTCTCCAAGCCTGGTAGAAATATTACAAAACTAATGCATACTAATAACAACAAAATGAAAAATTTAGGAATAAAGTCATTGTCAGTAAATAACATTGTTGATTTCACTGTATCTGATCATTTTAACTTCATTAACGGGAACAATTTGATAAATTTTCAGATATCACTTTCATCATTATTTCTTTGACAATTATTTTGTTATCCTCCCTTCTCATCATCCAATCAATGGAGTCAACAGTATAGCTAATAGCAAGTAATTGAGACATTTCCTTTTCCTATTTATTTCTTTACAGCCTTTTCATTATCCTCCCCATCGTTTAATCAAAGGAAATGAATATAGCTAAGAGACGTACTGTGTACACACAAGTACAACGCAATGCTAGTGGCCATCCAAAAAGTAAAGCACTAAGTCAATATGGGGAGTTTTCTAGTAGTAATTACTATTGAGTTTGATTAAAGTCATGCAAATAACTAAAGAAATATTTGAAGAACTACTTTCTTTCACGAAACACAAACAAATGCAACTTATAACTAATGAAAAAAATGATCCTTCCTGAAATGTGTAGATAGATTACGAGCACATAAAGTTTTAGAAGCTTCATTTGCCTGACATTTAACAAACATGCTAGACATTCAACCAAATAACAATAATTGAAATATTACATGGATGCCAATCCCACTTTCCAATTTTTTTTTATTTGACACTTGACAGGAAAAAAAGAAGTGAATGAAAGACGAGAAAAGAAAATAAATTACCCGTTCCTTGCAGTGGAAATTGTCTTGTAAAATATAGGAAAGGACACTAGCAGCTCGGCAACAAATCTGCACTTGAAAGTTGAAACGTTAGCCGATGATATCAGTTTCTTAAGCACTAAAAGTTCATGTTCTCCTAACTCCTGAGTGTCCCAGTCCTAGAAACCACAAAGTTGATAAGTTACACTAATCTTTTTAATTAATGATCCTATTAATTTGATTTCTTCTTAATTTTGTTTTGGGAGGTCTAATAAAAATTACTATTATTATAAACATGCGAAAGCTCAAACTTAAGACTTACCAACCCCTTTTTTAATTCATGATCAACTAAATCTCATAACATTTATTTGATGGATCAAGATGCTCAAAATAAAAAATATATCTTCTCTAAGCTATTAACCAGTGACTTGAGTTCGAATACTAGGAATGGAAACACCAACGTTGGGAGCTCCCCCGACCTATACAGTGCGTGACTTGCGGCAAGCCCGGAGTAGTTGGATATTCCGGATACCGGGTGTTTTAGACTTTAGACCCAAAAAAAAAAAAAAAAAGAAAAAAAATTTGATTACACTAGCAAAAATGAAAACAGAATGAGGCTTTTGACCAAGCTGCTCACTCAGAGCCCATCTCTTTAATGAGAAATATCTGATTTTACACAAAACATCAAACTTTTTTTTTCAAGTAATTAATCTGATTGGCAGCTAATATTGGAAACTCTGAGCACATTGCACTCTATTCCAGCTCATGCCGTGACTACAGTACTCATTGAGCATTAGTATTGGTTCCTATAGCAATGCTGAAACTAGTATTAAATATGGAGGAGCAATTAATAGCAACTAACCATGGTTAAGGGTATTAAAAGGCTCGGAGAAAGCATGGCATGAAAATCCTACCAAATTTCCCATACTTAATTTGAATTGATTAGTCTTCCTTTTGATGTAATTACGCAAATGAAGTTTTACAAAACTTCAATTGGAGAAAGAGCAAAGACGTGTGAAATCTATAACATGACATTTAAAAGGACCAAACAAAAAAGTGAAAAATAGTATAACGTAGACGAAGAATACTCTGACTAACAAAGGAAAAAACATACATTCGAGTTTTTGCAGAGGAACTAATTTTTAGCCATCAATGAGAGCTCAAAGATGTGCAAAAGAGAAAAAAATGAAACGTTCTGATAATAAAATCAGTATGACCAGGTTAAACCATTAAAGCATAGACCTTTTTTCAAAATCAAGGAAATGAGCGATTTTCTTGACTTACGTTTCAGTGAAGTCTTTCAAAGCATTTTTCAAAGGAAAATGCTTTAGTAACCAACTTTGGACACCCACTTTGGGCACCTAGTGGACCCAAGTGGGTGTCCCTCCATGTGATACACCTCAAGGAGTGCGAGCGCACGTCTTGAGATGTTATGCGCATACCTGGAGGTGCATCGCACGGCTGGACACCCACATGGGCCCACTAGGTGCCCAAAGTGAGTGTCCAAAGTGGGTTACTCTAGCATCTCCCTTTTTCAAATACCTTCAACAACTGAATATCATTTTTACTCGCAAAATTCTTTACGTAGAAATGTTCCCTAGAAGCCTCCAAAACTTGTGAATGTAATAACTCAGAGCATGTGTGTTACCTCAAGATCTCCTTCATTCTCATTCACAGTCAGTCCCTTTAAGAGCATACTGCAAAGAAACAAAAATTTTAGTATTGACTACTGCAAAATTATGCTGAAAAGTTGAAGAAGGCGAAGAAAACTTTTTAAAAGTCCACGTAGAAATTCTGGCCATAGGATTCATGATTTGCAAATCCCTTTCAAAAGCTTTACTCCAATAATATTGTCAAACACTTTCTCAGGAGAATAAACCAAATGGCTTTTGTCGTTTCTTGTTATTCTCACAAGAGCAGTGTTATTCAGCAAATCAGTTCCAAAATTATTAATAGTATACAACCCAGCGACACATTCATCCAAGATAAATTTGTGTTCAAAGATGTTTTTGGATTCTAAAATAACCACAGGTCCCTAATGTGTTTTCCCTTTTTCTCTTCATTAAGACAAAAGAACTCAAAAGTAAAAGTATTCAATGAAATAATAAAAAGTCAACTAACCTTCCAAACGGGGTTTTAAAGTCCTCTTCGGGAGAAGTAAGAGTCACAGAGTGTGGTTGAGAAATTATCGTAGATGCTAATAATGATTGGCCATCAGGGTTTTTCTGATTCAAATGAAAGTGAGGAAACCATCAACTATGATCCAGATAATCTGTTTCAGCAACTACAAGTTGTAAAATGAAAATTTTGAGATCGAATGATGATCGTAGACCAAACCCATTCTGCCACCCCAACTTAAATTTTAGTTCTTGCTCCCACAAAAATAAATGAAAAAATAAACATCTGCGACAGGTATAAATTTTCCAAATTGTTAAAGGTCAAGCAAGAAACATGGTAACAAAATTTCCTATTAGTTACTGTACTATTAATTACGAGGCACAGAGGCAGTCATGGCCAAAATATGAATGCACTTTAGCAAATTGTTCTTATTTTTAAGAGATAAATAGAATACGTGTCGACCCTGAACTTCCGGTGTTAGTTTTGCTTTTAAAAAATGAACCTACTAGAGTATGGAAGCCTGTTTGCACAACCTTTATAGCTATTTTGACAAATGATACTCTAAATAGTAATTGCAGCAAAATATGGAAGCCCTGCGAGGAAAAAGGTTCTCCTCTCATTATTCCTAGTACGCTTGCATGAAAGATTGCCGATGAAACTGAACAATAGACTTATAGTTGCCAATAGAGCCTGACCTCGCAAAAACACTTGAAAACATAATCGGCTGCTAAGAACTCGTGGATACTAGAAGTCCGCAAAATTATGCGCAGAATAGAATTCAAGGCTGGTTCAGCATGTGGTTCTTCACCAATCACTTTACTTGCAAGGGCATCAAGATTTTGAGAATGTCTAGCCACCAAACAACCAGTGCATCGTAGTGCCTAAAAGATTCATATAATTTAGACACAGCCATTAGCCAATATAGTAAAAAAAATGTGATGAAGAAAATTTACTGGAGAGGAAATCGTATACAAGCATGAAACTACTATAGCATAGCTCAGAATCTCATGAATATCTTTAGACTTACCAAGTTTTATCTTTGATGTTCAGGATATTGCCTCGTACTACTGACTACGGAGTACCCTACTGCTAATGAATATTATCCCAGCAATCAAGTTGGGAGTAGTATGTTCCAAACTTCCAATACGAACATTTTAGCTAAGACATTAAATTTAAAATTACAATAAAATGAAAAATAATTTTATAAGAACACAAAAATGCAACCATAGTTCATAAGAGAAGGAATTCATGCACATGCAACCAGTAGTGCACAACCTTAGCTCAGTAAGGAAGCATGCTTGAAAATCCTATGATTACTTTACAAATTGTTATACAAATTTAAGTTTCAGTCCATAGTGGAATTGGCAAGAAAAGAAGCACAAGAAAATGTCGTGCAGATTCTTGAGTCTAAAGCCCCTTCAACCATCGTTTTACAATAAATCCAAAGCATCCGCCCAACCACGACTAATGGACAAGCTACGCTTTAGATGTTCAAGTTTAGGTTTAATCAAATAGTAGTAGATAACACCAACTAATTGATAATAAACCATCTCCAACACACAATTAATCCTCCTCGGGAAGATAATTAAGCTCTTTTTTCATCTTCATAAAGCATTTGAACTTTTCAAGCACTATTAACAGTTCATTAGAACTGCTTTTAATTTAGTTTCAGTCTTTTGTCAATGACAGGGATATGTTAAAGTAATGTTCATACTTTGATAATAATTATATGGCGGCCCCAGTGATCCTAAACTTCTTCATTTCATAATCATATTATCACATTACAGCCTTTGATAGGGTCAAAGAAGTACAAATAATAACAAACTAATTCCAAAAGAAGATGGAACCATAGTATGGACTAATGGAATTAGAAAAGATAATTCTCCTACAAAATCATTGAAGTGGCATAAATCCTCTCTGCAGTTGCAATTGTATCAGATGTCAAACTCTTATTGCGAATTAGCAAAACAAAAAATTGGATATTTAAACTCCTAAAACTAAATTTGTGCTAGAAAGATAAACATAAATATGCATAAGAAAATGCCCATCTTACCAAACAACGTACAGAAACAGCAACCCATTGGCTCTCAACGCCTAAGAAAAGAAGGCAATCCAAAACTCTCTTCTGAACTTGACAGAAAATAATAGCAAACGAGATATTCAGGTCCAAAGTAAAAGATGGTGGTCTTTACATGCAGCTTAGCGAGTAAGAATAATATATCATACCTGAGCCAAGACTGTTTGATTTGCGAACCTATTGGTGTCCGCACCAGGTTCAGCGTCAAGACCTCCCGTTAATAACAGATTGATTATTTCTAATGCGCCAAGAAGATTCACTGTCTACTGGCCTAGTGTTAGTTTTCAGACAAAACAAAGTAGAACTAGTGGACATAAGAGTTATACTTCTGATGTCATCACATGACAAAACATTCAATTTCCGTTCAATTAAAATAACAAAATCAGAATCTCCTTAATGAGCATCTTACCTTTTGTTTTGTGAAACTATAGGAGCTAATACGAAGCTTCAAAACTGATATCAAAGGCTCAAAACCGACAGTTTCCCTCAGTAATATCTGAACCATATAGAAATAACAGTTATTAGAGAAGAACAGCACATATTATAGACTTATAATAGTCAAGACAGCACACCTGATTAGATGGAGTTTTACGAAGAAGATTACTCAGCAATTCAAGACAATCCTGCAAAAAAAATAAAATAAAATAAAAAATAAAAAATCAGCAACATGAAGAAATTGCACAAGTATAACTGAATAATGGCAACATAAATCTAATACAACCGGTTGAACTCAGCTAATGAAATTCAGCCTGGAATTGTTAACATCAAGCTTGAATTAAAATTTGCACACACCCGAAATAATTTTTCTTAGAGAAAAAAAGGAACTTAAAAAGACACTAAGGATTCCATCCCATTTCCTCAAAAATTTGATATCTTAAAGAAACTTTGAGAGGCGTCTAGGTTTTACAGGAATTCCAACAAATAATTGAGATTGAGATGGATGGCAGAATTTGTTTTCCGCATCAGAAAGCAAGAGCTTCACAATGTCAACTCATTAAGGTCTTTTTTTGCCTAAAAAAATAAGGATTTTTTCAAAAAAAAAAGTATTCTTCCATTGAGTGTAAGTTTTAAGTTCGAAATTCAATTGAAAGTGTTTCAAAGGCATGGAGGAATAACAAAAGACAACCATCAGCGCAACTGTTGACTAAAGATTTCTTTACACTTCTAATTGGTGAATTTGTTGAGAATATACAAGACACCATTCTATCTACCGTGTTGTTTACAAATTGCAAATAATATCGTGTTATTTAATTAGTCTCAATCACATATTACAATTTACAGCTAAATTAGAGATATGGATAGAGGTTTTGGGTCCAAACGGTTCAGAATGAATAGGACGAAGACCGAACACGTAAACTATAACTTTAGTGGAAACCAAGAGAGGTAGAGAAGTGTAAGTAAAGATTAAAAACAAAAAATGTCAAGACATGTAAACTTCTATGTCCTTGGGTTTAATCATATACAACGGGAGGAAGAAACTAAGAGATGACATTATCCATAAAATTGAAGTAGGTAGGGCTAAGTTGAAAAATACATTCACAGTTCCGTATGACAAACATATCCCAAAAAGTAATAAAAAATATTTTTTTTTTGGAGAGAAGTTAAACTAGTTATCTCTATGGAGTGGAATGCTATGCAACAAAGAAACAACAAGCTAATAAAAGAAATATCACATAGCCAAGAATGATAAGATGGAGAATAACTTCAATGAGCCAAATAAATCTGCCTTGATAAGTGCACAGAGACCCAGTGCCAGTAGAGTACCAATAGATTAATACACGATTCCAATATATAAATGATAACTGCATAGTGTGAAATTAATAAACACCCAATACATGGAAACAGAGAAAAATTATGAGTAACTATAAATAAACAGGAAAACAGCAAATCACAAGTTTCAATGCAATCACCTGCACAACAACACCGCCATCAGACCCTCCTTCCTCTTTTATAATGCTAAAAATCTTCTCAAATGCACCCTCAAAAACCAAGATTTTTTTAATTTCCTGAACGAAAGAAGGCCTTTGATTATAAGCAAAATTGGAACACATTCGAACTTTAACATAGGTAAACAAACACAAGAACAAAAAGGTCACCTCAGCTTCACGAGACAAGTGAGTGAGAAGAAGTAATGCCTCATTTCGAATAACCTACAAGTAGCAAAACAATCAATCTAACTAGGTCCAACGACTGCATAAACAACATAGTGCTTCCAATTATTAATTATAATAATGACTAAGAGAAAAAAAGAATAATGACAGAGAGTAACAAGAGTTGGAAAATGATTGACGAATTAACAATATCAAAATATACATACGCAAATAATTCTTAGTTTGTCATAGAAACCTACAAAACAGTAGCAATATAATGTAATGAATGTAACTCACACCTCTCGATCCATAAGCATGTCTATAAGTCGGGTTATTCCACGAGGGGTGCTAAGTATTGCTTCTTGTAATCTGAAGTACAATTCAGAAAGCAAATCAAAAGCAACATTAATGGCAAAACAAGTTTCAAGTGGCACTTGCAAAACAAAATACCTATTTTGGGAATGCGTAAGGAGAGCAGTCAAGAGTTGGAGTGTATAGTATCGTACATAGAAGTCTTCCTCTTCCTGCCAAAGTACCAAAAATGTAAAAGGTGTAAAACATATGCAAAATAATGGTAAAGGTTAAAACTTAATGTACCAAAAAGAAGTCTCACCAGCATACTCAAAAGAAGAGAAATGCTTTCTTCTTCTCTTGAAAGTAAATCAGAGTTCATCAGAGCTGGTTGAACCCCACTTTTCAGTGCTTGATTCTGATCAACAGGAGTCAAAGCACTAACAAGAGTTTCTAGGGATCCACGGATCTGCATGCCTCCAATTGAAAATATTATTGACATCAGGAAAGAAATGATACACCAAATAGTGTTAAAAACAAAATTTATAGAAAACTATAAGAGTAAAAAGATCAACTAATACATCAATTCTTAACATAAAAGTATTTACAAGACATTACAAACAGTCAAACTGGCAACAATTCTCAATATCGGATTTCAGAATTGTTAAAATAAGTAAGAGAATTTTATCAACTTAAAAGAGTCTTATTGGTAGAACTGGATAGTTTACAGAGCTCCTAAAATTAGGATGCACAAAACACATAAATTTATGATAGAATTAAAAAAAAAAAAATACAGACCATGTCTACATCATCACGTTCTTCCTTTAAGACGCCTAAAAGCACCGGGAAACCTGAAACCGAAGTGTTATCAACACGCATCGCATACCAACTTATATGAACAAGAACCGGGAACCCTAATTTTATTTATGAAAAAAAAGAAGCAAGAACAACCCACCCATTGCTCCAAATGCCAACTGCGCGGAATGACTTTCTGCAACAACAGACTGAAGCTCTGTCAATGCAGCTCGCCTGTCCTCTGCTAGGACGCCATTGCTTATACGATCAAGTAAGCGCTCAACATAGCTGATCAAACAAACAATTTAATAAGTACACAACTTAAATTAAAACCCTAACACGAGAATTAGCAAGGACAAACATAAAATCATAAACTACAGTAAAAAATAGGATGTGCAGGGAATTCAAAATCAAATTTCAGATTTCTCGCACCACCAAGCTCGCATTTTTCGTAAATCTTACAACTTTGAGACCGCATTCGCGAAAAAATTAGTAAAATTGAATCCAATAACCGACAATATCGAATTCAGGGTCAAAAATCCAATGAACTCAATCACTGTCACTTGATCGAACTGTGTGTTAGGGGGATTTACCTGTCCTCGCTCGCGGAGGAGTTCTCGTTCCCGAAAACGAGTCCGCCGACACCCTGCGCGACCGCGTTGAGATTGAGGCGGCCGAGCTTGAAATCCATGATCGAATCACGCACTAGAGAGCGCGATTGGAAGAAATTCTGACTGTGTCGATCGAATTGAATGGATTTGAGGGAGCGATTAGGAGAAGTTGGATCGAATTGAATGATGGATTTGTTGTTCGGAATCGGAGGAGGAGATGACGAATTCGATGAGTGGCAATTCCGTAATAACAAACATTTTAAGTTGGGAGTTTTATAAATATATGGGGCGATATTGTACTCCAATCTTAGGGTACATTAAATTGCATTAGAAATCCGAAGAAGTTGCGGGACAGTACTGCGGTGACCCGTAACTACTGTGTTTATTTTGAGTGTCCCAAAATTGATCACCAAATGATTTTTGGATAGAAAAATATTAAGATGATTCATTTTGGGACATCTAAAATGACACCCGATTGTTAATGTCCATTCATTTTCGTATCGATGTTTGTACGCATACAAATTAATTTGAGGGCCGCTAAGGGCACCCCACCTTTTCATGAAGGCACCCAAATTATTTGTAAAAATTCCAAAGAAAACTAGAAAATACCATTTTGCCCCTCGTATATATAATGATTCAAACCCCGCAAATCATTTTGACAAAGAAAAAGAGCACCCCACCACCAAGCTTGAACCACAAAGCCACATTGCGTTTGGCGAGCGTTTATCGATTCTTGCGATTGACATCATCCGACACGACGATGTAACAATATTTGACAACCATATGATGGTTTCTTAGAACTGTTTAGTTGGGTAAAACTGTGAAAATGATGATTTGTTTGTCAACGTAGGGTTTGGTAATTTCCTCAAATCCGAACTTGTTTCCACTATATAATGGAGGATTGTCTTCGCTACTATGCAAGAGAGGAGGTTGAACTTGAGGTAATTTTGCGAATTTATTGTGTTTTTTATGAGGTTATCCGAAGTTTCGTCGATGTTCGCGATTGTTTCGGCCTCGCAGACCGAGATATATTGAAATTTCTCGTTCATAGAGGACCGAGCCTACTCTAACCATCTCGCCGATGTACAACCGAGAGTAGGAGAAAATTCTC
Source organism: Stephania cephalantha (assembly GCA_039657325.1). NCBI lineage: Eukaryota > Viridiplantae > Streptophyta > Magnoliopsida > Ranunculales > Menispermaceae > Stephania > Stephania cephalantha. The sequence continues at coordinate 52,498,356 of CM077569.1, read as the reverse complement.
GGTTGTACACCACCGACGCCATATTACCTATCACTAATTGTAGCTCTCGTCATGTCTCGGTCGAGATAATCAAGTATTCTCGGCCATGCGTAATCGAGACACCTTTGTGAACTCTTCCGCCTTCGTGGCGAGACTGCAGTTCCCAAAAATTTAGCTTCTGTCTCGGCCATGCTTGGCGAGACGAGTTAACACGATCTCGGCCCGTGTGCCGAGAACCGCGATTTCCCGATTTTTTTTACCATTCTACAAACCGCCACACACACATTACAACTACTCTACCAAATGTAACTTAATTATATTATAAACGTAACTTCAAACGATCGATTTCGCGCAAAATCTGTGTGTTCAACGATCTTCAACCGAGCCCTAATTTGGAGACGAAATCGGCTCACACCCCGACCCTACAAACTGCAAAAACTCGTACAACGAAGGAGAAACACACGGCGAGGGACGGAAAACACGATTTCGGGGATTCCTCTCACTTTGGTCGGTTCAAAACAAATGGATTCTTCCACAAGGAGTTCGGTGAAGGTGGTGGTGGGGGTGGTGGTGCGAGAGGTTTGCACGAGGGGTATTTTGGATATTTCGGGTCTAATTTTTGGGTGCCCTGTGGTAAATTGGTTTGCGCCCACATTAACCGGGTACCTTCATGAAAAGGTGGGGTGCCCTTAGCGGCCCTCATTAATTTGTATTGAATGGACATTAACAATCTAGTGTACATTTTGGGTATATCACCCTAGTATCTTCTTTTTCAATATCACACACATTTGTTTTTTTTTTTTTTTTTTTTTTGTTTTGGGTACAATTTGTTCTTTTTCTTTGGGTGCAAGCACATTTGTTTTTTATATGCCCGATTTGCCACCTAGTGCTGCAAGATTCCCTTCTTTGATCAACTTATTGATCAAAATCTAAAGGGAGCAGCTAAAAAGACCTCGATTTTTGCTAAACGTACCCCACCTAAGTGAAATGATCCAACTACTCCTATATATAAATGAGTTTTCACTAACCATACCCCACTCGCCCCACTTACCCCGTACTCCACCCGCACCACTCACCGATCGCATCTCACCACCAACTCGAATCCTACGAAGTCCGAGCAAAACCACATCGATTCGATGCCGTGGGTGCATTCCTCATATCTTTTAGTGTCGATTTTGAGGTTTTTCTGGTTTTTTTTTTTACTTTTTTGAATCGGTATTTTGTAGGATTGTTGTTGGGTTTAGGGCTTCAATTTGAGAGTTGAATCTAGCACTTTGAGTGCAAAGTTTCGATGGAATCGAATATATTAAACGATTTTGAGCAAAACCAATAATTTTTTAGTCATTTTCATGTGTTTTTGGGAGTTTTGAAATTTTGTATTCGTTCTTGTTGTCCGTGGATGTCGAACACACAAAGCCTACACCTCTTCACAGGTGTCGGACACACAGGACCGACACCTCTAAAGAGGTATCGGTCGACTTCGACCGAAACTGCAAAAATAACTTACTTTCAGTGGTTGACGGAGGTATCCAACCGAGACTTCTTTAGAGGTGTCGGTCAAGTGTGTCCGACACCTCATTAGAGGTGTCAGTCATGTATGTCCGACACCTCTTCAAAGGTGTCCACTCTTAGTGTCCGAAACATCTTCAGAAGAGGTGTTGGGGTGAGGGTGATGGTATTGAGGTACAACATGTGTATTTTTGGAATTTTGAGAAAAAGTGGGGTACAATAAGTAAAAAGTGGGGTGTAAAATTCAAAAATGTTGCATTGCTATTTAGCAAAAATTGGGGTCTGTTTAGCCGCTCCCAATCTAAAAGGTGCCGATGTTTTTTTCACCCCAATATGCTTTGTATTAAACTATCCACATTGCTATTTTTATCAATTTGCCACGTCAATTGGAAGCCTAGGAGCCCTCCACATGCCTCATCATCAAATATACTTTTTTTGTCAAGAATGTTGCATTGATGTTCCTACAACCCAAAATGGGTATACCAAGCTATTATAATGGCAATACAATTCTTTGAAGCCGAACCAACATCCCCACGAGGGGGCAACAACCTCCCAAGGGAGGGCAACAACCTCTCGAAAAGGGGGCAACACCCGCACATGGGACAAAAAAACCGCTCAACGGTGGCGGGGACCAAACCTTAATAACAAACTACACTAAAGCCCTAATAAACAAAACTAAATACATAAGATAGACAACTTGCGGAACAACGACGCACTATACTTTTTACCGAGAGAGGAGAAACCGCCACCACCGGAGCCTTCGCCGTCACACGACATACCAATTCCGATAAGAGACGCCGAAGAGGAGACGCAAGATCCTTTCGGCCATGGTCGCAGTCGCTGATCGGAGGCGCACTTGCACGCAACAGATCTTGTTGGGGAGGCTGCGGATGCGCCGACAACACTCCCTAAACCTCATCTCAAACCTCTTTAGCTCTGGCTCGTGGACTCGCCATCCCCTTCCTCAACACGCAACCACAAGAAAGAAGAGAGAAAGGGAGAGAAACATAGGGAAAAAAATGGGGAGAGGCCAGAATAGAGGAAGGGGGAACAAAAAATAAGAGGCGGTGTGGTGTGGGTGTGGGAGTAGAAAAAATGGATAGTCGGTGGTGGTGGTGCGACTGGTGTGGGTAGAGGGAGAGAGGAGTATAGGTGAGAAGATGAAAGGAGAGAGAGAAGGGAGGGTTTGGATTACTAGGAGAGAGGGGAGGGGGCGGAAAATAAATACGGAGAGGGGAGGAGGCGGCTAGGGTTTTGAATTTTTGTCAATTTAGTGGTGCATCATCAAATATACTTCATCGGGTCATTTTTGTAAGTTATTTTACAAAAACTTTTTGTCAAAAAATATATGGGTTAATTACATAGATGGTCACACAACTTTGTCACTTTGGTCATGAAACTTTTGTTTGTAACAGAAAGTCACAAAACTTTAGCAAAAGTTTCATTGAAGTCACTCATGGCTAATGTGGCGATAGTGATGTGACAATGTCCAACTCGAGGAAAATTGAGTGGTCACAAATAATTGTTTTCTTAAATAAAAAGCCCTAAATCACATTTTTTATTTTTAAAATTTATCAAAATTATTGTGAGACTCGAGGTGTGGCGGCCCCGAATTCTAGTCCGCCTTGCTACTCGCCATGTCGCATCCCACGTCACCAAGCCTTGCCACATCATGGCCCGCTTATCCTTGACGTTCCGCGACCTACCTGGCTACTTACACTTTTCCATTTAATCCTAACTTAGCTAATTAATTTCCATATAATTATTAATGATTTCATTAGCCCATTAATCAATTTATCAAGTTATAATGAAATTTTACAACGAAATTCTTAATTTAAGTAAGTTATACAATATTCAACAATCATAAGTAGTGAAAAACCCGACAAAAGATATCATGTATATATCAAGGCGAGTTAAGTATAATAAAAGTTCCATATACATGTAATCCGTGTTCTATGGTCCCTAAAACCCAACAAAAGTAAAATAAATACATACTGATATCACACACGAACTGGCTCCACAATCTCAAAGTTAGTCGCCTAGTACCTCCTTGCCCTTTGCTCGTCGAAGGATCTGCACTCAATCACCCAACAAATACAATGACGAGTCCAGTGAGTAAAATCCCAAGAGAAGTCCATACAATATTCATGAAAGAAAACTGATAAACTACGAGACATGCGAATATAACACCTGACAATAGTACGTCATATTCCAATGAATGTAAGCAGCACACGACAAGCAAAAACAAAAGAATGTGAAATAAATAAACAACATATGCCAATTAAACCGGTTCCGAAATAAAGCATTAATTGGTAAACATCCGTATAATCACGAGAAAACCCTGACCTACACTAGCCAGTAATCTGTAAATCGATTAGGAACCACATATATACTTACAGGCTTACAGTGGCTAAACCCCAACTTTAGTAAACGACATGGTCCCTTCTCGACGATGTTACACGTTAGGACCACCCTAATCCCTTCGACAATCGTAGATATATTTTACTGCCATCGACACGAGGACTATCACAAGTAACCCGTGCATGCGATTTAGCCACAACAAATATATACGCACACCAAAATAGGAGCTGAAAACCCCATGTGTGCCCACCAGCAGTCACACATGAAAACCGAAATCGATAAACCAAATCATGAATTCTCTGAGGCATTCCAATGGGTTTATGCACTTCAACCCGTGCTCTGACTCCCCTAGACACCAGAATCCGACCCGACAAGCTCCCCGATACCCGAGCTACGGTCCCCTAAGTCCCTAAAGTCAGATAAGTGTGTTTATTGTGTATTCAAATTGGTTGAATATGTTTCAAATTGATCTTCCCAAATCAGCCCTAGAGACTAAATTAAGTCTTAATTTCAGTCTTATGTTACAACGCATTTTTAGCCATGAAATGGTCCAAATCTTGAAACCCTCCACCAATATAAAAATCGTCGGTCTCTATCTTAGCTTTCCAAAATGGTTTAGTTTGCAAAATTCTGATTTAAAATGAAAGAGATATCATGATTCTACTAAACATAGCTCTAATTGAAACTTAATCCGACCAGCGGATTTAGAAAATCTATTCCTCCCAATCTATATTTCCAAAAAAGGTAATTTTTGGTCACAAGATAGCAAACATTCCCAAATATAGCATAATAAAAGATCAGCTCATTTGGATAAGTAGTTAGGGAGTTATGCCTTTAACAAGTTTAGTTTCAAAACTTTTCTTCTGAATTACAGTACCTATTTGTAGAGCACTTTTGGACATGAAAACAATTGAATTATAACATCTCTGGGTAAGCAAAGTTGTTACCCTCTGAGTAAGCTATTAACCTTAACCATCTCGTATGTTACAATGACAATCGATCTAGGGTCGTGGCAAGAGTGTTGATCCTCTCATTCGACCAAATTTCACCTCACTTGCATCGATCCAAATTTCAGCGTGAAGAGGTGCAATCCTTGTATTGATCTGATCCTTCTCCCTAAGCTAATTCATTCAAGAAAGAATATCTATCTAAGCAAGCGAATCAAAGAAAATAAAACTGGAATACTAGAGAAAAAAAATTCAATAAAGACTATCTTCTTACTAAAAGAGTAATCTATCAAAACCTTCTTCTGATATCGTTTTAATGAGAAATGCCACTTGTTTGGGTCAATTTGGATCTAAAATGAGCAAGTTATGACTAAATTACATAAGCAAATTCCTAATATAACATGCATAATTCTAGTTTTGGTCTTGCAACTTCAAAAATTCAATCATCTACCCTCTGGAATCAGTCGAAAACCAAAAATGATTTCAATATGACATAAATAAATGTGTACCTAGTTGATGTACCACCTAGCTTGAGAAATTCTCACTAATCTTCCATGGATTCCTTCTCCCCATCAACCTCCTTCTTCTCTAGCAAGTTCTCATAATTCATAAGTTGAAAATGAAAATAGTTTCCTTACATGTGTTGATCTTATATATTAATGTAATATTGATTCATAGCCATTGATCTCCATGTATTACATATCTCGAAGCTCATTTAATGATCCACACCTTGACATGTATCCCACTAACTCCCACTAACCCAATCAAAGTGACACTAATTTGCTACTCACATGGTTCCTAGATGTGTCAACACATATCTCAAGGACAATCTCATGGTTTCTAATTTAAATAACCAAACTATAGACATTGATTTATTTGATTCAATTACATTAGCTTAGGCCCATTATAATGTATATGGTTAGTGTTTTTATTCACCAAATTGACAAATTTTGTGATCCAACTAACCCTCGACTACCCGACACTCGATGCCCCGCGTCTCGGCACGCAATTCAAGGTACGCTATAGCCTATTGTTTTAATTGAAGTTTACTTGGCCTATGGTCATATTACCCATTTTAATTGATTAACTAGTCATCCTGACATGAATTAGTCGAGTTTCCTAGTGTATCCATAGTTCGCCTATCCGACACCAGCATTGACACCCCTCTCGAGGTGAACACCCGTCACACAAACTCACCCCATAGCAACATACACACATGCGATGCAATATAATAATAATAAAATTTTAAACACCACATATACACAACCACCATACATAAGTAACATATTTCCTCGGTTCTCATGTCCGAGTCAACCGAGTTGTCCACGTAACGCCCGAATTACGACCGTTAATCTTCATGTAACGGCCTGAAAATTTGACCTGTGCCACGTGCCATGTCAGGGTCGTATGTGGGATCCACTCGTTGGAATACGTATGTCTGAATATCCAATTTAAGATTATAATGCAAATTGTTGAGCTGTTTTACGAGTTGGTATACACGAGAAATTTGTTGAGCCGAAACATGAACGGGGACGCGCATCGAGTCGTGTGTTGACGTGGGACCGAGGTAGTGATTTTAATGTGGTCACGTTAAAAATATATATATACATTGGATGCGCCTCGTGATTCGTGTGGCGTGAGTGTCGAGATTGTGAAATGAGGTGGTAGTGGTGTGACTATTTATGGTGCCTCGAGATGTGCGCTGCCCAAATTTTAAGGAAAACATGTGAATATATATATGTTTTTGATGTGCCTCGAGTTCCGCTCAGCACTAATCTCGAGGCCATATTTGGTTTCTTCTCAAAAAGATTTGGATAAGAATCGGATGGAGGAGAGAAAAGAAGGGAGAGAAAAGAAGAGAGAGAGAGAGGTACGCCGACGAGGAGATCGCGGTGCAGTGGAGCGGCGACCGGCGGCGATGATGGCGGCCGCGGCGGCAGCCGGTAACAGCGCGACTACCGGCAGGGGCAGAGGCAGCCGGCAGCAGCACCTGCGCGGATAGCAGCTCCAGCGAGTGCAGCGGCGCTCCAGCCGGTGGACGATTCAGGCGGCGACGGTGAGTGGTATCACTGGCGAGGGTCGGCGAGCCTCCGCTACACCAGCAGGCGGCGGCCGGCCAGCAGCAGCAGCGACGGAGAGATGGCGCGGCTGGGAAATGATGAGCGGCGGTGTAGGAGCGGCGACGGCCTGAACTCCGGCGCGAGTGGTTGAGCGGCGTGGTGCGGACGACGGGCTGGCCGGCAGCGGCGTGGCGCGGATGGCGGGCTGGCCGGCAGCGGCGGCGATCGCGCTGATGGCGGCGGCTGCGACTGCGGCGGCGGCGGCGCGGTTTTGACGGCGGCGCGGTGAACGGCGCGGAGCAACTGCGCGGTGGACATTGTCGGACCGATCGATCCTCGACGAGGGATGCGATTCGACGAAGTTCGACGACGCGGTGGATTCCAATAGATTTTGGAGTAGAGACCCCCCCCAGTTGAAGGCCGTGGTGAGTTGTATGCTAAGTAATTTGGCCGTGATTTGAATGAGTTAGTAAATTAGGCCTAAATGGTATAAATGGACATCAGAGACTTAGGAGTCGGGTGTCGGGTGCGCATATCGAGGCGTGAGCGAGACGTTCTCGAGGTAAGTAAACCAGCGAGGACTTGTACGGTATTTCATTTTACTCCATTGGTTAATGTTGTTCGTTGCTTGGTGATAGCTTCCTTTCACTTTATTAGTTATTGTTGTTCACTGCTTTGTGATGATAGCTATCTTTGGAATTGTTATTGATTGAGTGAGTCCATTGGCAAACGAGTCATGGTTACTGTTTATCTGCGATATGAGCTCTTATCTGGACGCCGTCGATATCTCCCAATTGAGTGTACGTTGGGGGCTCTTATCCGGTCTGTGGATATCTCGTAGTCGCAAGGGTTAGGGCTGGGAGGCAGGGGTCTCGTCCTAAACCCGAGTCTCTCGGGATTTTGCCGCGACTCAAAGACCTTTTGGTCGGGACTCCTTGCTATTTGGCATCACTCATCGATTGATTTGTTTACAGTCTTTTATATTCATGCGTTACCTATTCATTTCTTTCTAATTGCATGAATTCGGTTGTTCTTATATTTCGAAATGATGTATATGTCATACGGCATTACTTACCCGTGCTCGTCATTTTTGGGTTTGACGAGTGCGGATCTACTACCAAAGAGGGAAGGCTCCATAGCTAGGTGAATTTTTGTATATCTTATTTACTCTCCTCTCGATGATAATACACTTATGCGGGTTCCACAATTAGGTTGCCTAACTCTTTTACATTATTGTTGAGTTATTTAAGTAATTGTTTCCGCTAAATTGTAAAACTTGATACATATTAATAACTCAACTTAAAACTTTTGAATTTACGATAATGATGGATTGGAAGGCCGACTAGGTCAGCGTTGACCTTGCGAGACTGGCTCGGGGGTCCACGTGGGCTTAGGCCGGGCGGGGCCCGGTTTGTGGAAAATTGGGGCCGTCACACTTCAAGATTAACGCCAATCCTATTTTAATTAATTTAGGACGTTAGACGAGGAAAATCCAACGGTAACAATTCATCTTCTTCAACTAATTAATCCAATCTCTGTAATCATTGTCGTTATTGTTGTTGTTTCTGGTGCTTTTCGATGACGACTTATGTGAAGAAGACCATTTTACCCCATCGCTGGTCTCGAACATCCAAGAGGTCAATGAGCCGAAAGGGCTCGGTCGAAGATGAGCCGAAGCTTTCCGTGCCCTCCTCAAATGCGGTTGGGGGTTGATTCGGGGAGCAATTGCGCCAAGTTTTTCATTCTGGTGATCAATGGGGAGGGGATCGACGCGCCCAGCCTCGCCTCGTTCGTTGATGCTCTGGTCCGGGAGGGCCACTGCAGCGTCCACGGTGACTTTTTTGGTTGAAGAAGATGAATTGTTGCCGTCGGATTCTCCTCGAGTCTCGCAATAATTTTGATAAATTTTAAAAATAAAAAAATCTGATTTAAGGATTTTTATTTAAGAAAACATTTATTTTTGACCACTCGATTTTTCTCAAGTTGCACATTGTCACATCACCATCGCCACATCAGCCATGAGTGACTTCTATAAAACTTTTGCTAAAGTTTAGTGACAATCTTGTTATAAACAAAAGTTTCATGAACAAAGTGTTACAAGTGATAAAGTTGGGTGACCATCTATGCAATTAACCCAAAAATATACTATAAATCGTTTTCAGAATTTTAAAAAACATTTCTAGCTCTTTGCCATTTTACCCTTAAAAAACTTTTGAGTCTGGACTCATGAGTCCAAGTAGATTTAAGGTCGCGCTATGGGCACCACAACACTTACTCAAGGCAACCCGTTTACAAAGGCACCCACCAAATTTGTTAGGGCACTCCAGATTTGGATAAAATTGCCCTTGCCCTTTAACGGAACGCACCCACCACCAAATCAAATCAAACCCTCATTTCCCATTCTCCCGCTCTCGCTACCATTATGAATCAATGCTTCAATCCACCAAATCCCCTCATTTTAATAAAAATTTACCCATAACTGTGTAACGACCCATTTCATTAACACCGTTATTTATTTCGTAATTTCAGACATGGACGCCAGCTCAGATCCACGTGGACGCCGCGGGTAGGCTAGGACACACGTCGACCTAGGTACAATAGTAAATTATATGTTATATTGTTTAATTGCGATGCATTTTATGAAATTATTTGTTAATACACCGCATGTGTGTATGTTGAATGGTTATATCGTGCGAGGTTGTGTAACGGGTAGTCGCCTCGAAGTGCGTGTCAACGTGGGTATCGAGATGGCAAAGTACGGGTACACTAAAGAAACTCGACAAACTCACGTAAATATGACTAAGTAATTCAATTGAAATGAGTAATGTAACCATAGGCTAATTAAATTGAAATTTAAACAATAGGCTATGAGTCGTCTCGAAATGCGTGTCAAGACGCGGGGCACCGGATATCGGGTAGCCGAACATTAGTGGGACCATGAGTTGGTTAATTTTAATAAATAAAACACTAACCATATGGTTCGATAAGACTTAATGTAATGTGAGATAAATCAAATAAAGGAAAAAAACCTATAGTATGAATTAAATAATGTGGACCATTAATGGACATCTAGATGGTTTCAAATGAGTAAATCTATGAGTGTGTGGGCCATTGGAGTCATTCAAATATATATCACATCATGGTTATAAACCACAAGTTAATCCTCGGGATATGCAAGCACACTTGATCAAGACCAAATATATATAAACCAAGTTAGTGGGATTTTTAATCAAACCACTTACAATGTTCATGCAAATTCAGAGAAAACCTGAGGAAGAGAGGGAATCTAAGCTGGAATTCAACCATTCTTGAGGACAATTCAAGTGATCCAACCTAGGTAATCATTTTCTTCATCTCCTACACTCTTCAATGAACCCATTTTTAGTATGTTTTAGTGAAATTCGAGTTTGATGATTAGACCTCTGGTTTTTAGTGAAAACTTGATGAATTACATGTTTATATATCATTTTCAAAGAGAATTTACAACTGGTTTAGCTGGAATTGGTATTTTTGATGAAATTAGAAAGTTTGGTCGTTTTGATGAAATTAGAAAGTTTGGTGAATGCATGAGATTTAGATAAATTGGGTCAAATTGATGTTATGAATTGTTTTGGTTGTTGTTTTGGGGTTAATTACATGTGGAGAATATGTTAAAACAAGTGAGGTAGTCAATTGAGAGGGGAAGGACATAATTCTCGACTTGAGAATTTTGTCCCAAAGGACAGATAACGCACTACCTGGAATGGTTAGCGCGCTAATCGTTTTGGGTTTTCAACTATTTTTCAAAATGAAGAACAGTAACGCGCTAGACAGATCCTCTAGCGCGCTAACTTCACCTAGCGCGCTAGGTAGACCCATTAGCGCGCTAATGATAGATAACATATGAATTTAAGGGATTGTTTTGATGATTTACAACTAAACACCTAACCAAACACTTGAAAATAGTATAAACCTATAAAATTGAACTTTAAGGACTTAGGAGACCGTAGCTCGGTACCGAGGAGTTTGTCGGGTCGGATACGGGAGTTCAGGGAGGTCGGAGAGCGGTTTGAGGTTTGTAAAATCCAATTGAAGAACTCTGAGTATTTGATTCTGTTTTCAATTTTATTCCTATCATTTCCTTGTTGATTTTACTATTCTATTATGTTACTTGAACGTGGGTTGAGGTTACTCCCTCGGATTTCCTGGTTATGTGTTCATGATGCACTGGACTGTAGCACGTGTGACTCGACCATCAGTGAACGTCAACCTGAGCTTGCCCTTGATGCACGTGTCAGTGACTCAGCGGATTTGGCCAGCACCGTGAGGGACCAAGTGTCGGGCTAGTTGGGCGCGACCACTGGTGGGTACTTGGTGACTCGAAGTACAGTCTAGTCCATTTGGAGTGAGCACACACATTTGTTACTTTAGCTGTTATATATTCATGCGATGAGCCATTTATAGTTGTTTGTCTTTACATTCCGCATGTTTACTTGAATGTACTTCTTGCATTTCCTTTATTTACGCGAATACTCAGATAGGTTCCTTGGGATTTTACTTATTGGACTCGTCATCCGTCTTTTTGTGATGATTGAGTGCAGATCTTAGTACCACTAGGGGCAAGGGGATCCTAGGCGACTACATATGATTGCTCGTCGTCGAGGACCTACTAGTACGTGCTTATTTTGATATTTTCTATTATTTTGGGCATTGGGGGACTTGAGATGACACGGTACATGTAAATATACCTTGTTTATGGTACTGTCGCTTATATACATAGTACTTTTCTAGGTTTTCCACAATAGGATTTGCTCTTATGAATAATGTTTACCATGCTAAATTACTTATTCTAATTGTATCAATTAAGGCTTCCGCTGATTTATGTTAACTTGTAAGATACAACCCACTAGTATGGTTAGGCATTAGAATAAACTGCAAATTATTGAACTTAATAAACATTTAAACACTTAAATAGAATAAGTTAAGGAAATACGGATAATCCACTAACTAATTTGATAAAACATACGTGGACATGAATTTAGAGACAAGAGGAGGACGGGCAGGTGCTGGACACGTGTAGTGGGGCCCATCGGGTAAGGAGTACACGGAGACACATCACCCCAGGGCGGCAGGCCGCCACAACTGGGTTTAACTGCAATCCCATATTATTTGGCTACACAGAGCCGTGATTTGTATTTTGGTCTCTGTTGTTCATTGTTGAGACCATTAAGTAAGTGTCAGCTAAGCTCAACCGAGTGTCGTAATAAAGTATGTTTGGGATTAGGCTCAGTTGGTAGTCACCGAGATCTTTGGCATCTTTCGGTTGTACCATACCGAGACTTTGATTGAAGTACTGGTATTCGAAAACTGAAACAACATAATATATCTCGGTCCTATTTGACCGAGAAATTCATGTATATGGTATACGTTTGCCCCTTTTGTTCTCTTCATCGATTGGACCCTAAAAACACATAAGGAGGCGTCAATAAGATGGGGTGTGCAGGAATAGGAAGGAAGAGTTGGTCGTTTGGGTTGAGAGAGGCATTTGAGTCTTTTCAAGTTAAAAATAAAATAAATGGGGTGCCCTGAGTAATGAGTGAGGTGCATATAGCGTGACCTTAGATTTATTGACCCTAGATTTATTGTTCTTTTCTAATTGGGTAAATAGAGGGTTGGTGTAGTCAATAATTAAAGCACATATAAAAATGTAATTTGGATTTATAATTAATGTTTTTTTAATACGTGTGTTTTGGGTAAAACAACTTATATTATTGACCAGAGGTAGTATAACATAGTCTCAAATAGGATATGAAAATGAAACCACCTAGCTATTCACGAGATTAATCACGGATAATACCCCTATGGTAGAGAATCCACATTCTCCTTGTGTCCTTTGCCCTTCAAACACTCCACATTATCGTTCTAATTGTCCTCATCACCACTCTAACTGATTATATGCACCCCACCATTGTTCATTTTTTCGTCTATTTTTGATGTCACATCACATTGTTGCGAATAATGCAAAGTGGTCAAAACTCCATATTTGCTCAAAAGACATGTATCATTATGTAATAAGTAGTCCACTGGCACATGCTTCGCACATGATGCATAATTATATGTTTTAACCAATAATCGATTGGCCCAAATGGTAAGGGACTTGGTTCCCTTAAGTGAGGTTTCGAGTTCGAGTTTTGTGTAAAAAAATTGAGTTGCGAGGACCGCCCCTCGTATGGGCCCAACAATACCCAAACATGGATTAATCAGTGCAATTGGCACAGGATACCACGTGGGGAACCCAACAAAATTTATTGCATACATACATGACATACATCAGGACATCTAATCTTGGTCATTTTGATATGAGAAGCTTGCATAAATGCTACAACAGTGATAACATTGCAAAATTGAAATTCAGTGTTAGTTAATTAATTATGTGTAAAATGGATACAACCTAGAGCAAATAATAAGATATACAATACACATATCAATCTACCAAAAAAATACATAACCCAAGAGCATGCCAATAATTAAAAAAATTAAATTTAAATTGTACAAATTGCGTACAAATTAGGTGGGTTGTGTTTGGTGAAGATGTATCAAAATTCTACTTATACAATGGATTTAGATTTATTAAGAAAAAATATATAGATTCTTCATCACGTTCTGGATGTCTTGGTTGGTTGTAAGCCATTGTGATGCGGTGAACTTGATGTGTCCTAAACTTAAATCTGCGATTATTATACCATCTAATAAAACACCATTGCATGAACCTCGGATGATAAAGGAAATGTTTAATTCCGCACAAAATGAGCCAATTGAAAATAAAATATGCAACTAAGTATATCATGTGTATTATGCTATCATTATGTATGGATTTACTATTGACAAACTTGGAAAGAACAAATGTACATAAAGATCAAGATGATGAACCCCAATAACCAAGCTTTCCTTAAGAAAAAAATAACACGAACAACATATATCACAAAAATCTAGAAGGGATGACTTCTAAAATTAGTCTAATCCACATGTTGAATATCCTTTAGATTCATCCAGTGAGGTGCTTTGTGAAGACCCAAAAACCCAAAAGACCTGCCCTAGGGGCAATTAAGTAATTTCATAAACCCTACACAAATTAACCCCACTATATAAATCAAATTGAAAACCCTAGCCCCCTTTTTGTTTGAAATTTTAACTAGGGGAGAGAAAAGGAGATTGATGTGTTGGAATTCTGACTCAAGGAGAACCTCAAATTGAGGTACACACATCTCCTTCACCCTCTTAATTTTGTTTTAAATGAATATTAAACTTGAATTCGACAAAACAATGGTGGAAAATCACATTATTAATAATTTGTGGTGCCGAAAAGGCGAGTGGCGACCGAAGCGACCGACGGTGGCCTCACTGTCGCCGCCACCGGCGACTTCCCTGTCGCCATTGCCGGCATGGTGGGGGAACCACCAGGCTGCCCCCACCAACAAAGTAGAAGAGGAAGGGCGGGGGTGGTTCCATGACCACCCCTACCTCCATTATCATTCCAGCCCATGGGCTCTGCACCCCATGGTCGGGGATGGGGGTTTTCCCCCTCCCTGTCAATCACCACACTAAACGGTTAATAGGCCCCGATTCGGTCAACATCATTAAAAAATATAATATATATTAAATATATATATTAAATTATAATATAATAAAGTACAATAATATGTATTATAAATAAACAAAAATAATTGCTTTCAAACGGGGAACCACACCGGACCCACTTAACTTTAAAGGGTCCCACCCATCCACCCTCGCATCGGGCGACGGGGGACCCACGGGACCTACACTACTGGATCCCAAAGATCAATAATGGAGGATTTACTTAACTTTAAAGAAAAACATTTATTTATGAGATGTGTTATGGTTTTATAATGTCGCACGAAGGTTCACATTGGGCCCCGAGCGTACCGGGAGTTGTCATAGGCGTCGTGACGAGTCGAGGTAAGTGGGAGCTTCGCTCATGCATTAAATATGGCTTGAATATTAGGTAAATAGAAATATCACATTTATATCAAAAGACTTGGGATTAGGTTGCATTTAGTCTGTAGCATCTCCTATCCCGATTAGGGCGATACTTGGTCTGAAACCCTAATTAAGCCGCGCTAACTCAGCCAGACTTAACTAGAGCCAGCAGCCTCTCCGTCAATACCTGATAAACTCAACCTGTATATTTATATCGAATAAACAAATCAAAGTAATACGCAGCAGAAATTTAAAGCTCTTTCGATACATACAAATATACGGTAATACAGAGTTTACCAAAACTCCAAAATCTTTATTAAAACCTCCAAACCCTGTTTATATACAACAAAATAAATCATACAGAGTATATAAGTACATGAAGGCTCATTACATCGTAGAGAAGATACAAAACTCCTAATTCTTATCCTTTCCCTTAGTTGAGTCAGGTTGCGAACCTAAATATTGAATTTGGGTGAGCACTCCAACTTGCTCAGTAAATAAGGATTCATGTTAAACATCAACATTCCATATAGTAATCAAGGATATCATGCAATAACAACATGCACCAATGATATCTAACAAGAACATGAAAATTATATAAATTCAATAAATAACGATGCAAAGCAAGTATTATGGATTATTACACTGTGATCCCCATTTATTTTATAAAACTAGGGCCGATTACCCAAAGGCGCCATTAATGCGATTGCTAGACCAACATATTGGCCAATATGTCCTCTAGTCCCTCCATTAATGCCCAATAGTTCTATCCCAAACCCTCTAGTGTAAATGTAACCCACACAACCTATAAACTGAGTAGGAAGTTACATATAGGCCGGGAAAGTAACTCATCTCCTCTATAACCTAGTCTCAGTTCACGAACTTACTATCATGAATCATAGTAAACACCGTTTTCCATTTATTGAGACTATCACAGTGTACATAGTCCCCCCATTCCATTTCATACACTACATGAAGTACGTATATTAAATAGCCATGCAACATTGATAAATAAGCGAATCCGTATTTACCTCGATCTAAGTTTTCATCTAATTTCCTAACTTTTCGGGCCAATAACTCTCTCTCGGTAACCAACACCTATCATAGACCAATTATAGTTAATATAGATCCATTATCCTTTAATTAGAACCCTTAATCACACCCTTAAGTCCCTTAGAAATACTCATGAAATCATAACATACTTGTTAGTTTTCTGGGGTGGGAGCGCGCTCCCTCAGTGGGTAGGGCGTGCTTCATCAACTGGGTTCATCCCAATTGATGAAGGGAGCATGATCCTTTAAGAGGTGGAGCGTTGTCAAACCAAACGCATAGGGCAGCAACCACTGTCCTCTACCAAATCATCATAAATTCACAAAACAGTTATATAAACCTCCAAAATCGATTAATAACATCCTCAAATGAGGTAATACACTCAAACCAACCATCAAAACTCATAATTCATCAAGTTTTTATCATTCCTATCGAATTGAAAGTCAACGAACACAAGAACAAATCATACCAAAATGATGCTCTCGAGTTGTTGATTTGATTAAGCTCCTCAATCACGATCAATTCAACTCATTGGACACTCTATCTCTCGACTGAAAATCAAACCTCTAACCCTCGTTTACTGTTTGATCGATCGAATGAAATGATAAGCATGAGTTTTGTTTTATTTATATATGGATTTTTCTCGAGATACGCACCGCGTCATCTCAGAGATTGATCGAGCAGTTGATGTGTTAAAGTGACACACCTTATCGTGACACCAAACTTGACACATCAAGCACTAACGCTCCGTTAGAGACGATCAATCAATCCACATTTTTCAATTATTCTTTTGATTATATCCCATGCTATGTCTATTCTTGTTGTTTCAAATGTGAATTGAATAACAAATAGCATGTTATTAGGCTAATGAATATCTTATAAATGTTTGAGATGACTTGTATTCCTTATTTGTTTAGGTGTGTAGATGTGCCTATGCCTTGACAATCCATACTTGGTATTTCTTGAAATTTAAAAAATAGTTTTTGCATTTAGGTCCCGTACTCGATCGAGATGTGCGCGACTCACGGGGTTAGAGTGATGTCGGCACGTGTTACTTGACACTGTATGACACTCGGGGTTAGAGTCCCTGATGTGGTCTACACACCGGAGTTTGATTCCTTGGTAACACTTGGGTTAGAGTCCCTTGTGCTATATGATTATTGAGTCGGAGTGACATGTTTCACTGCCGACATGACCTAAATCACCACTACTTAGCCCAGTGTCAGTATCACTTGTTTAACTCTGGTATTTACTCGCATATAATTTATTTTCTAATTTTTCCATTTATATGCTTTTAAATGCCATTTGAATATTTGGAAATGCAAATTAAACTTGTCATCGGGGATTACTGTTTTATTCTTGTACTCACCGTCCTTTTTATGACGGTGGGTGCAGAGCCGTCTACCAGCAGGCCGGGCAAGGAGAAGATCAGCGATTATCCTTGAGCCCGCGGCGCGTCACTGCATCGATTGTAGGTCTTCTTTTGATATTTTGATTGTATATGTTATAAGTCTTTCATATACTATTCGGGGTTGTATATTGGGTTGAGCGTTAGTTCCCCGACTTGACTTAGACAATTTTACTGTTTCAATGCATTTTGAGGACTTTATATATGTGATGTCATTTCCTGGTTTTCCACACTTAGGATTTTATAAATGGCTTCCGCATAAGTTACTCAATACTTCCGCATAATCAATAAGACTTCCGCTAATTGATTAATTTAATAAAAAGTTTTAATTAACTTTAAATTTTATAAACTGGTAGGACTAGTGTATTACTTATCATGAACACGAGAAAAGAGGCGTCTAGGTTGTAAAGGCTGACTAATACGTAGTTAAGTCCTGCGTGGATATGATTAGGGCTTAATTACGGGATTAGGCCGGGCGGTGCCCTAGATTAGGAGATGGGCCGTCACAGTTGGTATCAGAGCACTAGGTATTAGAACCTTAGGGATAAATAAGAAAAACACGTACTCGTATAAAACACAAACCTTAGAAGTGGAAACCATATGATCTTTGCCTAGGAACTATTTTGTTGGGAATTGAGTGAAGGTGAGATGGGGATTTCTTATATGTACGTGTTAGTTTCAATATGTATGTATATGCGTTATGCCACGTAGTAGCTGATTCGCGTTCGCTATCCGCTTGAAGACACCGATGGGGGATTCGCGTGAGGCTGGAGACACCGGAGCTAGCGGCAGTCAACCTCTCACCATATCAATTGACAATTTTTAGAGGATGTCTAACCGGACGACCGCTCAGGAGCGACAGATCGTCGATTTCATCCCTTACATGTCGGCGCAGATGACTGCACTGGGTTTCGACCGCCCCATTACCACGGCTACTACTACAGCACCTCCGACCACGAGACTCAGCACTACGAGAGTTCGACTCCGCATCTAGTAGAGAGATGGAGACTCTAGGTTGCGTTGTGCGATAGCGGAGAGTCGGGGACCCGAGACTAGAGGATATACCTGGTTGTTCAAGACTTCCCGAGATGTTTTCCCGGAGGATTTACTTGGATTACCGCCACCACGAGAGCTAGAATTCATCATCGATCTAGTACGAGGTACCAGGCTGATCGCGATACCGCCATACCCCATGGCTCCGAGGGAGTTAGAAGAGTTGAGGACTCAGCTTAAGGATTTGGGAGAGAAGGGATTCATCACACCTTCGATGTCACCGTGGGGAGCGCCAGTTCTATTTGTGAATAAGAAGGATGGCAGTTTGAGACTATGCATCGACTATAGGCAGTTGAACAAAGTGACAGTTAGAAACAAGTACCCACTTCCGCGAATAGACGATTTATTTAATCAGCTGAGAGGAGCACAATTTTTCTCCAAGATAGACCTGAGATCGGGGTATCATCAGCTTAGGATCAGGGATGAGGATAGGTCCAAGACAACATTCAGCACCAGATACGGACACTACCAGTTCACGGTCATGCCATTCGGGCTGACCAATGCCCCCGCCGTATTCATGGATTTGATGCACCGAGCACTTAGACCATATCTCGACCGCTTCGTGATAGTCTTCATTGACGACATCTTGATATACTCGATGACACGTGAGGATCACGAGCAGCACCTCAGAGAGATGTTGCAAACATTGAGGGAACACCGACTTTTCGCTAAGTTCAGCAAGTGTGAGTTCTGGCTTGCAGAGGTCAAGTTCTTAGGGCACGTTGTTGGAGCAGCAGAGATTGCAGTAGATCTGGCCAAGATTCAGACCATCACGGATTGGTCGGCACCGACATCGATGCGGAGATCGGGAGCTTTCAGGGTTAGCGGGATATTACCGTAGATTTGTGAAGGATTTCTCGAAGATCGGTTCACCAGATGATAAGGTTGACACAGAACGATGTTGCTTATGAGTGGACTGAGAAGTGCGAGGCTGCGTTTACTCAGTTGAAGAGGTCATTAACTACCGCGCCAGTGTTAGTACTACCAGAGGCTGGACAGGGGTTTCTAGTGTACACAAATACTTCTCATACGGGTCTAGGTTGTGTGTTGATGCAGGGTAGCGGTGTCATGGCATACGCATCGAGACAATTAAAGATACATGAGAAGAACTACCCCACGCACGATCTAGAGTTGGCAGCGGTTGTATTTGCGCCGAAGACTTGGAGACACCTTCTGTATGGAGAGAGATTCACACTCTTCACTGATCACAAGAGTTTGAAATATCTCTTCACACAAAAAGAGCTGAACATGAGATAGCGCAGATGGTTGGAGTTCTTGAAGGACTATGACTTTTCCTTAGAGTATCACCAAGGAAAAGCGAACGTAGTCGCAGATGCGCTGAGTAGGAGACCGAGTAGAGATGCTGAGGTGGTCAGATGTCACATGATGCATGAGTATGGATTACTCGAGGCAGCGGCGACAACATGTCAGACAGAGATTCCTACCGATACTCAGGTGATGATTTGCGCATAGATGAGACTACAGACCGTTTCTACACAGCGAGTGTCGGAGGGTCAGAGGACCGACCAATTGTACTCGAGATTCAGCAAGTTAGCGCAAAGTGCAGAGTGTACAGATTGGGCAGAGACGACAGATTAGTGTCTGAGATACCGGGGCAGGTTGTGGATACCAGAGGTACCGGAGCTGAGAGATGAGATCCTTCAAGAGTCGCACCGTTCCAGATTTACCGTACATCCAGGCAGGACTAAGATGTACCATGACATGAGGAGACATTTCTGGTGGCATGGGATGAAGGCAGACGTGTCTAGATTCATCAGAAATTGTGGTATATGTCAGCAAGTGAAGTCCGAGCATCGCAGACCCGGGGGATTACTACAGCCGCTTCCCATTCCTCGATGGAAGTGGGAAGACATCTCTATGGATTTTGTCAGAGGATTGCCGAGGACCGCGAGGAGACATGATTCGATCTGGGTTATAGTTGACAGACTAACGAAGTCTGCTCATTTCTTGCCAGTGGCATCGCATTACACGTTCGATCAGCTAAGCGTACTGTTCGAGAGAGAGATTATCAGGCTGCACGGGGTACCATTAACGATCACGTCAGATCAAGATGCTACGTATACGTCCAGGATGTGGTGGAGTATGCAAGAGTAGTACGGTACGCGCCTACAGTTCAGTACGGCTTTCCACCCTCAGACCGACCGTCAGACTGAGAGATTGATTCAGGTCCTCGAGGACATGTTGCGGGCATGCGTATTGGAGTTTGGCGGATCTTGGGCGGAGTACCTACCGTTGTGTGAGTTCGCTTATAACAACAGTTATCAGGCTAGCATTGAGATGGCGCCATTTGAGGCTTTGTATGGCGAGGCGACCGTGTCGCTCGCCATCGTGTTGGGTTGAGCGGAGGAGGCCGGGAGATAGTGGGGCCTGAAATTGTTGTTGACCACACGAAAAATGTCAAACTGATCCGTCAGAGACTTAGAGGAGCACATGAGATACAGAAGAGATATACAGATAAGTATCGCGGTGATCTCGCGTATTCCGATGAAGCCTTTGTCTATTTAAAGGTTTCCCCTCGGAAGGGTCTTCAGAGATTTGGGGTGAAATGCAAGCTTGCACCGAGGTACATCGGGCCTTTCATGATTAAGAAACGGGTCGGGAAAGTGGCATACGAGCTTGAATTGCCTCCACAGATGTCAGGGGTCCATCCAGTGTTCCACATTTCAATGCTTTGACTAGCCGAGTCGAAGGCAGGCGTGCGACCGATAGTTGACTTGAGTCAGATCGACCTGAGCGAGGACATCTCATACGAGGAACATCCCATTCAGATCCTAGATCGGAAGGTACAATAGTTGAGGAGCAAGTCCATCCCGAAGGTACTCGTCAAGTGGCAGTTCCACGATGACACAGAACTCACTTGGAGCGGGATGACTACATGCGAGATAGATTCCCGTACATGTTCGAGTCAGGTAGAACCGTAACTTAAACTTAATTTCGAGGACGAAATTTTCATTTTGTTGGGAATATTTGTCACGGCCCAAATCTCTAACCCCGTTTTAATTCCTTAATCAGGATCACCGACTCTTGACGTGGGACCTACACTGTGATACGTGCACCGACCGAGGCACGTGGCCAAGGTATATCATATTTCTGTATTGATGTGTGCCTAGTGTTATGTATTGTGTAGATTTACTAAGTCGGTTTGTACAGTTGTAGGCGTCGAAACGAGAGCGGGGACACGCCTCGAGTAGCGTACGAGCCGGGGAACCAGGTAGTTAGCATTTTGGTAAGTCTTATGTAATACTAATATGAAATAAAGAATTACTTATAAGCCTATGGTTGTGTTTGTTAATGTAAATCAAATTAAATGCCTATAGTTGAGTAAAAAATGGAATAGGTATTGAGTGGCTAACGACGCGGCGGTACGCGTATATCACGGTTCGGACGCGAAATCGGGCGTCGAAACGACCGAAAACACGGGCGAGTGTCTTAGCTGTGTCACAATTAAGTGTCAAGACACCTAACACCATCACACTTGTCCCAACCTAAACAACACCTGTCCAATTCCCACACCACGTGTCCACCACCCCGCTTACACCTACACCACACACACACACACAGACACAACAGATCGAACAAGGAGAGCCGAGAGAGAGGAAGAATAAGAAAAGGAGAGGAGGAGGAGAAGGGGCGCGCCAGGAAGGAGAGAAGAGATCACAATCGCGGTGAGTCCTCGTTGTTGTTGTAGGTTCGGTGGTTGGTGGTGGGGTGGCGAGAGTGGGGTTCGGCCATGGAGGCCGAAGCCCATGGCCGACCAAGGTGGAGATGGCGGGGTGTCTCCCCGCCATCGGTTCCACCGGGGTTGGGGGTGGAGAGCAACCCCAACCCATCAAGGAAAAAAAAATATATGTTGCTCCCGATCGAACCAGTCGATCGGGAGGAAGAAGGTGCACACGCGCGCGCGCTAGCGCGCGTGTGCACCCCCCTAATGGGCCGAGCCTGGACCTGTTCTGGTCCAGGGCCAGGTCGGGTCTGACCCGACCCAAACGAAAAGAAGAAGAAAAATGAGGAAAAATTTCGAAAAAATTGGGAAAAATTGGGAAAAATTATATTTCGATATTTTGACCATTTCATGCCTAAAAAAACTGCTTTAAAGTGTATGACTGAAATTGAAACTTAATTTAGTCTTTAGGGGCTGATTTAGGAAGACCGATTTAAAGTCTATTGAACCAATTTGAATACACAATAAACACCGCTAAATTGAGCTTAAATCCACTATACTTGAACTAATGAGACACCAAACTCGGGAACCTAGGAAAAGGGTACGGAGAGCGAATACAAGATTTGGAGTATCGGAGGCCGATAAAAAGCTAGGACTTTACTTTGTTGTTGTGAGTATACCCAATGACAACTTTACTTGACATTTCATTTCTATTAATTATTGTCCTTGCATAGTCCTTTTGACTATTTTTCCTTTGTATTCTTATATCATGTGTTCTTTGTGTCTATGCTCACTTGATGAGTCTAGTTTGCATGATATACATTCATTTGATTTGATTCATTGATTCTATCCCATGCTATGTCTATTCTTGTTGTTTCAAATGTGAATTGAATGATAAATAGCATGCTATTAGGCTAGTGAGTATCTTATAAATGTTTAAGAGGACTTGTATTCCTTATTTGTTTAGGTGTGTAGATGTGCCTATGCCTTGACAATCCATACTTGGTATTTCTTGAAATTTAAAAAGTAGTTTTTGCATTTAGGTCTCGTACTCGATCGAGGTGTGCGCGACTCACGGGGTTAGAGTGATGTCGGCACATGTTACTTGACACTAGAGTTGTATGACACTCGGGGTTAGAGTCACTTGGTAACACTTGGGTTAGAGTCCCTTGTGCTATATGATTATTGAGTCGGAGTGACATGTTTCACCGCCGAAATGGGACCTAAATCACCACTACTTAGCCTAGTGTCAGTATCACTTGTTTAACTCTGGTATTTACTTGCATATGGTTTATTTTCTATTTTTTCCATTTATATGCTTTTAAATGCCATTTGAATATTTGGAAATGCAAATTAAACTTGTCATCGGGGATTCTTGTTTTATTCTTATACTCACCGTCCTTTTTATGACGGTGGGTGCAGAGCCGTCTACCAACAGGCCGGGCAAGGAGAAAATCAGCGATTATCCTTGAGCCCGCGGCACGTCACTGCATCGATTGTAGGTCTTCTTTTGATATTTTGATTGTATATGTTATATGTCTTTCAGATACTATTCGGGGTTGTATATTAGGTTGAGCGTTAGTTCCCCGACTTGACTTAGACTATTTTACTGTTTCAATGCATTTTGAGGACTTTATATATGTGATGTCATTTCCTGGTTTTCCACACTTAGGATTTTATAAATGGCTTCCGCATAAGTTACTCATTGCTTCCGCATAATCAATAAGACTTCCGCTAATTAATTAATTTAATAAAAAGTTTTAATTAACTTTAAATTTTATAAACAGGTAGGACTAGTGTATTAATTATCATGAACACGAGAAAAGAGGCGTCTAGGTTGTAAAGGCTGACTAATACGTAGTTAAGTCCTGCGTGGATATGATTAGGACTTAATTACGGGATTAGGCCAGACGGTGCCCTAGATTAGGAGAGGGGCCGTCACAGTTCAGCCTTAACTTACTGACATATCTCACACCTCTTTACAAACTCAGCAAGATCAGTCTTCATCCCAGGCCACCAATAAACACGCCTCATGTCGCGATACATCTTAGTATTACCTAGATGAATAAAGTAAAGAGATCGATGAGATTCCTGTAGCAATTCCTGCTTCAACTGATCCTGAGCTGGAATCCACAATCTATCTCTGAATTGTAACGCACCATCATCAAAAATTGACTAATCAGGATGATCTATACTAGCCGCTAACCTCCGACGTGTTGTATAGTCTGTTCAGCTTTCTGACTATCAATCACTCGCTAAATCATCTTTGGTTCAACTCGAATCGAGCATAGAAGAACAAATTAGTAGCTTTTGAACTAGCTCTCTTAGTTGATGATGTGCCAGCTGGACTTTCACGAATCATCATCACTGAAACTTCTTCAAGAAGTTTAAACTGAGAAACTCTAGCAGTAGCTACATTTTTTTGCCTGTTCTTCTTCTACTTAAGGCATCAACAACCACATTTGCTTTGCTTGGGTGATACTCCAGAGTGAAATCATAATCCTTGAGAAACTCAAGCCACTTGGGTTGTCTCATATTCAGTTCACTCTAAGTAAACAAGTACTTCAAGACTCTTATGATGTGAAAATACTGTAAACTTCTCACCGTATAGATAATGCCTCCAAATCTTTAAGGCAAAAACTACCGCAGCTAGCTCAAGATCAGGAACTGGATAATTTCTTTCATGAACCTTGAGTTGCCTCAAAGCATAAGCTACAACCCTGCCTTCCTGCATCAGCATACAACCTAAGCCTGAATGAGAAGAATCAATATAAATCACTATTTCCTTCCCCGATTCAGGTAATGTAAGAACATATGTCGTAGTCAGTCCGTCGCCTTGCACTCATCTGACCACACAAAGTTAACATTTTTCTGTGTTAGCTGAGTCATTGGCAGAGCAATACGAGAGAATCTGTAGCATCCCCTAACCTGATTAGGGCAATACCCGGCCTAAAACCCTAATTAAGCCAAAATTACCCTTACCAAACTTAACTAAAGCCATCAGCCTTACCACCTACACCTGATAAACACTACTGTAGATCTATTATTGAAACAAAACAAATCATATACGCAGCGGAAATTTAAAACCTTTTTCGATAACCAAAATAAGATATACAATATTAAAAACAAACTTGAATAAATCTTGATTATACAAATCACCCATCCCATGTGATATTACAAAATTGTAGTTCAATACAAATATATAAGACCAGAGAAAGTCATTACATCGAAGAGAAGTTCAAGACTCCTATAACTTCTCCATTCCATAGTCGAAGCGCTCGTCGGATCGACCAGTAATGTTAATTAGGGTGAGCGCTCCAACTTGCTCAGTAAGTATGGATCCACACTAATCATCAACATTTCATATAGTAAACAAAGATATCATGCAATAACAACATACACAAATGATATCTAAAAAGAATATAAAAAAACATACAGACTCAATACATAATCAGATGCAAGCAAGTCATTTGGACTATTACAATGTGATTCCTATTTATTTTATAAAACTAGGGTCGATTACCCACCGACACCATTAATAAGATTGCGAGACCAACATATTGGCTGATATGCTATCTAACACACCCATTAATGCCCGGTGGTTCTATCCCAAACCCTATAATGTGTATGGAATCCATTCAACCTATTGAATTGAGTAGGAGTTATATATAGGCCGGGAAGGGAACCCATATCCTATAAACCTATTCTCAAAACCAGGAGTTATAGCATGGTCACATTACACACCGTTTTCCATTTATTTAAATCCATCACAGTGAACATAATCCCCATTTCATTCTAACAACTGTATGAGCTATATATACTAAATAGCCAGGAAATATCGATAAATAAGCGAATCCGTACTTACCTCGGATTTAAGTCCTTGTTTCCCAAATTACTTAAATTTTCAGTCATCTCACATTTCCTCGTTGTTCCTCAATCTATCACTAATCATTTGTTGTCAATTTAGGCCTAGTATACTTTAATTAGAACCCCTATACCTAAAGCTCTCGACAAACTACCCAAATCAAATCAGTTTTCTACTAATATGAGTGTGGATAGCGCACTACGTCCCAAGGCTAGGGGCTATTCGCACTACTGAACTTCATACACACTTCTGGGGTTTGATAGCGCTCTACCTGACATGGATAGCGCGTTATCCGTATGTCAATCATCTTCCCCAATTACGCATAGCGCGCTATGGCCAGTGTCTAGCGCGCTATGCACACCAGATCTGCAACAACAACATACCTCTGCTGATCCAATTTTGACCCAAACACATCCAAACTCAACAATTACACTCCCAATCAATTCGGGTGGACCTCTAATGAGGTTATAAACCCATTCAAATCAACAACAACCTCAATTCAAAAAATTTTGATCATCACCATCAATTCAAACTTTAACAAACTCAAAAACCAAACTTACCAAATTGATGATCATTAGCTTCTAATCTGTTTAAGCTCCTCAACTTAGTTGAATTCTGCTTTCGGAATGATCTCCCTTCGATCCGAATCGAAACCGACCTCCCGAACCTCTCGAATGATCGAATGATTTAGATAAAAATGAATTTTTGTTTTTATATATAGATTTTTCTCGAGATACGCATCGCACTATCTCGAGATCGATCTCGTGGTTAATGTGTTAAAGTGACACAGCTTAAAGTGACACGAAATTTGACAGATCAAGCACTTACGCTTCGTTCGAGACGATCCAATAATCCATATATTTCTAATATTCTTTTATTTTCCAAATATATATTTATATATTTAAAAACATATAAATATATATAGTGTATTATTCACCAATAAACTCAATGGACATGCCTACAAGTGTCCTTGAGCGTGCACACTCGTGCCACGACTCTCTCGTCACACTTGGTGTCACAGTAAACCATTGTTTATTGGGTATTTTTTGTTTTATGGGCTTGTGTATAATTTCCATATTATACAATAACCTATATATAAATTGATTTAACAATAAAAACAAATGCCATACATCATGCAAACGCACGCACACGCTAATCGAGGTACGCCGAACTTAACCACGAGCCTAACCCGGGTAATTAGGATTTGGATTAATACTAATCACCAGCTTAAGGTAATGGGTCGTTACAGTCTCCCCAATTTAAAGCAATTTCATCCTCAAAATTAAAGTAATATGAAATTATCTGTAGTTTCGAAGAGAAATGGAAACTTTTCTCATACTTCCACTCTCAGATTAGTTCCTCATCTTTGTGAAATCCCTATTTCACTATAACCAAAGAAATCTCTTTGGTTCTCAGCTTTTTTAACATCTTACGATCAAGTAACCCACTTGACGCTCTTCGTAAGATAAGTCTTCCCAAAAATCGCATTCATTCCAACCAATCCTTGGAATGAACTGAGTCTCCATTTTACTAACATAGACTTATGGAAGACATTAATAACTCCGACTAGCTGAAGAGGCAACTTTAACCTGTAAGTACCAGGATTAATCCGTTCATGTACTTTGAACGACTCAATACACCTTGAAGCTAGCTTACCTCACAATCCAAACTTACACAACTCCTCTCATAAGTGAGACTTTCAACAAAACATATTTGTCCTTTGAAAGCTCCAACCACCTATGATATTTTTCGGCGTATATCTTTTGTTTTAGTTGTATTGTAGTCAAACGCTGGCTAATCTGCTACTTTTCCTCTGTGTAGTTCTAAATTAATTCCGGCTCCAACAAACTTGCATCTCAACCCCTGTCCAGACACTTCGGTGAATGACATGATTGACCATACAAAGTTTCATATGAGCATTTCATTCCAGCTTACAACTATGTTTATAAACGAACTCACACAGAGAAATGTATCTCTTCCAATTATTGTTAAACTTCAAGACACAAGCTTAAAGTATATCCTCTAGCACCTAAATCAATTACTCCGGTTACACATCGGTCTACCGATAGTATACCATACTGAGGTTAAGATCAGTTCCACAGTTGTCGCAATAATTCACTCCATCATCTGGATGTGAATCTCGGATCCCTATTCGAAATAGTCGACATTGAAGCACCCTGAAATCTGACACCTCATGTATGTATATTTTGCATAAACACTCAAAAGGATTTCACATAGAAACTAGCAAGAAATGCGCATACTCCATCAACTGTTAACTACAATTTTTATCGTATTGTGCTAACACTAACTCAGAGATAAAATGGAAACAAAATCCATCTATCTATGTTCCAATTTCCATTCAGGAGTAGGCAACGAATGTAGTAAACCTCCGAGTTTCTTATGCTCAACACTCACTTGCTGACATATCTCATATCTCTTCATTATCTCAACCACACCAGTCTTCATCCCTGATTAACAATAAATAAAGGCGCCTCATTTCATGATATTCCTTACTGCTATCTGGATGAATGCAGTAAAAAGATCTATGAGATTTTCATAACACTTCCTGCCTCACCTTATCCTGAACTGGAATCCATAATCTATCCCTGAACTGTAACACACCATTATCAGAAACTGACTAATCAAGATAATTTACACTAGCTGTTAACCTTTAATGCTCTATATAATCCTGATTAGCTTTCTGATAACTAATCACCACTGAATCTTTTCCAATTCAGTTTGAATATGAACTCAAAAGATCAGATTAGTGGTTCCAAAATTAGCTCTCTTATTTGATGACGTGTCAACTAAACTTACACAAATCATCATCAGCGTCATTTCCTCATAAAGTCTAAACTGAGAAGCTCTATTAATAGCTACATTTTCTTCATATACCTGAGTTGCAATTATATACTGACAATCTGATAACACCTTTATGTGTAGTTCTAAATTACTCAGGCTCTAATTAACTTGCATCATTACTTCTTGTCCTACCAATTGACGACGAAGTAAAACATACAAATTTTTAAGGTAAATATCTTAATTCTATATATAGCCTGTTAAAACTAACACTAGAGAACTCACAGTAAATATTTCTTCCAAGTAATTCATAATTCCCAAGTCACAAGTTGGGAAACTATATTCTCTGGAAACCATGGTCAACTTCAGATATATTGTGTTAAGATTGAGAAAAGTCCCTCCCAGCTATTATACATCTCTTCCACCCTTAGAAGTAGATTTTCGGTTCTTTACCGAAATAATAATACTGGTTCTCCATAACTCTCAACTCTTCCACACATACACATCTCGCTTACTTTTCCATGAGGATTTAAACCACAGTACTGACAAGAAATTCTTAAACACAGTCAATTTTACAATTATATCAATAACCTTCAGTTGTCCCCACAACTTAGGTTAATTCATCACGAATTTCTAAGCATGAAATATCATTCTTATAAGCAAGAACACTATAACCCTCCAGGTTAAAATTATTCAGCTTCTACCTGTGATATATCTTATTATTTTTTATAAAATTGACACCGTCAATTTTTTTCAATTCAGATCACCAACAATTCATTTTCATCACAATGAATTTTGGACTTCACCTGAATAAATGTATTAAAAAAATCAATGAGATTCTCACAACATTCTTGCCTCACTCTTTGTTTCAAGTTCTAAGAACTTTCCTTACATGCTCAATGTTTTGATCTGAGATCATCCTTTCCAACATCAATAATTAGTAGTCATCATTGACCTACTTGATAATCTCAATCAATCTCCTTTAATAAATACATCACTCATTTCAAGCATTATTAGTTCAACTCCAATCTCACTCCAAAGAATAGACTTATAGTTAATGATCCAGATAACTCAAATGATGATGTGCCTGCGCAGAACTTCCATTTAGTCATCAGTAAATATCTCACCTAAGAGATATTACTGAGCAACTTTTATTATAACTATAGCCTTTGTCCTTTCTTTTCAAAGCATTGTCAACGCAATCACCTTGATGAGTGATGTTTCGGAGTTAATTCTTAATACTTAAGAAAGTTTTAAGATAACTTTCTTACCTTCTGTTTCTATCACTATGACAATTTCCATTTTTCAAACTTATAACTATCACATACTTGAGTTAACTGAATAAATCAAACAACGATATCACATCCCCGATCAATCGTTTATAATATTCAATTATTTTAAGTTTACTTTCCTCTTTTTACTATTGTGTTGAATATAGGACAACCTGATATTGTCTCAATCACAGTCAAATCCATTGATTTATTGTTAATATTCAACACTCTTACCATTTATTATCCGTGGGGATGTACAATAGTGTGCACGCCTGTGGATGGTCGTTGACGAGCGTGGCAAATTTATAGCCGCGAAAATACGTAGGTGTATATATATTTATATATAATATAGTTTATATATAAATATATAAATCATACATATAGTTTGAATTAAATAAAAATATACATTAAATATGCATCGAGATACACGTAGAGTGAGTGTCGAGGAAGATCAACATATAGTATAGAAAATACTTAAATCTTTAGATTTGCTTCAAGATTCGTGCGATGTGAATATCGAGAAAATTTATAATTATCCAAACAAGACACTGCCTCATTAAACTTTGTTTGGGAAACAAAGATTGACCTCGAGAAACGTACTGCGTATATCAAGGAAGACCAAATTTAAATTATGAACATGGAACATTAGATTTTCTCAAGGAAATCTAATATATATTTCTCATTTCAACATAACCTCATCTCCCCATTTTGATTTCACACACACAGAAGAGAGAAAAAAAATTCGAAACTTGGAAAAGGGGAGATCGAGAGGAAGGAGAGGAAGCGAGATCTCGAGTCACAGGCGAGGTGAAAAAGATAGAGACCCGGGTTAAGTCGTCGCTATTGTCGTCGTTGTCATTGAGTTGTTCGTGGTGGTGATGTTGCTGGTGTCGTTGTTAATGGAAAATGGGATTGATGTTATCCGATGAGGGAGATGATGTAGGGGTTGTCTCCCTTGCCAAAAGCCTAACTCGGTTCAAATAACAAAGAGAAAAAATGGGAATCGGGTGTGTGTTGTTGTTGAAACAGGGGTGCAGATGAAGAAGATGGGTTGAGTTCTGAACTGGGCCGGTTCGGCTCGGTACAGGCTCAAACCCTTAACCCAATTAATTAAAAAAAGAAAGAAAATCATAGAAAATGCTAAAAAATTCCAAAAAAAATATAAAAAAGTCAGAAAAATGATATTTTTAGCCAAACAAATTGAAATTATGAGTTTCTATGAAAAACGAGGATTTTGTGATTTTCTCGAGTATTTATGCGGGTATTTTTCTCGCAGTGCGTGCCATGATATCCGAAAATGTCTAAAATTTGAAAAATTATTTTAAAGCCTAGTCAATGATAATTTTTTATTCTGAATCACAATTTACATTTGAAATTGGGATTCAGACATCCGAGGAGTTGATTTGGAGGGATTTTGAGGTTTTCGAGTTGTCGAAATACTGATATATATATAATTGGAAAAAATTATATTTAAGCCTAAACAACGTAATTTTCTATGCCGAAAAATAATTTTGAGTCAAAAATAAAGTCCGCGCATCGTAGAATTTATTTTGGAAGGATTTAAGGGGTTTAGGGACATGATTGGGTAAATTAAATTGAAAATAATTAGAAAAATGGTGAAATTGTTGTAGATGCTTACAAGACGTTATAATGAATTGTAGAAGCTGCGATTAGAGCCCAAGTGTGGACTAGTTTACGACTCGGAGCGTAAGGGAGTTGCGATTTCGCGTTTGTAATGTTAATTAAATCCCATAGTGGCCTTTACATTGTATGATTATAATTTCGTATAAATTGCATTGATCATTGATATTGCATTTTTGTTGTACATGCATACATGGGTTAAAAGGATAAGGCAATTCGAGTCTCCTTATAGTGTCTCATTTGATCAGTATTACGAGGGTAGAACTATTTAGTGTCTATCTGACTGTGTGCGCGGGGATATTAAGCTACCTGACTGTGTATTACAAGGTAGAACTTATAGTGTCTACCTGATTGTGTACATGGTAGAATTATATTATGCTTGACGGGCTAGAGTCACTGATACTTTGCATCACATGATTATCATGAGATCACGTTGAACCAGATCATACTTTGATAGACTCAAGGTACGAGACTCGATTGGTTATTCTCTCCGAGCTTGAGTCCTTATTACTATTTACTTACCACTTTCGGAGAATGTTATCTGATTGTGGTTGGATAACAAAAAGGGGATGGATTCACGGTTGTATTTAAATTTCTTGAATTATGTTATTCGTTTAATCATTTGGATAATTATGCTTTTGATTATTAAAGGTTTACTGAATAGTGTGGGATTTACTTATCTGACATTATCAAATTTTTTGTAATTTGATAATGACGGGTTCTACCTACGATAAGGAAAATGGAAAACTTTCCGACTGTTTACAACTTGTTTAGTTCTTTTCTCTATGTATGTATTGTTTTTTAATATGATATATTGTATCAATGGGTTTTTAGGTTCAAGTGTGATTAGGATCTATTTTGGAACGGTTGGAAGCGTATTGGAACGAAATGGAATGATGTGGAACCAAGGTAAATGGTTTAAGGATTTTGAAAACCTGAAATAGGTTATAATGAATAAATTATTTTTGTGAATGCAACATATATTGTTATGTGGTGGATTGTGAGTCCTTCGGCATTTCCACCAAAACTAAGCGAGTTTTGTTGAAGATTTTTTAAGGTCGAGATTTTCGGTTTAGGCTTAAAAATATAGGAGGTCTTTGTCGAAAAATTTTTACTTTAACTTTGAGGTTTAAGGTTCACTTTGGAATCGATTGTGGTTAATAATATTATATAATTGATTATAATAAGATCGTAATATTAATTGTTTATTGATAGAGAGGTGAAGGTTTGCTAGATTATCGGGGTTAAGGTAATCTAGGCCGATCGGATGCCCTAATTAGGTGGGGTCGACACCACGACTTTATATTATTATTACTTTCTATGGTATCTCTTTTTTGTGAACCCTATGCATGATGATGAGTTTTGACTTTAATATGTTTTATCAATCTTTTGACATGGTTTATTAATGCTTTATAAATTCATGGAATGTCTTGTTTTAAATGCTTCTTTATTCAATTTCAATTCATGCTAGCCTTGCATGCTTATTAAGTATTACTTGCGTATTGGATGGTTGAACATGTTTTCCATATTACTTGAGCTCAAATACGTTGTCCCTATTAGCTCACCCCACTTACATCTCGGTACCATACACATTGGCATTAGATCGAGACAAACGAAAGGACGACTTGAAGCCTTCTCTTATGATGTGAGCCTTATAATGATATTATCAATTTATTTGATTTTGAATTTATTGAACTTGGGTTATATTTAAATAGGTCTTCTGGGTAGAATGAACCTTACTCTCCTTTAATTTAAACTATTTGGTAGTATTTAAATGACTTAAATTGTATTGTAAGGATTTGAAAACCTAACAATAGTTTCATAGTACGTCATATGGATTTTTCTTTATTTAATTCCGCAATTATTTATCCATATGCACTAGTTTGATATTCCGCAGTTGTTTTAGGCGTGCCGAGCTGACCGTTCGCTCGGGCCCGGTTTGGGTATTGGGCTTGGGAGGTGGTCTCGGGGGCGGAAACTCGACCATAGGTCGTGGAGGTTCGTCACATATTAAGTTGTCTAAATCATATTCCTCCTACTTCTTCCCTCGTGCACATTCAATCCCAACTAATCCACTTCATTCATTTTCTATTCTCACATTTTGAATCTCGCCAAAAGGAATTTATCGTTTTTTGTAGGGAGTCACATATAGTAATAGGAATAAAAAAAGTGTTCATACAATATGCCGGCATCGCCTTAGCAACAACCTTTAATAGGGTCTCTTTCTCAGCTTTTGAGAAAAATCTATGGGACCATGATTATAGCCTCTTCTAAAGCTTCTACTTGACAAAGGCAAACAAACCAACGACCTTCGGGAGGTCGTACTCTCGTAACTCCAATGAGTTTCTTAACATATACTTCTAATCCCTTTGTATCTATAAAAATAGTAAATACCCTAAAACCTAATTAAGTGTCCCACTAAAGGCATGGAAGTGCTCAAAATACCTTTAGTCCCTATTATAAAGGCAATGGTGGAACTAGAAAATTTAATTAGGAGGCAAACTTCACCTAAACATATTCGTAAATTTGGACACTCGCCTGACATGCGCACCTGACATCGTAAATCTCACTTGAGTTGTAAGAAAATATGATATAGACCATATCCTACCCAAGAACACTTAATGCGATAATTTAATGCATATGTCGCCTAAGTTAATTTGCATTTACTAGCTCGGGCCACCCTCATGAAATTTACAAAACGTTTTGGTATTTTTACTTAAAAAGGAGTTGTTGACTTAAGAAATGAATTATTAAAAATAAGGTTTGAATCAAGCCTCCTTAGACCCAGCTAAGTTTGACCTGTATCGAGCTTAGGTGGACCACATAAAATAAGATTTACATTAAATAAAAACAATTTCTGTTATAAATTTTAAATATGGTAATAAACTAATAATTATAAGATTTGCTATATAAATTAAGGGGCCTAAATTAATAAGATACTACAAAGTTTTACGAAAATAGAGTTGAATTATACGTTTTTCGTAAAGCAAGGAAAAATATATTAAATTGACTTTTTGATGATTTCACATTCTCCCAAGTTTTTTCTTAATTATTTAAAGCTTAAAACAATAAAAATGAAGAAAAGAGCATTAATAATTTTATTGAAAAAATATATTAAATTGACTTTTTAATGATTTCTCATTCTCCCAAGTTTTTTCTTAATTATTTAAGGCTTAAAATAATAAAAATGAGGCAAAGAGCTTTAAGAATTTTATTTTCATGGGGTGTTTCGTAATTACAAATAATTCTTGTCTTTAAATAATTGAGACTTTTTTCATAACATTCTAACCACAACTCAAAATTGACTTCATAATCAATATTTCGAATAATAAAGAAATTAACTTATTTTTTGGTTTGAACAATGTTTACATTATTTTAAATAGTAAATTATCCATCCAATACACTCCAACTCGTTTGTATAAGCACCTACATTATTTAGACTACATTTATAGTCTATAGGAAGTTTATCGAGCATAAAGAGGGCAAGCGAGAGAAGTCGAGGAGCGAGAGAAGTGGTCGGGTATAGGGGCATTACAAGAGGGTCCCAGTCGAGGGCGACCACCCACCCCGCCCCCTCTAGTTTCGCCCTTGCATAGAGGTAGGACTAAGCTAACTTGTGACATATTAATTAGGAAAAAATTAAAGAATTTGGAAAGCACATCATCAATTGCACTAAATCAAACTCAGTATAGTTTGATATATATAGTCGACCCCACCTAATTTGGGATTGAGGCTTTGTTATTGTTGGTTTCTTGCTCTATAATCTTTTTGAGAAGAAATAACATATTTGAAATATGAATAAGAATAATGGCATGTAACAGCCCAAATTAATTAAATCAAGATTAGCATTAATCTCGGGGATTAACGGTTGTAGTACAGGCGTTACGTGGACAACTCGGTTGGCTTAGACACGAGAACTGAGGAAATATGTTATTTATGGATGGTGATTGTGTATATGTGGTGTTTATAATTATTATTATTATACTGCACCACATGTGTGTATGTTGTTATCGAGTGAGTTTGTGTGACGAGTGTTCGCCTCGAAAGGCCTGTCAACACGGGTAGTGAGTAGGCGAACTACGGGTACACTAAGAAACTAAACTAATCCATATCATGATTACTATTTAATAAACTAAAATGGGTAATGTGACCATATGCCAAGTGAAATTCAATTAAACCAATAGGCTATGGCATACCTCGAAATGCGTGTCGAGACGCGGGGCACCGAGTATCGGGTAGTCGAAGGTTAGTGAGACCATAATTTGGTTAATTTTGATAAATAAAACACTAACCATATGTATTAAAATGGACCTAAGTTAGTGCAATTAAATTAAAATAAATCAATGCCTATAGTTTAGTTAAATTAATTGGGAACTATAGGATTTGTCTAGAGATGTGCATGGGACATCTAGGAACCAGATGAGTAGAGAATTGATGTCACATGGACTGAGTAAATGGGAGTGAGTGGGCTAAGTGGCTAGAGGTGGAACACAAGATAATTCTCGGGATACGTACGCACATTTGATTCTAACCAAACATATATAAACCAAAGTTAGTGGAATTTTTCTTTAAACCACTTACAACTTCATGCAAGATCAGAGAAAATGAGATTTGAAAGAGAATTCAAGCTGGAATT
The DNA here is from genome assembly GCA_039657325.1 of Stephania cephalantha. Classification (NCBI taxonomy): domain Eukaryota; kingdom Viridiplantae; phylum Streptophyta; class Magnoliopsida; order Ranunculales; family Menispermaceae; genus Stephania; species Stephania cephalantha. Next base: position 52,462,118 of record CM077569.1, on the reverse strand, counting down.
CAACCACCTTGGAGGTTAATTTGAGGATTCAAACCTAGGTAATCATCATCTCCATCTTCTACTCTTTTCAATAAACCCAATTTTAAGTGTTTTTGTTCAAATTCAAATTGGAAGAGTTGGTCTCTAGTTTTGGGTGTTATTCTGATTAAATTCATGTGGAGAGTGTGTTAGATAGGTTTAGGTAGCTAAATTTGAAGGGAAAATAGAATTCTCGACTTGAGAATTTTGTCCCAAAGGCTAGGTAGTGTGCTGACATAGCGCGCTACGTTATTTACATAGCGCGCTAACAACAGACAAAAACTGAACATAAAGGGCTATTTTGGGATTTTTGACTTAATACATATCCCAAACACCTACAAACATACTAAACATGTAAAATTAGACTTCATGGACTTAGAGGACCGTAGCTCGGGTATCGGGGAGCTAGTCGGGTCGGATACGAAAGTCCGGGGAAGTCAGAGCGCGGATTGAGATGCGTAAACCCATTGAGAATGCTTCACATAATTCATGGTTTTGATTTACCGATATCGCATTTCATGTGTGACTGCTGGTAGGCACACATGAGATTTCTTTCCTATTTCGGTTTGCGTATTTATTGGTTGTGGCTAAATCGCTTGCATTTGTTAATTTTGTTTAGTGCTCATGTCGACAGTAGTAGGATATACTTATGACCGTCGAAAGGGATTTAGGGTGTTCCTTTGACTTGAAATAGCATCCGGAGGGGCTCATCCCAGGTAACCATAGTTGGGGTTTAGTCACTATTAGCCTTTAAGTATATACGTGGTTCCTACTCGATTTATTGATTAATGACTTGGTATAGGTCGGGGTTTTCTCGTGAGTATACGTACGCTTACTCGATTAATGTTTTATTTCTAAGTTTGGTTTAGTTGGTACATGTTGTTTATTTAGTTTAGGCTCTTGCTTTTGCTTGTTGTATGTTGCCTACATTCATAGGAATATGACGTCTTCATGTTGTCAAGTGTTATATTCGCATGTCTTGTAGTTTATCAGTTTTAATTCATGAATATTGTGTGGACTTCTCTTAGGAGTTTACTCATTGGACTCGTCACTGTATTTGTTAGGTGACTGAGTGCAGATCTTTCGATAAGCAAGGGCAAGGGCAAGGAGGTACTGGTGACTACCTCTAAGATTGTTGAGCCAGCTCGTGTGTGATATCAGTATGTATTTATTTTACTTTTGTTGGGTTTTGGGGACCATAGAACATTGATTACATGTATATGAAACTTTTGTTATACTTATCTCGCCTTGATATATACATGGTATATTTTGTCGGGTTTTCCACTACTTAGGATTGTTAAATATTGTATAAGTTACTCATTAAAAGACTTAAATTTGTAAAATTATAATATAACTTTGATAAATTGAGTAACTGCTAACTGAGTTATTAATACTTATGTAAAGGTTAGTTAGCCTAACTAGGGTTAGCTGAAAAAGTGTAAGCAACTCGTTAGGTCGTGAGGCGTCAAGGAGAAGCGGGCCATGAAGTAGCAAGGCTAGTTGACGTGGGATGCGATGTGGCGGGTAGCAAGGTGGTCTGGAATTTGGGGGTCGTCACATGGTAATTGTTGGAACAATTAATAATATATTTAATTATTTATAATTTGAATGGGAATTATGTAAAAATGTGAGTAATCTTGTGGAGGGACATGAGATACTAAAAAATGTATCTATTCACTAAGAGACGTGTCTTTCTAAATGGATACGTGAAAGTCTATATATATTTATTAGATGAATCGTTTATATAAGAGTTACAATAGAGTTGGAAGGTTAAGAAAATGAGTCAAAATCAAGTTTCTTTCTCTTTTCATGGTTTTAAGTCAGAGAGAGTGTTGAATCATTCTATAATTTCTATTGGTTCATAGACTATCGGAGTGCTAATATCATTAGTATGATCATTGTATCTTGGAATTTTAGAAAACTTGATGTGTAATAAAAGAAATACATAATATAGTCGATTGAGGCTTGAGTTATACTCAATGTCCTGAAGACTATTCATAGATCGATTTTTGCATTACATCCGTGCAAGCAAATGTTTGGCTTAGAGTCGTCCTATTTTTTTTATTTAGGTTGGATCTCTCCATCACAACCGTCGTTAATGGCATACACAAAACAAGTGCCCCTATCGTCTTCATCTCTTCAATCTCTATTTTGCATGAATAGGCAGAGAACAATAAATCTCTTGTGGGCTCTTCAATGCTCGTAAGATTAGGATTGCAACAAGTATATATATGTCTTTGAACATTCAAACGGCATAAGATCACCTACATGCACACACAAATGATCAGATAAAACAAAATCATAATCATCACTGATCACTGTTTAATTAAGAAAATTTGATTTCTAATTTTTCCCAAACGTACTCATTCATCAGTATACATATTGATTAACTTGCACCGTTCTATTACAATTTCTTTTTTTTTTTAACTGCCTTACAGTTATTATCTCAAACTTTGAACAAATTAAAAACAACAACTTAAATAACTAGAACATGCATGAAGCTTGTATCTTCATAGATTTGATCAGATCTACTTCATGATGATATGATCATGATCCACTGATCGATCCATTAGCATGTCATCAATGAACGTTTTTCAGTGAATATCTCACTTAAGATATTTACTAAAATCTCTAAAACATGTGAGATAAATATGAATAGTAAATATATGTACCAGATGTCATCCATGCGTATCTAAGTTCTTGATCTTGGACTCATTTGCGAGAATCGTCATAAACAAACGGCCCATTTAATCTCGAGAAAATATTGACTAAAATTGCCACTGATTTTGAAATAGTCTTCAGATTGATTGTGGGATTTTAGAGAACTAGATACATAACTGAAGAAAAACATAATACAGTCGATCAAGGCTTGGGTTATACTCAATGTCCTGAAGACTATTTCGTCCCGCTATAGTGCTTACGGTCTAATGAAAATAGTCTCTTAAAATACAACGATCATAGTAATGATTTTAGCACTCCAAATCATTAGTCTACGAACCAATAGAATGATTCAACACTCTCTAACTCAAACCCATGAAAAGAGAAAGAAACTTGATTTTGACTCATTTTTTTAACCTTCTAACTCTATTGTGACTTTTATTAAAACGATCCATCTAGTGAATATGTGTAGACTTTCATATGTCTATTAGGAAAAACATGTCTTTTAGTGAATAAATATATATTTTAGTATCTCATGTCCTTCCACATTATTACACACCTTTTCGCATAATTTCCATTCAAATTATAAATAATTAAATATATTATTAATTGTTCCAACAGTAATTACATGGACAGATCCTACGAAAAAATAGTAACATTCCTTAAATAAAAGAACCTATCATTGCATTCACTTCCAGTCTTTCGGAAATACAAGAGGTTGCCAAACAAAAAGCCTCTATATTTTTGTAATCAAACACTTTGTAGTTGCATTCTAAATACAAAATACAAGCAATGGCATACCTTCCAATCTTCCTTGCCTATTCGGCACCACTAAAATGTGTTTCAGTGGCATAGAGAGAGAAGATAGTTCTGCAATTTAGCGGAAACCATAAAGCATTTTGTGTATTTTGTTAATTGTTTGCATTTGTACACTTCTCCTTACTCCAGAATTGTGGGATTGCTTGTTTTTTGACTGTACGGAAGTGTTAAGCTTAAGCTTGGTATATTTCTCCTTCAATTATATCAGTTTTAGACTGTACAGTTCATCTTTTCCTTTTAGACTGAAATAAAGTTTGGAATTTTGTTGGACATTAACCCTTTCTCAAATATGTTTGAAGTTTTTCTTGTTTCACAAGTGGCATTGGAATTAAATTTAATCTAGGAAATATCATGCTTCAATTCATGCTATTTGATAGTTTTATGAATTAGAATATTTATATAGATTCATACTTCAATTTTGGGTGCCACTTGCCTCATTTTCTTTTCTTTTTTTTTTTTTCTTTCAAATTGACTTTTGAGTTTTTTGTCGTAGTTTCATTCTTGAAGTCTCATTTGATTGCATCGACTTCAACTTTAAACCAAAGTGTTTACTTTGATATCCAAACTTTTTCTAAATAAGAGAAGAGAAAGTAAATTTCCCCGATCACCTATTCTTGTAAACATCGGTATATGGAGCATAAGAATCTGGATTATGCAACCGAGATCTTTGGGTCAACTGACAAAGTGTACTATAGAATAGCTAAGCTTGGTTTCTACTTCATCTTCGTATGCATTTGCGCCTTCATGTTTGAATTACAGTCAATCTTTCATAGTTATTGTTAGTGTCGCGATCATATCGACAAATTAGATTTGTCACTATAGTTGTTACGGTCGACGTAATTAGTAAATGAGTTATCCAAAATCCAACACATGATACATGTGCTCAAATTAGATCCGAAACAGTTGGAGATTTGGATAATGATATGCGGTTGCAACCGATGGCTTGAAGCGATCGCAACAGGATTTCTGTATCATACAGTTGAAGATTTGATCTTATCCCCAATCGACTGATAGCTAACTTAAGATTATGAAGAAGGAGATTGTGATTCAGAAGAATTATCACCACGTGTTAGTCATGGAGTGATATGGTTATTTAGAGATTAAGATTGATCAAATCTTGCTAGTTTAGTTAAGATTATGAAATTTACATTGGTCTATATATTTGTCAAAGTAATTGAGTCATGCACACCACTATTCATCTACTTTGCATTACGAACCTATTCAAGGTTCACTTTATTATCGAGTTGTAAAAACCTCAAGGGGACTTGGATGTTCCACTAAAGGGGAGCCTCACACACAAAAGAGATCTTGTGTATGTAAGGTCCACACAGTGAGGTATGGGAGAGTGATTGGAGGAGCTCAGTGAGGGGGTCACGAGAAGGGGTCTTGTAGTTCGATTTTTCATACTAGTGGAGTTTACATCTGGGTGTGACCCCACGAATGTAGGTCTTGGACCAAACTTGGATAACACATCTAGTGTCCTGGTTTGATTTATTTAACTGCATACTTTAAGTTTAAGTGTTTGCATTATTTTTTATTTCCCAGTTACAATCAACGTTGTCTTCGGTTATAACCGCATTCGGTTATTTTCAATAGGTATCAGAGTGGGCACTAAGAAGCCTTTATTTACAAAGACAAGTGAGATCCGTACTAACCACAATGTCTTAGGGAAATCAATCAGATCAGCCTGAATGGGTCTCAAACACGAGACCACCACTGCTACCCAATAGGAATTACACGTACTTAAAAGCTCATATGAAGGGGTACATTCTCCATTGACGTCAAAGCATGAAGGGCCATTGAGAAAGAGTACAAGCCACCTGAAGTTGATGGAGAACCAAAGAATCCAGATGACTGAACTGCTGATTAGGAGAAAACTTTGTCAGCCAATGCCAAGAAATTGAACGCTATCTTCGGTGCTATCAACCAAGAGCACCTCAAGCTCATCTCCTTATGTAGAGTGGCAAAGGAGGCATGATAGATTCTCAAAAACTTCTTTGAATGTAACGAAGATGTTTGTGAATTAGAAATTATGTTACTAGCATCCCAGTTTGAAACACTGAGAATGGGATAAGAATAAACTGTTGTTGAATACACAATCAAGCTCAAAGACATTGCCAACCAAGCTTAATAACTGGGGAAGAAGTACTCTAATAAAAATTGGTCCAAAAGGCGATCAGAAGTCTCCCTGCCAAATACAATGTAAAAGTTGTTGTTATTCAAGAGAATCGAGGTCACAAAGATCTAAAGTTCGAAGAACTCATGGGGTCTCTTACTACCTATTAGATGCATCTAAATCAACAAAAAAAGCCCGGAGAATTGACCTTGAAAGTAGCATCTCAGTATTTCAGTCCAAAGAAAGATGGCACTCACAAAGAAGATGATATTGTTTTACCAACCAAAAAGTATAATAAAGTGTTTCAGAAATTCTAGGGGATGAAGACCGTGACAAAGGTAAAACCTCAAATAAAGAAGTCGAAACAAAGCGTGTAGACAAAAGCAAGCTCACGTGCAAGGAATACGGAGTATTAGGACACTTCCAAGCGAGAATGTCTATCTGGAAAGAAGGAGAAATCACCGACCAGCACATGGAGTGACTCAAGATTAGAAAATGAAGGAGATCGTGTGAATCAACATATTTCCTTTATCTTGTCGTGCATGTAGTTGTAACCACTACCCTTCACCAAAGATTGCAACCAAGGAATATAACTCGCAAAATCAAAACATGATGTAAGTGATTCATATGATTTTGATTATGATTTACCTAATCACTTCACTCGTGCAGAAATGAAAGGGAATTATGCTGAAATGATCGCAAAATGGGAAGAAGTAGTTGCATGCAATAAAGCACTTGAACACCTCCTTGAAGAAAAGAATAAGGAGTTGATCGAATGTAAAAGCAAGCTAGAACATGTAAAGAGCACTATCAGTAAAATGAACAAAGGAAAATCAAGCTCAATGATCTACTGCATCATGGAAAAAGATATGGAGATCACAGTGGTTTAGGTTTCATTAAAAGATCCTCTTCCAAAGCTTCCACCACATAACCAGTGAAGTTTGTCAAAGCACAAAATGGGCTTAATCAATAGCGAAGAAGAAGGTTCAGACCTACATGCTACTACTATGGGATCAATGGACACATACACCCTAGGTATTTCAAAATGATTCGAGAACTGGCACGAAAGCAATATGAGATCACTCTGAAAGCCACTTAAGAATAAGGACACCATTAACACAATCACCAGAAACGATGAGTCCCTAAAAATGATGTATGTCATGTTGTACATATATCACTAAAGTCCATGTCATCTTCTGACTGGTACTTTTACAGTGGTTGCTTGAAGCATATGACGGATGATAAAGGTCTTCTCGTCAACTATCAATTTCATGCAAGTGGATATGTCACTTTTGGAAATGGTATGCGAAGCCAAGTCATTGGCAAAGGAACTCTTGAGGTCCCTGGTCTACTAATTTTAAAAGGAGTTCTTCATGTGGAAGATCTAAAGGGAGATTTACTTTGTATTAGCCAGCTAGTGATCAAAATTTCTATGTAAATTTCACCAAAAACATATGTGATATATATGATGTAAAAGGAGAATGTATCATGACCAAAGAAAGGTCAGCTAAAAATTGCTACATGTTGCAACATCTTAGCAGTCATGTTACAACTCAACAAAGACAGACACCACCGAAGTATGGCATCAATGACTAGGACACGTCCACTATAGGCACTTGAGAAAGTTTGTCAAACTTAGAAGTAGTGCATGGACTACCAAAGTTCAATCTCTCCACTATCATGATCTGCAAACCTTGTCAACTTGGTAAGCAGAGAAGAGAAAGCCACAAACCAGTGGATAGATACGGCACCTTAACAGTCCTCGAGCTCTTACATATTGACCTAGTTGGACCTACTCAGGTGACAAGTCTGTCAGGGAAGAGATATATTCTGGTTTGCGTAGATGGTTTTTCTCGTTTCACTTGGGTACTCTTCTTGAAAGAAAAATCATATGCTTTTGAAAGTTTCAGTGATTTGTGTTTAAAGTTGATGAATGAAAAAATAGCCTCTGGAGAACATATTGTAAGGATCAGGAGCGATCACAGGAAAAAGTCTGAAAACTCAAAATTCCAATAATTCTATAGGGCCTCAAGAATTCATCAGGAATTCTCTGCTCCAATTACACCTCAACAAAATGGGGTGGTCGAAAGGAAAAATAGACATGTTCAAGATATGGCCAGAGTCATGCTCACATCCAAGAATCTTCCTACAAGACTTTGGGCAGAGGTTGTAAACACGGCATGTTACACTATCAACAGAACCTATCTTCGTCCTTTCACCCACAAGGCTTTGGAAAGGTAAAAAGAATAATTTTGCATACTTTCGTATTTTTGGAAGAAATTGTTTTGTGCTCAATGATAGGGAGGTGCTGAAAAAGCTCGACTCAAGAAGTTATGAAGCCATCTTCCTCGGTTACTCTACAAATAGCAAGGCATACAGAGTTATATATCAACGCACTCGAGAGAGTAATGGATTCAATCAATGTGTTCTTTGATGGTACTCCATTAGAACAACAAGCATCACAAGCTGACAATAGAGAGGATGATCCACTGCCAGTTGCAACCACCCTCAGTATCCTAGTTGCAATCGGAGTAGAAGCTTCACCTGAATTAGATGCTACACACAGAAATGAGTCAAAGCTGTCTACTGTCACTCGAGAACCATAAAAAAATTCAGAATGACCATCCACCAGATAACATTATTAGGAGAAAGAAGAAGGAATAATGACCAGAGATACAACAAGAATAAACTACGGGAGGTTAACCGGGTATGTCCGCTATGCCTCAAATATCGAGCCGAAAAATATGTCGATGCATTGCGGGATGAGTGTTGGACCAAAGCAATGCAAGGGGAATTGAATCAATTTCGGAGTCTAGACGTATGGACTCTAGTGCCAAGACCGCAACATGTCAATGTAATAGGCACAAAGTGGATCTTCAAGAACAAATCTAATGCACAAGGAAAAGTGGTTAGAAACAAGACTCGTCTAATAGCTCAAGGCTACAATCAGGTAGAAAGAATAGATTTTGACGAAACATTGGCACCTGTTGCTAGATTAGAATCTATTCGTCTATTTCTTGTTGTTGCATGCTCTTTTGGTTTCAAGCTCTATCAGATGGATGTCAAAAGAGCATTTCTGAATGGTACAATCAATGAAGAAGTATATGTTGAATAACCCAAAGGATTCAAAGATCCATCCTTCAAGGACCATGTCTATCAATTGAAGAAAACACTTTATGAGTTGAAACAGGATACGGGTGCCTGGTACGACCGGCTTGCCAAGTTCCTACGAAATCATGGTTATAGTCGTAACTCTCCTATTCTAATTTTAATATTATTTTCAATAAAAATGAAATAAAGAGGGAGAACTATTTGTGTGTCTAGATTATGAGTGTTTTTTATTTTTATTGGACATGTTGAACACTAACGATCATATTACCATTGAATTAATTATGTTTTGATTTGTTTTGATTTAATTTTTATTTGTAATTATCATTAGTCCTATTAATTAGGGGTTAGTGAGAGTTTAAAGGGGTAAATAAGCATCAAGGTAACCAAAATTGAAGTCGTTATTTTTCTTGATCATCTCATCGTCTTCAACCTAACACCTCATCGTTTGTATTGATTTCGGCCTACTAAAATAGTTTCACTTGATCTTCGTCTCCAAGTTCTGTATCAGCAGTTGTAACAAGACCAACACCATGGTTTTATAACATTCTGAAATTTATAAATTTGATTAGGCGGCTAATTAAGTATTTTTGGATTTAATTTGGGATTTAGGTATCCGAGGTGGGACCCACGTGTTACAGATCGGATATCATAAATTTTAATATTATTTTTGGGTGTCGTATTCCTATTTGATGTATTATACACTATTTCGACGCAAAATAGGGTCAAGTGGAGTGTATACGCGGTGTCCGTGAGTTTTAGAGTGCATTGGAGAATTTTCTCCAATTTTGGTGAAATTCAATAAAATAATAAATAAATTGGTGGGTGCCTAGTAACACGTAAGGTCGAGGGTGACATGCGTAGGATGTACAATAGTGTGCGCCTGAGAATGGTCATTGGCGCGAGTGGCGAATTTATAGCCGCAATAATAAATATGCGTATATATATTTATATATATCGTTTATATATAAATATATATAAATCAATCATATAGTTTGAATTAAATAAAAATATACATTGGATTCACCTCGAGCTACGCGTAGCGTGATCATCGAGGAGTTGAAATGGTTGAAAGTTGCTATTGAAGTGTGTCTACACCTCGAGATGCGTGTTATCCAATCTCGAGAAAAATCAAGTGGTGTATGGTTATAAAACTATTTGATCTACCACGAGATACATAATACGTATATCGAGGAGATCAATATAATTGATTTTTCAGTTAGAGATTGTGATTACCTTGTCGATAACCACAAGATTTACCTTTAGATAAATAATATGTATCTCGAGGAAGATCAAAAGGAATACATATAAATAAATTAGATTTTCCTTGAGATTCATGTGATGCGAATCTCGATGAAATCAAATATATTTCTTTACAATCAACCGGGACATACACCACCTCATCAATTTGTTTTGAGCCAAAGATTGACTTCGGGATAGTAGTACGTATCTCGAGGAATATCAAATTTATATTATGTAATATAACCATCGTATTTGTATTGAGATCCGTGCGATGTCAATCTCAAGGAGTTCCTAATATATAATCTTCAACAACAGAACCATATTCACCGTGATTCGAACCAAAGAAGAAAAAATCGAAAAAAATGAAAATAATATAGGGAGAGAAGAAGGGAGAGAGAGAGAGGGAGAGAGACTAAGGTGAGTTATTGTTGTTGATGTGCCATTATTGTTGAAGTTTGTTGGTGTTGTTTTCGTTGTGTTGTTGTTGTTGTAAAGGTGGATGGGAGAGTGAGGTTAGGATCATGAGGAAGATGGTGATGGAGACTCGGCTTGGGGTTGGGGTTTCCAACCGCAACAAAATAAATAAAAAAAAAGAACTTGCTTTGGAAAAGGAAGAAGATGAGGGGGTTTTGATCCCCAGAGCATCGAACGAACCGGATCGATTTAGTTTGAAGCAAATCGGTCCAGTTCAGGGGATCAAACCATCCCTTTTCAAATAAAATAAATATATAAAAGAAAAACTTGAAATTTATAAAAAGAAAGTTAGAAAAAAAATATTATTTGGACTAATTAAATAGAAATTAGAGATTTTTATGAAAAACGAGGATTTTGAGATTTTCTCGAGGATTTATACCAGGTATTTCCTCATAATGCGTGCCACGATACCTAAAAATGCTTGAAATTTGAAAAATTATTTTAAAGCCTACTCTAGATTAATTTTCAATTTCGAACCACAATTTAAAGTTAAAATTGAGATCCAGACATCTGAGGAGATGATTTGGAGGGATTTCGGGGTTTTTGAGTTGAGTAGGACCGATAAATATATAACAAAAATTTCAAAAATTATATTTAAGCCTAGACAACATAATTTTCAATACCGAACAATAATTTTGAGTGAAAAATGAAATTCGAGCATCGAGATAATTTATTTTGAAAGTGTTTTAGGGGTTTCGGGACTCGATTGAGTCAATCGAGCTACAACAAATTGGAAAAAAGATTGTGGAATTATTATGGAAACTTATTGAGCTTATAAATGAATTGTATGATCAGTAATTGGAGCCCCGTGTGGACTAGTTTACCGACTCGGATCGCAAAGGAGTTGCGATATCACATTTGTAAGGTTAAGTAAATCCCACGGTAACATTTACATTGTATGAGTATTTCTCGAATATATTGCATGCACGATTTATCGCTTCATATTTATTGATCATCATTCACGGACACGAGAGGAAAAAGGTCTTTAAGGGTCCCATTATGTTCATTGGTAATATGTGTGGTAGGATGAACACTTTGTGGCGCTCTGCGATTGGAGTCACGATTGTTGTAGACACCTGTTTAGGATTAGTTATTTTTGTGATGTTGGTCGGGATTATACTCAATTGATAGTCAAGGGTTTGGCTTCTCGAGGGATTTTCTCTCAAACTTATGAATCTGTATTAATGTTTACCCACCACTTTTGGAAGATGTCATCTGATTATGGCCAGTCAACAGAAACAGGATGGATTGCATACTTGTATATTTATGATTCCTTGTGATATTATTGTTTGTTTAAATTCTTAAAATACAATGCATTGGATTATTACATGTGTACTGGATAGTGTGTGATTTACTAATCTGATATTATGGAATTTTTATAATTTGATAATGACAGGTTCTAGCGGCGATAAGGGAAAGGGACTGTGACTCTCTTAGTTCTTTTCTTTCTATGTATTTATCGTTTTTGAATATATTATATTATATAAATGGGTTTTTAGGTTCGAGTGTAATTAGGATCTAATTTGAAATGGGTGAACAGCTTTTAGGATGTAATTGAAATAACTTTTGAGTTAAGGTAAAGTTAATTTAAGATTTTTAATACTTGAGCAAGTTAGAATGAATATATAGTTTTGCTAATGCAATATATATGGTTATGGGTTGATTGTGAGTCCTTCGACATTTCCACCAAAACTGAGCGAGGTTTGTTTGAAGATTTTAAAAGGTCGAGTACTCCGGTGTAGGCTTAGAAATAGATGAGGTGATGTCGAGAGATTTTTACAAAATTTTAAGTATTATTTAATTCATCTAAATGTACTTTGAGGTTTAAGATTCACTTTTAGAATCTTTTGTGGTTAATAAAACTTTATAATTGATGATTATAAGATCTTAATCTTAATTGCGTATTGATGGAGAGGTTAAAGATGTCAAGGAAGTTAATATAATCTAGTAGGTCGATGCCCTAATTAGGTGGGGTCTGACAATGTTGGTATATGAGCCTAGGTTTGACTCAATTGAGGATAAGTGAGTAAATAGTTGGGAAGTAACGTGATGGAACGGGGTTAAAAAGTTTAAAAATTTTATTATTGTGTTATATTTGTGTTGTATGTATGTATTATCGCTAGATATGCGATAAAAATTTTATTCTTCTTGTCCGTTTGATACTTAACTCGTAAGATATGACGAGTAAGATTAGAAATAGATAATTAAAAAATAATAATAAGCTTGTGAAACGAGACTGGGCATAAATGGATGTAAAATCGACTCTTGAAGTTCGAATTCACAAAGGTGTTGTAAGTAGTTCGGCACTGATATAATTGATGAAAGTATCAATTATGAAACCAATAGGAAATTGGTTAAAAGGTCCAAATGGTTCTTGTATGTAAACATTGAACATGGATTTCTTGGAAATTGAAAGTATCGAACTATTACAATTTTTAAACGTCCAGGAAAATATTAAAATAGACTTAAGTTAAGTCTCAAACGTTTGAGAATCATTTGGAAAACATAATATGAAATTGGGACTTTTGAGAAGCACGAGATATGGATATCTTGGGTTTTAGAATAAGGTTAATGTCGGTTGCATGGTTAACTCAGGAATACCTATTCTATAAAATATTGATTTAATTAATAACTAGTTGAGAGTTGTTTTCTGAAAATAGTCTCAACAAGGAAAAAGGAAACACGTGGTTATCGAAAACGTAAAATGGAATCGATTAGACAAATTGAATCTTGACTTGGAAATCATAATGACATTGTGACATAATCAGTCAAGTTGTCTAAGTCGATTTCTAAGAAAATAAAAACTTTGAAGTAAAGTATTGTCTCCTTTTCGAAACAAAACGTTAAGTGAAAAATGGAATAGAACCATACTTTAAAATAATCAAACGACTTCTATATAGAAGTAATGAAAACTTTGATTATTTATTACTCAAATTACTTATCCATAAGTGACGTTGAGTATAGTGGTTCCATGAATCGAATAAAGTACTGATAAAATGAATGGAAATACACAAGTTAGAAGTAATCTTTGTTAACACCGAATTAGGTGTTGTTACAAAACAAAGATCAATGAGATTTTTAACTTGCAAATGAAAATTGTAGTGATTAGATCAACATGTAAGAAGTTAAGGAGTTAGGGAAAATGTTCTAATAATAGCTTGGATTGGCTATTAAACATCGACATAAGTGATTGTGTTTTGAGATTCGAAGTACCCAATAATCACTTCTAACGACTTTAAGTTATGACGTTTATCACTAGAACCTAAAATATAATAAAGGAATAGATAGACGCGTCGATTGAGAACCAAGAGGTGATTTGTATAGGATGTCAGTATGAGCTCCTATATCGTGAGAATTTCTATTTGTAGGACTTAAAGGATTGAAATAGAATACTTTAAGAATTTGATTAGTCATTAAGTTAATCGGAGTTTGGAAATTAAAATTCTTCTATCTCTTCAGTTGAATAATAATGGAAAGGTAAATTTTATCAAAAGTAATTTGATGAACAATAAGATAGAAAGTTATCTTACAGAGTCTCTTGAAAAGTACTGAATTTTTTTTTTGAGAAAAAAAAAGAAGTCGAGATATTTGAGACTAATGAAAATAACGTCAGGCAATAACAGACAATTTAATTGTTTGAGTCGCAAAGTTTCAACTGTTTCGAATTAAGATTGGCTAGGGAAAACTTCGATTCATTAAATGATAATAAGAAGTCGTACGATCTTTTTAGCTATATTTTTTAAAAGAGAAGAGATATAAATTGCATTTTTAAATCAAGATTAAGGAGTCAGTAAGTGGCCTGGTTGTTGAACGAAAGTCGTGGTAAGTTTATAAAGGGGCAAAAATTGAGATCAATGTCGGAATAGCTAAGATTGACGAAAACAGAACGGAATAAACTCAATGTATAAAATAAAATGAGATGTTGAGATGACATGTGACTACTGGAAGTGACACGGATGGACTTCTTTAGTCAAGGCAGGGCACTGAAATAGTTGTGGTTGATCAAAAGTATAAGTAACTCCGTTTCGTAATCACGATTCATTTACGGTGTAGAAGATTGATGTGACGCACCCACCCATCTTTGAATAATCGAATGAATTAGTGACAATCGGTATAAAAGAGTCTATGGAGCTTCGTTAGAGTCAATTGGAAGCTGAAGTATAGGTGTGACGGCCCCCAGAACTCCAGGCCGCCTTGCTACCCGCCATGTCGCATCCCACGTCAACTAGCCTTGCCATGTCATGGCCCGCTTCTCCTTGATGCCTCGCAACCTAATGAGTTGCTTACACCTTTCCACCCAACTCTAGTTACGCTAACTAACCCTTACATAAGTATTAATAATTCAGTTAGCTAGTTACTAAATTTATCAGGTTATATTATAATTTTACAGCGGAAGTCTTTTAATGAGTAACTTATGCAATATTTAACAATCCTAAATAGTTGAAAACTCGGCAAAAGATAACATGTATATATCAATGCGAGATAAGTATAACAAAAGTTTCATATACATGTAATCAGTGTTCTATGGTCCCCAAAATCCATCAAAAGTAAAATAAGTATATACTGATATCACACACGAGCTGGCTCCACAATCTCAGAGGTAGTCGTCCAGTACCTCCTTGCCCTTGCCCTTGCTCGTTGAAGGATCTGCACCCAATCACCCAACAAATATAATGATGAGTCCAGTGAGTAAAATCTCAGGAGAAGTCCACACAATACTCATGAAATAAAACTGATAAACTACGAGACATGTGAATATACCTCCTGGCAACAGTATGTTATATGCCTATGAATGTAGGCAACATACGACAAACAAAAGCAGTAGCATGAAATAAATAAACAATACATACCAGCTAAACTAGCTTAGAAATAAACCATTAATCAGTAAACATCCGTATAATCACGAGAAAACCTTAACCTACACCAGCCAGTAATCGGTAAATCAAAGAGGAACCACGTATATACAGGCTTACAGTGACTAAACCTTAACTTCAGTAACCGGATGAACCCCTCCAGACATTATTTCAAGTCAAGGGAACACCCTAAATCTCTCCCGACAGTCGTAGATATATTCTACTGCCATCGACACGAACATTAAACACAAGTAACTCGTGTAAGCGATTTAGCTACAACAAAGAAATACGCAAACCGAATAGGAGTGAAAACCTATGCATGCCCACCAGCAGTCACACATGTAATCTGATATCAATAAAACTAAAACCAAGAATTCTCTGAAGCATTCTCAATGGGTTTACGCACTTCAATCCGCGCTCCGCCTTCCCCGGACTCTCGTATCCGACCCGACTAGCTTTCCAATACCCGAGCTACGGTCCCCTAAGTCCCTGAAGTCCATTTTTACATATTTAATATGTTTATAGGTGTTTGAGATATGTATTAAGTTAAAAATCCCAAAACAACCCTTTATGTTCAGTTCTTGTATGTTGTTAACGCGCTATGTGTTGGTAGCGCGCTAGGGACAGGATGTAGCGCACTACTGTTCTTCATCCTGAAAAACACTAGTAAACCCAGAATGATTAGTGCACTAACTGTTCCGGTAGCATGCTATTTGGCCTCAGGAGAGAATTCTCAAGTCGAGAATTCTGTCTTTCCCCTCCAATTTGGCTACCTAAACTAGTTTTACACATTCTCTATATGCAATTAACACTAAAACAACATCTAACACAACCTCATAACCTCATTTTACACCAATTTGATCAACATTTATCAAAAATGGGTTCATTAGATAGAGGAGATGATGAAGAAGATGATTACCTAGGTTTGATCCTCCGATTTGGTGATCTCCAAATCCAATTTCTAGCTCTCTTTCTCCTCTCTTAGATTTCCCAACAAATTTAGTTTAACATGTTTTGGTTGCATGGTTTAATCAATCTTTCATAAATATATCAATGTGAGGTGTGTTTCTAACCCTTGATCTCCATGCATTTACCTATCCTGAGAATCATCCAAGGGTCCTTCTCTTGCCACATTTCCCACTTACACTCCACTAACTCAAACCAAGTGACACCACATTGTTACTCCCTTGGTCTCTAGATATGCTAATGTGTATCTCCAAGCAAAACATATGCTTTCCATTTAATTGACTAAACTATAGGCCTTTATTTATTTTAATTTGACCACATTAACTTAAGCCCATTCTACTAAATATGGTTAGTGTTTTTTTTATCAAAAATAACTAACTTATGGTCTCACTAACCTTCGACTACCCGGTACCCGGTGCCCCGCGTCTCGACACGCATTTCGAGGCTCGCCATAGCCTATTGTTTTAATTTGAATTTACTTAGCCTATAGTCGCATTACCCATTTTAATTGATTAACTATTCATCTTGATATGGATTAGTCTAACTTTCCGGCGTACCCGTAGTTCGCCTACTCACTACCCACATTGGCACGCCTTTCAAGGCGAACACCAGTCACACTAACTCGCCCGATAGCAACGTACACACATGCGGTGCAACATAATAATAATAAATTTGAATACCACATTTACACAACTACCATCCATAAATAACATGTTTCCTCGGTTCTCTTGTCCGAGCCAACCGAGTTGTCCATGTAATACCCAAATTACGATCATCAATCCCCGAGATTAACGCTAATCCTAGTTTAATTAATTTGGGTCGTTACAAGCGACTAAATGGTCAATATATTCTCACATTAGTATGAAATTGAAAATTTCAGGTTAACAAGTCCCGATCAAATTAAAATATCAAACTATAAGTTTGATGAAACTTAATATATCTTCACAAAGATCTTACAAGGAGTCAAACTTCGAATGTTGAAAGTTTTGAACCAAAGTAGTATACAACTAATATCAGTGAATATATTGTACATTGGTTCAATTATACTGCTACACCACCTGATTAGTCAGTGATGAAATTTGAAGCATTAGTTATTGTAAATTGGGGTTGTTCTAAGATATCCGGATGACGGTGAAGATACAAATGAAGAGAAATGTGTGATTTACAACTCAGTTAGTAAGCTTTATCTCTATTAGGTTAGAAATATCAAATAGAGTACATTGTATCTGACTTGATATATTTGAAAAATTGAATATTCTTCAATTGTAATTGAGTAAAAATGAAAAAAAAAATAACATATTTATAAACTTGCATGAAATACAAGTTAAGATTTATACCATGAGAGTATAATCATCAAATATGGTGATATATCTGTTTAGAAATGTATATCTACTCAAGTTAAGGATAATTGTCTCTATTCAGGCAATGAAAGATGTTGGTGAATAGTAAGTGATTAAGACTTGGATTTGTGAGATATTTCAGTAAAGTGAAAGGAATGAGGTTCTTGATGAACTCATCATTAGATAATGATTTGACGAAGTTAGAAAAGTCAATAATTTTCTAACCAATCAATGAAGAAGTCAAGTGAATTGGCTGATGAGTTGGAATTGGTAATTGCTTTCTAGTCCATAATGTAAATAATATTGTGAGTGGACATTTAGAGAATGAGTGAGAATTGCACGATGTGCAGGTTTTTATTTCTGATCGGATTGAAATTCGAGATCTCTTATCATGGGTGACAGATGTATTATGAGATCTATAGTCATGGGATGACTTGTGTAATTCCAAGTTTCTGTTGGGGAACGCTGAAATGGTGATAGATAAGATAGACACGCGACTCTACTTAGTATCTAATGTTGTGCTCAAGTATTATTTGCATCAATATGTAATTTTAGAATGATGATAGTCTAAGAATTAATTGGCCAATAATTCAAATAAAAATGGATGATTAATGATAAGAAAGTAAACTAGGATGTGTACCAGAGTTTGCGTGGATATAGAAAGAATTATCAACGGTTTGTAGAATAGTATTCAGATTAAAATGAGAATTGTGTTATGAAAAGCAAGATATGCTAGGACTTGCTATGTATTGATACTCGAATAGTATTCAAGGTAAGATTATCGATATTCGACAAAGTTGATTGTTTAACTCATTAGAAATTCACAAATTGTCAAGATTGGCAAAGTAATTGAGATAACTTTTCATTAAACCAAAACGTTGGAAAATGAAAAGTTAAAATGGTTATGATCTCTACCATCGAGTTATTAAATACAACAAAAGTGATCGAGATCCACTTAACGGTTCACCTTGAAAATAGTTTTACAGGTTTGGATTAAAAGAGTTGTATATAAAGGATAAATTTCTCATATCTTTTTTGGTTCAGTAACATGTAATTTTAAATTTTGAGGACGAGATTTTTAATTAGATTGGAAGATTGTGACATCCAAGAATTTTATAAATTTGATTAGGCGGCTAATTAAGTATTTTCGGATTTAATTTGAGATTTATGTATCTGAAGTGGGACTCATGTGTTACGGGTCAGAGATCATAAATTTTAATATTATTTTTATGTGATGTGTGTCTATTTGATGTATTATACACTATTTTGACGCGAAATATAGTCAATGGAGTATATACACGGTGTTCGTGAGTTTCGGAGCTCGTTGGAGAATTTTTTCCAATTTTGGTGAAATTAATGTATTTTTTGAAAATTAATTTGGAGTTAAAATAAAAAAATAATCATGAAATTAAATAGAATAATAAATAAATTGGTGGGTGCCTAGTGACACGCGGGGTCGAAAGTAGCACTTGTGGGATATACAATAGTGTACACGCCCGAAAATGGTCGTTGGCACGCGTGGCGAATTTCTAGGCGCGAAAATACATAGGTATATATATATATTTACATATATATCTTATATATAAATATATATAAATCGATCCTACAGTTTGAATTAAATAAAATTATA
Source organism: Stephania cephalantha (assembly GCA_039657325.1). NCBI lineage: Eukaryota > Viridiplantae > Streptophyta > Magnoliopsida > Ranunculales > Menispermaceae > Stephania > Stephania cephalantha. The sequence continues at coordinate 52,442,894 of CM077569.1, read as the reverse complement.
CTTTGGATTCACCTCGAGATATGCGTAGCGTGATCATCGAGGAGTTGAAATGGTTGAATGTTGATGTTGAAGTGTTTCCACGCCTCGAGATGCATGTTGTCTAATCTCGAGAAGAATCAAGTGTTGTATAGTTATAAAATCATTTGATCTACCTTGATATACGCGAAACGGATCTAAAAAAGATCAATATAATTGATCTAGGGCAAGTCGGTTAGAGGTTGCGATTTTCTTGTTGATAACCACAAATTTTATCTCGAGATATGTAATACTTATCTCGAGGAAGATCAAAAGGAATATATATATAAATCATTATATTTTTTTGAGATTCGTGTGATGTGAATCTCGAGAAAATCAAATATATATCTTTACAACCAACCAAAACATACACTGCCTCATCAATTTATTTTGATTCAAAGATTGACCTCGGGATACGTAGTACGTATCTCGAAGAAGATCAAGATCAAATTTATATTATGTAATGCAACCATTAAATTTGTATCGAGATTCGTGCGATGCGAATCTCGAGGAAGTCCTAATATGTAATCTTCATACTAGTGGAGTTTACATCTAGGCGTAGCCCCATAAACGTAGGTCTTGGAGTGAACTGTGATAACACATCTGGTGTCCTGGTTTGATTTATTTTACTGCATACTTAAGCTTAAGTGTTTGCATTACTTTTTGTTTTCCAGTTACAACCAACGTTGTCTTCGATTGTAACTGCATTCGGTTATTTTCTGTCACTAATTTTATGTCTCTTACTGCTTTTGTGCGTAGACTTACAACTACTAGACTAGACTTAATGATTGTATTGAAATGCATAATAAGACTAGATGATATCATCTAACTATTACATTGTATTGGATCACAAGTGTGCTTCTGAACTGAATTGCGTAGATCTCCTATCGTTAGCTCTAAACTTCTTTAGGTGAAAAAGGTCAACTAATTAGCGAATACAATTATCAAATTGATAAGAGAAAGCTGGAAGCAGCCCATTTACTTTGTTTTTGGCTTTAGAAGATTTCATGCAGTCTCTCGTAGAGGTTGGCTGCACCCGCATGAATAAAACTACACGGAGTCGATGTTGTCTTTTGCATCACTCGATCACTCTATAGATTATAGAATGATCTCTTTATTTTATAAAACCCATTTTACTAGTTTGTCTTTCGCTGATCTGTGGGAGTTTTGATGGATTGTAGGCTTTGGTCAACAATAAATATGTTTCGTGATGATCCTGGTGTTTTTGACAAGCTGAAGCAGTTTTGGAGTTCAGGGGAGGACCCTGCCCCCTCGCTAAAGGGACCTAATATGAATATTTTAAAATTTATTATTTCGAATTAAATATCAAGCTAACGCAGATCTATTTAATTTGCATTCTAATATACGAATACATGTTTCATGTTAAGTCGTTTGAATCATTTTAAGAAGGGAAAATTATATTCTAGTTCCAAATAATGTGGCTCCACTATTACAAAAGGCAGACAATAATGAATGCAGAGCTTATAATTTAAAGAGTATACATAGAGACTTACACTTGCACTTAATCGAGTATAATAAAAGAATTTGATTCATTTAGTCGATCCTAATTAATTTGAAACTGAGGCTAAACATTATCTAATGAGTGGATTTATGAATAAAGTTTCTTTGAACTTGTGTCTAGTTCTTTTGCCTAATTTGGTTGTTTGTGGGATACAAACAATCAGTTTTTAATTAGAAGATCTCTGTTGCGTGAGTCTCCTTGGAGTAGGTTGCAAGTGAGGCACCTCGCTTTGTGCTTCCCTCCAGGCGGAGTGCGAGGCAAGGCGGGAACGAGGATTGTTCTTGCTTCGCGACGCCTCTTGCTACACACCCCCCATAAAATCCTTCATTTTTATAGTCTTACTAAAAAAAATTAAGTAAATTTTTACTAAAAACATTTGTAATGAATGGAATGAAACTTAAGATCTCCAACCATAAACTCATTTTTACCGTTAAACTAATCTTACTATATTTGTTGTTTTCATAAAATTATATAAAGCTATATCTAGAGCATTATTGAAATATATTTGTCATACTAATTTTAAAATTCATATATATTCAATTAAGCATTATAATTCGTATCTCAATCACATAACAATATAACAAAAAACTAAATTAATCATTCAATTGGAAAAAAAAAAAAAAAAAAGTAGTTAAGTGGCAAGACAAATAAAAGTGAGATCAAAATAGACATTTTTTAATGGACACAGGTGATATTGTAGTCCAATCTTAAACCTTGTTTGGTATGAGGTGGAGATATCTTTAAGGAGATAACTTAGATGGAGTTGGGAAGTAATCTTGTTTGGTTGTCCAACTTCATGTGAGTTATCTCTCAAGTTACAGGGAAGGGTGTGAGATATCTCTCCACCCTCCCCCTAAAGAGATAACACCCGAGAGTTATATGGACACAAATATTCCTCGCAAATTTCACATTTACCCATGTTCCTATCATCTCAAATGCTTGTTATTAATCCATAATAAAAGATTAAATAAATAATTCATTTATAAAAAAAATATTTTTCAAGTTAGAGAAATATTTTTAAGAATTATCATTGTTATATTTTATAGTATTCAATATTAATAATTATTTCAAATAAATATAAAAATACTTATAATTATTTACTGTTGTTTAATACTTTTGTAAATAATATTTTATGTTTTTTATTTAATTCAAGTTTTTTTTATTCTGAATTAATAAATACTAGTTGATGTGGTAAAATAATAATGTTTTCTTTTTTATCTTAAAAATATGATTGAAATGTATTTATATCAATTTTCACATTTTACAGCTTTTAAAATTTTGCAACTTCCCAAATGAAATATAAACTTACATTGTGAATTAACTTGAAGGAGTTATCTCCGTTCGTACTATAAGGGGGTGTATTCAATTGATATTTTAATAGACTTTTAGTTACTTTTATTGACTAAAAAAGTTTAGGGGTATTCAATTAAAACTTTTAGAGAGTCTCTAAAAGTAAGGTGTATTCAATGTGAACTTTTATAGACTTTTAAAAAGTCTCTAAAAGTTTTGGGGTATTCAATTTAAACTTTTAGAGAGTTCATAAAAGTAAGGTGTATTTAATTTTTTGGTGACTTTTGTAGATTGGTTACAAATCTTGACTTTTGTAGATTTTTTGTATAAAAATACACATAAAGAAGTCTTCAACTTCTCATCACCTCAACCCAGAAACTTTTAGAGACTTCTAATTTTTGTTTGTTACATTTTTCAATAATGACTTCATTGTTCACAAGAAGTCTTTTCTTATCAATTGTTTTTTATCAACTTCTACAATCACTCCACAACTCTTGGATTTTATTGCTCACTCATTATACTCTAATATCTATGTTGATAAAAATGGATTGATTTCATTATTAACAAAATCTCATTATTGCATCACTATACATTTTTGATAGTTTTTTTTTATAAAGAAGTTTCGTTTATTTAGTGTATTATTATAATCTCAAAAAGTGTAGTATTATTATTTTCGAAGAAACTAATTGTATAATTTTTTAAAATGCAAGAAGTGCATTTTTTAGAATTTAAACTATCATTATTAAGGAAAACATATACTTTTTTGCTTAAGTCAAACAAAAAAATAAAGTGCAAAATTTTTAGGGCCGCTAAGGGCACCCCACCATTTAATGAGGGCACCCGAGCTTAATGTGGGCACAAACCGATTTACAGGGCACCCAAAAATTGGACCCGAAATACCTAAACTACCCCTCGTGGAAATCCATCTCGCACCCCACCACCCCAAAGACCATCTTCACCGCCCGGACGATCCTCCACCCGTTTTGTGTGAACCGTCCAGTCCGGGGGAGGAATCTCCGAAATCGTGTCTCCGTGTCCGGCCTTGTGTTTCTCCTCCGTTTGACGGTTTTTTTGCGTTCGTAGGGCCGTGGTGTGAGCCGATTTCGTCTCGAAGTTAGGGTTCCGCTGAACATCTTCGAACACACAGTTTTTGCGCCAAATCGGTCGTTTGAAGGTACGTTTTTAGTGTAATTAAGTTACATTTGGTAGAGTAGTTGTGATTTACAGTGGTGGTTTGTTCATTAGTGTAAGAACTGGGAATTCGCGGTTATCGGCCACACACAAGAGAATGTGTTTACTCTCTGGACAAGCATGTCCGAGGAGAAGCTACATTTTGGGAAGTCGAAATCTCGGCCACAAAGGCCGACAAATATCACAGAGTCTCGGCTACGCAAGGCCGAGAGGACTCTAGGTATCGCGGCCGAGACGTGACGAGAGATAGAATTACTGCTAGGTAATGTGGTGGCGGTGGTGTACAACCGAGAATTTGGTAATAGTCTAGGTTGTACCATGGCATGAGTGTTAGAGTAGGCTCGGTCGTGTTTGGCCGAGAGCAAGGCGAATTGCAATGGTCAACACATCTCGGTGGAGGACAACCGAGACCTTTGCATTGGACTCGGTTGTACACGACGACGATATATTAGAGGAATTGTCGGTTATGGGTGACCGAGAATATGTGTTGTTTCACAAACCCGCTTGACCGAGACATAAGAAATGGATGATTTGGACATTTTTGTTTTGTAAATTTAATTTGGGATATGTTCCATGCGCTTGTATGTTGTAATTTATTCGGGTATGGCTCGTCCGAAGCTACAGTGACTAGGCAAGAGGGCCGGAGCCGAGGTCCCGAGGCCTAACCGGGGCGAGGTGGCCGGAGACCCCGACAACATCGTGACTGGAAAGAGAAAGAGAAGGAGAATGAGGATGGTAAGGGCAAAGCGAAGGTAGATGGCACTCGTGGAAGGTTACATTTGCACGATGAGGGTTCGACCCTCAATGCCGGCGACCCGAGGATGTTTGTTGTTGCACGGAGGAGAAGAGGAGAGGCATGCATCGAGTCCGAGCAGTGACTCTTCGAGACGGAGAACCCGATAGAAACAGATCGTAATGTGGGGGGAGCAAGAGAGGTGGAGTGGCCATGATGAAGGAGAGCGGAAGTGGGTGTTGAAGCGCGTGCTCCATTCCCCGGTGTGGTCCCATAGACGGGCGTTGTTTGAAGAGCTTCAAGGATCATGTGGCTCTATCGATATGGAGGAATGAGGTAACTTCAATTTCATTGAAATGATAAACTTAACACTCATGGTCTTCACATAATGACGAGATGTTTTTACATTTGCAGGAGCGGACCGCTCTTAAGTGTATCAATCACGGAGCTCAAATAGCGGAATGGGATTTACGATCGTGTCACCCTGGACACGGCGGGACTTCAAAGGATTATTCAGCGTTCGGGGTTGAATACGCCGATAGATCGCTCTTACCTAAGGCCAACAAGGAGCTAATCTCTGCATTTGTGGAGCGGTGGCGGCGGAGACGAACACATTTCACCTACCTTTTGGTGAAATGTCTATCTCATTAGAGGATGTCGCCTTCCTCCCGAAGATGCATGTGACGGGCAAAGTTGTTGAAGTGGAGAACTTTGCCGTGTACACGGAGGAATCTCGCTCGGACGCTATCAAGATGGTTTCGAACCTACTTGGGGTTAGCGTAGAGAGGCCGAGGAGGAGGTGAATATCGCAAGGGGCTCACAAAGTGCGCAAACATTGGTTGAAGAGTCGATGGTGCCCCAAAGCTGGTTCAAGACGAAATTATCCTCCCGTGGAATGCACGGCTCGAGCGTACTGCGTTGTACTTGTTGTCGTGCACTCTTTTTGCCGATAAGAGTGGGTCTCGGTGTCTATCGCGCCGCTTAAGCTACTTGAGGACTTGGACGACGTTGGGAACTACGCATGGGGAGCGGCTGCGTTGGCCTACTTGTATCGACACTTGGGGTCCGCAACGAGAGTGCTAGTGTCTCAGATTGCTGGCTATCCGACATTGCTTGAGGTTTGTTACAAAATAGAATTAATTATCATTCTCGTTTTTCAATGAGGCCAACTTGCAATTGTGGACTAACTAACATTGTACGTATTTGCGGGGATGGGTGTACGACCATTTCAAACTTGGTCCGCCACGCCCAATGCGAAGTACGTGGACTACGTGCACCCCGGTGTCTCCGGATGGATTCAAAAGCACGAGACGGTTGCGAATATTGACAAGCTCGGGGCCATTAGGAGAACCTTGGATAGGGTGCGCCCAAGTGAGGTAGAAATTGCTTATCCATGTCCTCTGATGAATGATTTTGTTTGGTAATTTATTTTACACACACTTGTTGTTGAATTATGTTTAGGTCACTTGGGACCCATATGTTAATTTAAGGGAAAATGGCGTTGTGCAAGCGATGGCCTTTTACAGTGGGAAGATCAAGTACATGGATGTGGTGGAGCCCTACCACCCGGAGAGGATACTGAGACAGTTTGGCCATGTGCGGTCCTATACCGATCCTCCGTACCGTCCATTGGAAGCACACAGAGGCCCATTTGCGAACAAGTACTCCGTCAAGTACGGGTTCGAACAAGACAATTGGGAGCGATGGAGGAACCATGTGTTGGCTCCCGAAGTTCGGGGCGAGAAGGCAAGATATTTGAGTTTTTGGCTACACCGAGTACCTCCCTTGGTTCGTCAAAGTGTCTCATCCTGTTATCACGAATCCGAGCTTTGAGGACCTTGTAATGGTTTCCTCAACCATCGCAGATAACGAGATACTTGAGGTATTCGATTGGTTATACGTATTATGCATTTATAAGTAATTCCGAAATGTTGAGTATTTGACGAGAACCCGATATTTTTCATCGGCGTAATAGGCGAGCGTTGGACGCGGCGTTGCGATGGATGGACCTCCCCCGAGATGTGTACGTTTGACTCGGCGAGGACCACTCGACGACATGGTCAACCTCCTTTCGGGAAGGACTTTAAGTCCCACCCCCACGAGTACATTTCCCGCGACCGCAACCGCAAGACAACCACGACAACCGGACCTACCGAACAAGGCCCGAGGCACTCCCAAAGATGGTAGCACTTCGTCACCCCCAACCCAGGCCACGGCTCGGCTGCGAGGCCGATCTTGGGCCGCAGAAGAGAATGCATGGGAAGGAGTATCGAAGGAAGAATATGAAAAAACCCAAGCAATGATCAGCCGATATCGGAGGGATAGACATTTGTACTACATTTTTATGACATTTTTAAATGGTTGATGTGTTCCCGTTGCTTCGTTGAATACATTTGCATGACAGTTTTATAATGTTTCGGTGCCCATTTTTTTTTGTTGGCATTTGTGTTTGTATCCATCGATATCTCGGTCAAGCCAGGCCGACACCCATCTATAATTTTCGGTACTTATCCGCGGAGACCATAGGTGGCGTTATCGGTATTGCGTGTCGAGCTTTGGCGTCAAGTCTCGGGGCGTACGTCCGAAGTGTCAACCATTCGTCTCGGTCATCCATGACCGAAACGAATGTTCCAAAGAACTGTTCAACCGCAAATACAAATAACTTTAACGCATGACCGAAACGAATGTAATCGCACAACAATACCCGAGTCGATAGGGTAAATTCATTCATTCTATATCCACGCAAGTTGAAAGCTAACTTTCAAAATAACTACATGTACAACCGCCCAAATTTAGAGGTATTAGTTGTAACACTACGGTGTACTTAAATCTACAACGGATATGGTGGCATCAAGTAAAGTTGCAATGGGCGCGATGGCTCGGAATACGAATCTATCTCGCCAACCTTTCGCAATATCCTGAACATACCGTACCCATGACGGGTATAAGGATGGCAATGGTGCATTCGTGCTTAGCAACACTGTCAATTTGAACAGTATGACATGACCATATTGTCGGGAAACAAAAAAACAATTCAACCAAATTCACATCACTTACCCTAAGCCAATGTATATTCCTGTCATTAATCATGGCAATGACATGTCTGTTGTGCCCGGTGGATGGTGGAGAACTACGTAGAGGTAGAAATGTGCAGGCACTCCCACGCGAAAGGTTGACGAGAACCACATTGACCGCAGTGGCTACCAACAATCCCATGTCTGGAAGGGTCAACCATTCTTGGAAAGTTGCACCAACTTGATTCTCTCGGCAATGCACCGCAATCTTGACACTCTCGTAACCCGAGCCTAGCACTTCGCGCCATAGGTTTTCATGCCCGATAATCTCATCGTACATCCTTCTGCGGACGATCCTCCACCCGTCGACATCGGCTAGTCCAAGCCCGACGCAACACACCTATATCCATAATTCCCATCGGCAAGCACATCGATGATCCCCTCAACATGTAGCAACCAATCCGGTTCTACGCAATGACCGTAAGCCATGTTAGTTGCACTTTGCGTGCGACGACTGCCACGACGCATTTTAGGAACAACTTTACTTTTCTTCTGCCTAGAACTGGAGGCCTCCTGAGTCGATAGCACGTACTCAAATCCGCTCGAACCGTCTCGTTGAAGAATCGTCACCATCGTGTTTTCTCTTCAAGACCCCGGTGTCCTCCCTTTTGTCTTAATTTTTGCGGGGCACAACACCTGGTGTAGACGAAGGTCGACTAATCTCCCCGAGCCGCTTGAATAATCCCGAGTCGATCGTCCTCATTACTACAAGCATGGAACTTTTCCAACACCCTTTCAATCTCATCGTGCACGTTGTACCCAGACGAGTCCACCGGACTCTTAGGTATCATACTCAACTTTCGCCAAGAAACATGAATGTCCTCGAGAGGGATGGCGACCCAAAAATATATGATGGTTCACTCATGTGCACAAGGAATGCCATGTGTGGTGCGTATCGCGCAACCACAACGAGTGGAATCGTGACCAACATCCTCTCCACGTGTCAATTCATCTCTAATTAGCCTAAGCGCCCGTTGAGAGACATAACCGCGCAATCGTCGGTACAACTCAGCAACGTACTCATGTTGGACGACATTCAAACTTAGCTCAAACGATGCCTTGATATTGTTGTGTTGGATTCTAAGGAGTCCATCAACCACATGCCATAGGGTCTCAAAATTGGCCTGACTGTTCCCAAGGTGTACCTTCAGAGTAGAATGCGCAGACTCCACCCTCTGCGTTGTCGTTTCCCCAAAGTGCATAAGTCTATTTGTCCAAGCCGAGACAAATTTCTCCTTGTAGTTCTTTAACCATGTGTTGTCCAAGTACTCCGTAAGACCCTTTACATGCCCAAACTCACAACGCATGTCATTCGCCCTAACTTCGAATAAGACCTCCGAGTCGGCATACATCACGCTCGTCCACCTATCCATAAAACGCGCAAAACCATCGTTCTTCCCAAACATCTTCTTAGTCTTGGACAATACTACTTTGTTGATGTGCCAAGAGCAAAGGAGGTGAGACGAGGCCGGAAAAACTTCTTCTATGGCACTAATAAGGGCTAAGTCCCTATCGGTAACAAACACGTCAAAGCTTAGGCCACCCATCCAATATGGATCTCAACTTCTCAAGTGTCCAAACATAATGCCCATGATTCTCCGATGATAAGAATGCGAACCCAACGGAGAACGTCAAGTGCGTACAAGTGATGCCAACAATCTCCAACAAAGGCATTCGGTACCTATTTGTCTTGTACGTGCAATCCAACAAAATAACCGATGGAAAACACCTGACCAACTTTATTGAGTCGGGATGTGACCAAAATAACTCCGTTACAACATTCGTAACGGGATCCTTCCTATGCCATGACAGCCACTTATTATTCTCCAATATGTGCAACAGTTGTTGCATTTGAGTCCTCCCACCCGCCTCCTCATTTCGGGCTTTTTGTCTTGCATTATATATAGTCCTCATTGTCGATACGTTACTAATGTCTCTTTGCTTCAACGTATTTAGGATGTCTCTTGGCTTCACATTCCCCTTTGTCATTTGCACTACAACTTCCTGCTCCGCCTTATCCAATCTCCCGGCAAAAGAATGGCCGTCCAAGTTTTTTGCGGGCTCGTGATTGTGCCTCCCACATATAACAGTGATATACCACAACGAGTCAGCATTTTCCTTTACGTTGATAAGGAAAGGGCATCCACATTTCTTGGTACCAGTTTGAGTCCTCGACGTTTCCTCTTCTTCGCCTCATTTCTTGGTTTCAAAGCAATTTTTGTTGTTTTACCTATCCCAACTCTTTGTGACATTCCCCTATAAGTCCCCGACCTCTCACAGTAAATTTTCACCCTTCCCCGCGCTTAATGCCCCGGCGTCGAGTGCTTTGTCACTAGCACGAACATGTTCTCACGCCTATCATTTGAAGCCATGAAACCTGTCGCTTCTCTAGTTGGGAATGGCCTACAAGGTGTAAACGTGTCCGTGTAGTCCGGAAATAGAGGCGTAAACCGCATTACACTGCAATACAAACAAGTGTAACATTATAAACAACGGAAATGTACAAAGACAATCACAATAACATCCAAAAAAAGCTGGTTATCGGTAGTACGGGTCGACAACTTGCTTCACGGTCTCGCTCACGAACGACCGAGAGTTCTTGAATACTCTCGATTTTACCGTTCCGTGAGAGACGTATACCAATCTGGTCCTCTACGACCGATACATTACAATACCTCTCGGTCTGCGAGGTCGAAACAATCGCGCACCCGACATAAACTTCGGATAACCGCAACAAATACACAATAAATTTGCAAAATTACCTCAAGTACGACCTCCTCTCGCCACCGAAAGCGGTAATCCTCCATTATATAGTGGAGGCAAGTTCGGATTTGAAGAAATTACCAAACCCTACGTTGACAAACAAATCATCATTTTCACGATTATACACAACTCAACAGCTTCTAAAAAGCACGAATATGGTTGTCTAACATTGCTACCTCATTTGTCGGATGATGACAATCTGCAATAATCGATCAACGCTCGCCAAATTCAATGTGGGTTTCGGTTCAACCTTGCGGTGGGGTGCCTTATTTTCTTTGTCAAAATGATTTGTGGGGTTTGAATCACTATATATACAAGGGCAAAATAGTCTTTTCCCCTTTTGCATATTTTTTACAAAAAATCTGGGTGCCTTCATGAATTGGTGGGGTGCCCATAGCGGGCCTCAAATTTTTACACTAATATTTCTAATGATCTTTTCTCAAAAAGGAAAAAAATATTTCCAATGATCTTACTTTATTCTTTTCTACCATAAGGATGATATATTTACCTATTTATTATGTTGATATTTATTTACTTATTTGTTATGCTACTACCTTGAGAGTAATTCATTAATATGTTTATATGTTTTTTTTTACTAAAATACAAAAATACTTTTTAAAAAATTAGTAATAGTTCTTAAGAAAAAAAATATAATTATTTATTTTTTATAATAAAGTGCAAAATATTTGTTTCATTTTAAAAATCACAATAATATATTAGTATCATCAAAATCATGTTTAAGAAGTTCACAAAAGTTACTAAAAATCTTAAATGTTGATAAAAGTCATCATAATGAAATCTACATAAAAGTTTATCAAAGTCTTTAAAAGTCTATCAAAATCTAAAACTTCATAAAAGTCATTCACTTATAAAAGTAACCAAAAGTCTATTAAAATCTCAATTGAATACACCCTCTAAGTTTGCAAAAATAAACCAAACAAGGTACATTAATTTACGGACCAATATTGTAGTCGAACCTTCTCTCATAATCTTTGGGTACATTAAATTGCATCAGAAGAAGTTGTGGGGTTATTTAGTGAAATTTACCGTCGCGAGTTTGACCATGAGCAATCCCGAGGACAATCTGCGAAGGATATTTGAAGCGCTGCAAAGGGTATTTGGGGGAGTGGTGGCGCCGAGGACAATCTGCGAAGGGTTTTTGAGGATGTGCGGAGGGTTTTTGAGGGGAGTGGGAGTGGTGATGTTGATCCGGTAATTGGTAGGATCTTGAATGCTATTGAATATGTGGTGGAGGGGGGGAGTGGGAGTGGTGATGTTGAATGCTATTGAATCCCCGTCCACCTCCTCCACCTCCCTCTCCTGCTGGAGGAACAATTGGGTGGTAAGATGTTATTTCTTCTCTTTTTGCTAGTCCAAATTATGCCATACATTTCGTCTCACTAGTTCCACGGCCTCTCGGAATTGCACAAAGAGACCACCAGTCGCCCACGTTTGGCCGTAGTATGGAATAGATTGAAACTGCGCAATTTCTTCAGTTTTTGTTAGATGGTTCATTGAAAGGTTGTTCTATAGTTCATAGTTTTTAACATGGGTGGTGGGGATTTAACAAAACAATCATTAATTGTGCTCTTGTTTTTGAATGAAGGAATTGCTTTGGGGAGATGTTGGTGCTCTAATGCTCTATTGCATTGACATCATGGTACTCCAACAGGGTCCCCAAATGCAATTATCTCCTCCATTTGTTCATTTCCTATTTATATTACTCATGGACGGCTTATGGAAGGAGTGTCAAAGATCATTTTTGTATTTTTGTTGTTCGGAGAGTTGGAATTATGACATGAATTTAGAGCTAATCGTGTCGGAAAGTCCTCCAAATCCCCCCTTAATTATGATGAAATGGAGAGTGAGAATTCTGACTTTGCTATAGGTTGACAGAGCGGAAAACTTTTGTCGCTCTTTATGAAATGGATCAAACATAAACATCCTATAAAATCGCCCTACTAGAGAAACTCAATTAAATAGAAACTTAAGAAACTCGACAATGTTGGGGTAGATCAAAGCTAACATGGGACGTATTGATTAGGAGGGATTTAAAGGATTTGAAAACCACACCATCAATTGCACTAAATCAACAATAATGGAAGAGTTTGATCCATGTAGCTGACTGCAACCAATTGGGGATTAACACTTTGTTATTAATTTAGATCAAACAGTCTAGTAGTTGGATCAGTTACGCATTTGGCTTAGAAGTTGCATCTTTCTGTATATACATGAAAACTGAAGATTTCTTTTCCCCTATTACTGATTAGCTGATTTGTTTTAGTTACTGACTTTGGGTCTGAATTCTTTGATGTGTAGGGATTTTAGGAAACTTTTGCTTGATGTGTTATTTGTTATTCTTGTTAAAGATGTCTTGGTCTTTGAGGATTATTTTTAGGTCAAAATCCATTCTGCAGTTTTGTTTTGTTATTATTATCATTACTATTTGTAATGTTGTTGTGCAATTTTTGTTAGATTTTTTGAGGAAAAACTCTTAGGTTTACTTTCAGCAGCTGGTGAACTTCTGTAGTTCAATTTTGGCTTGAATTGGAAATTGAGTGTGAATGGTTCAAACTGCATACTGAATTCGGACTTTTTCTTTTTGTGGTGCCAAGTACAATTTGATTTGTTAACCCATCTCTAATTTGATAATTAGAATTTGAATAGAGGTTTTTGTGGTCTTAAGAGACTAACGTATGGGTTTTTATTCTTTTCTTTTTGTAGTTTGGTATGTCAGGAAATGTGTCTGAGGACCATATTAAACTTTGGTGCAGGGGGGCTTCTAGCTTATCTCATCACTGTATTGGATTGCAATGAAACGCCTCGATGGATCATATACTTGTATTGTTTTGCAGTCGTAGTCGTTTCTCTCCTAGTGGCTCCGACCTATCAATTGATACTGGGCACACGAGTGGAAGAGTGATTTTTTTCTCGTAACACAGAATAGTGAAAATAGGCTAGGGTATGCTGATCTTTTAATTCTAATATAACACCAATTAATTTTATTTTTTTTATGAATTATTAACAATTAATGTAGTTAGGACAGTTTTATATTTCCTTACATCTTTTTATTGTATATTCATTTTCTTGTGGATTTTGCGATTTTGAAGAAAAAGTTTATATTAACGTGAAAAAAACCAAAGAAGAAACTCTAACTCAGTGTTAAATTCGGACAAGACTATCTATTCTAGATCCAACGTGCTTTGTTCATTTTTTTATATTTTCATATCTAAAGTTTTTAAAGTTTTTCATTAGTAATAGGATAATGGGGGGTTAATAGTCGCTCCCTATAATTAATTGGGCATAATACAGTACCTATGAAACATTATAACAACCTAGCCACACAAGCATATAACAAAAAAAAATTAAATGGGATTACTTGGCCAAGTCTTGCATCTTAATAATAGTGCCTTTGCCATGGAATTTTTCTTCAGGTCCTAGCCCCGGATTATCTAGGAGTTGTAGAATGAAGATGGTCATGGTTATCTGGGAGTTGTTGCATGATGAAGCAGTTTTGTAGTCATTGCTTCCACTTTTTTTACAAGCTAGAAATCCATTCTCATTTTCCTCTTTGATTTCATCAGTCAATGAGCAGCTTGAGACGTTCTCCATGGAAATATGTCCTTTAACTTCTCCATGGTTTTATGTTATGTTGTTTGTTATCCATTTATGTATCTCTATACTTTACTGGCTAATGTCCTATTTTATTCTCTCATCAGTGATGCTTGGTGAGACATATAAAAGTGGCGCATGCTTATTCATTATGAATCTTCATCTACACAACAAGGAAGCTAATTGGAATTTTTAAATGATTGAACAACAATTAATGTTTCCTAATCTACAATGCAGCTTCTCTTAGAAAGAGTACTTACTATATACCCTTTAGTTACTAGTATGTAATTCTCATGTCTTTTAATTACTAAATGATTGTTGGCGCCGCTATCACCGGAGGCTTAGTTGTAAGTGTCGAACCACTCCAAGATCCCAAGCACTTCTTCAGAACATCACCCAGTTGCCCTTCGTTGATCGCTTCATAGACCTTCTCGATGTGCTCCCTGGACTAATCTTCTTCTCTCCACTGAGCAGTTCAGTTCCTACTCCATTCCTAATGAACTCATATATAGGATAAGTCCTACATTTCTTGATTCTGTTTTCTATTAGGAACTCTGCATTATCAAACCTCTCCCTAGCCTTTGCAACATCACTTCCTAGCCTTGCTTTCAGTTCATTTTGAAACATAGGTATCTGCTTGAATATGGAGTACTCTTTGCTTACCTGATTCTCCTTGGCAGGTTCAGGCTCATCATTGAGGGCCTTGTCGACGAGGACTTCCCGCAACTTCTGCAAAAGAGCGTAAGACGAGTTTGTAGGATCATCGATGTAGGAAAACACTGGCAGGTGTTCGATAACCCGAATGAGATCTTTCTCGCAGAAACGGGCGTCGAGTAAAGAACCATCTTTAGCAACATAGAGAGTCTTCCTCACTACTTGAAGAAGTATTTGCTTCACAGCTTCTCTCATGTTCTCCTCCAAATGCCTAAGATCGATTGCTTGACAAAGTGCCACCATGAAGGTTGCCGACATTAGTTTTAAGATCTCGACAGCTTCAGCGCTCTTCCTCGCCGAAATCAAGCCAAGGGAATTGACATCCTGATTGTGTTGCTCGGCGCTTTGGACATGTGTGGTCACCGGGTTAGCCAAGTATTGGAGCTCTGAACAATAGGCAGCCATGGCTATTTCTGCTCCTTTGAAGCCATAGTCCAAGCTTGGGTTAGGCCCTCCACTGAGGTTAGAGGGCAAGCCATTGTTGTAGTAATCACATACAAGTTCAGAAAATTGTGCAAACATGAGTTTCCCAATAGCAGCAATTGCAATTCTGAGATTATCCATTGAGACTCCAATAGGTGTTCCTTGGAAATTCCCTCCATGAAGAGCAAGGTCTCTATCGACATCGATCAACGGGTTATCATTAACGGAGTTAATTTCCCGTTCGATTGAATGTGTAGCCATGCGAATCACTTCAATCTGTGGTCCGAGCCACTGCGGAGCTGTTCGGAGTGCGTACCGGTCCTGTTTAGGCTTCGTTAACGGGTCTTTCTCGTTCTGAATCTTCGCTTCTCTCATGTAGTCACTCCCATCTAGTAGGAATTCCATGATTGCTGCAGATTCAATTTGGCCTGGATGGTGCTTGAGCTTGTGAGTCAAGGGATCAGTGAACTCTGGCTTCCCATGCATCACTTCACAAAAGAGAGCTGAAAGGACTTGAGAAAGCAAAGCCAATACATTGGCATCAAAGCAAACAGTAGCAGCAACTGCTGCTCCAACTGCTGTTCCATTCACAAGTGCTAGCCCTTCCTTTGCTTGCAACTCAAATGGGGAACCAATCCCCACCTGCCGCAACGCCTCTATAGCCGTGATCTCATCGCCGTCGAGTGTCACTACTTTCGAGTTATGTCGGCCAGTGATCACTCCGGCAATGTAGGACAACGGCACGAGATCCCCCGACGCGGTGATGGTCCCTCTCAAAGGCAACCTTGGCACCAAATTCTCATTCATGAGCTTAGTCATGGCCTCTAGTATCTCCCACCTTATGCCAGAGTACCCCTGCATCAATGTGTTGGTCCTAACAAGCATTGCAACCTTTGCATAACACAAAGGGAGATGCTCTCTCCCAATCACTCCAGCATTTAAGAACCTAATCAGCTCAGTTTGTAGATCACTAGCCTTGTTAGTACGCCGATGCGATGTAGCGCCAAAGCCGGTTGTCACGCCATAGATATCAGTGCCGCGGGCAATCTTGTCCGCAACCCAGCTCGCGCTTCTCTCAACACGCCCGCGAGCCACCTCGTCATCGAGATGAACCGCGACGTCGGGGCGGCAGGCAATGGCGGCGACATGAGCCACGGTGAGAGCAGTGCCTTGAAGGGTGACTTCTTGGGCATGTTGAAACTCAGTGAGCATTTGGAGGACTTCATCAAAGTGGGAGCAATTGAGGGCCTCTGCTGCTTTCTTCCAACATGTTGAAGAGAAAAGAAAAGTACATGAATTTTGATCAAGGAAAGAAAGGGTCCTGTTCGACGACATTGTCGGAGTTTGGCCGGAGATTTTGAGTGTGTTATAGAGAGATTATAAGGAAGAGAAATCAATGTACAATACTTAGTAAGTATAGAGCTAGGGAGATGCAATGAATTGGTTTGGTTTGCTTGTGAAATTTGTGAGGAGAGTGTATGTATATATAGAGTTTGATGTAGGAAACATAGGGGAAGAGTCAATAAAGTCAATGGTCAAGTCATCTTTGAAAAAAAAAATAGGTATAATTTCTATTGGTCTAATTGAGTTAGTTTTTGCATGGAAGGAGACTGGAACAACGCGTTCAACTTCATTTTATTTTTCTTATTGTATGTGGGGAATGGACGGCAGGTGCAAAGAAAAATTTGTATAATTCTTAAGACGAAAATGACCTTAGGGGATTAGATTATGACCTATAGTGATGGGAAAAGCCACAGGGGTATAATCGACATTGTGAAGTTTGAACATAACATTCGAACGAAGTGATGAGTTGAAACGTGGTGGACCTATTTTTTGGTAATGAAGTTGGTGAGTGTGTTTCTCGTGTTCATCACTAGTTGAGTTTTTTTTTTTTTTTTTTTAATGGTCTGTTTGGTAGAGACCACAGTTGGGATTTTTAAAAAAAAATCCCAATTTTTTAAATGTAAATATTAGAATGACACCCCACCCATCCATCGTGTTATGCACCTCGAAATGTATAATCACATATCTCAAGATGATTGTGGATGGTTTGGATATCGTTGTGTTTATTTGGAGTGGTAGTGTAGTTTCAAATGCACAAGAAGCATGCATCAATCATTCGTGCGTACCTCGAGATGCAAGCTTACCCGTCTCGAGATGCATAACACAGTGCATGTGTAGTGGAAGTGTGCATTTTGGTGGCGTTGTTAGAGGGTCTGATTGGATCAAACCTTCATTGTTTTTAATTTAAGTAACAAAAAGAGTTTATGAGGCATTACCCTTGTCCAATAGCTTTGCACAATAAGAACTTGAAAATGTTTGGGTAATGACTCACCCAGCTAAACTAGTTGTCAAGGCAAATTCCAATTAAAGTAGCCATTGTAGGATAGTAGTTTTGAACTTTGAACGAAAAGAATCCCATTTCTAGGAAAGATTCCTTCTGTTTTCAACCTCAACCTACACAAATAAGAAGAGACTTTGAACAGACTCTGGTTCAAATATTGATTATACTTGTGTTGCTACTGTACGATTAACAAATATCAATAACGCGCACCATTGTTTCCATCGTCACACATTCACACTAGAAAATATACGCGTGAAACCACAACGTGAGTCCTCACTTCACGTGCCTTGCTTTTCACGTTGTTCTTCACTAATTTGCATGCCTTGACGAGGCAACTGCACGTGTTTTTCCAAAAGTAAGGCCATTTACAATTTATTTCACAAAATAGGGTGGTGTACTTTGAATTAACAAAAATAGCTAATAACGTCTTTTGAAAAGGCGTTATTGCTTTTGAAGTATGTGAGGTGGCGGTGAGGCACCGCCACCTCACATACTTCAAACCTTTACAAATTATGTCCCCCTATGCCCCGCCACCTCACCGCCACCTCACAAACTTAAAAAATAGTCAATAACGCCTTTTCAAAAGGCGACATAGCCCAATTTTAGAAAAAAAAAAAAAAAAAAAAAAAAAAAACCACACTAATTTTTCGGGGTTTAAAATAAAAGGTAAAGTAATTTTGTAATTTTTTCTCATAAATTAGTGACAAAATATGAAAAATCTGAAGTTGACGTTTGCATGGGGCCCATGGTCTGTAGTGGATATGCATGGCTGGCCCACCTCGACATGCGTGCGTGGCATTTTCATGTGTTGTCAACCAGAAGATATGTGCGCGACGTTTACATTGGTTTTACCACCTCGAGACACGTGCGTGACGTTTGCATGATGATCGCTGCACGAAGTTGCATGAGTCGCCCACCTCGATAGACGTGCCTGACATTTGCATGAAATCTCCACATCGACATACATGGGTGACATTTACATGGGTTGTCCGCGTCGATATGCGTGCGCGTTGTTTACATTGATTGTCTACCTCGACATACGCGAGTGGCGCGGGTGTGAGGTGGCAATATGCGTGCGAGTTATATCACTATTTGTAGGCTTCATGGATGTGAGGTAGCGGTGAGGTGGCGTTGAGTTAGCGAGACAATTTGTATAGATAGCTCCTTTTGAAAAGGAGCTATCTATACAATTGTCTTCCACCTCACTGTCCACGTAGGACGCGCAGATTACACAGATAGCGCCTTTTCAAAAGGCGCTATCTCTGTAATCCGTCTCACGTGGCCATGACACATGGATAGCACCTTTTCAAAAGGCGTTATTCATGTGTCCACGTCAGCAACAACACCAACTCATTGTGATAACGCCTTTTGATTAAGCGTTATTGCCTATTTCCTGAAAAAAAATCCATTTTCACCCCCATTTCCCTCATTTAAAGTAATTTTATATGTACTTTTGTAATTTTTTCCCAGCAAACGTACTTTTAAACTAGCCGGTCATTGTAATGCGTGGCCGATTCAGGTTAGACGCCTCCGTCAATCAAAGCCATTACATCTACCATAGTCACAGTACTAAAACGTTGGTCATAGCCACTCCACCAAAATCAGAGTAGCGGATTAGAGACTTCAAACAGTCAATATCGGAAAACTTCAGCTCAACTTCCAGAGAACCGCAAAGTAATTTAAAGGACATTAGGGTCTGCACGTGTTTTGTAAGTCGAGGAAATTTCTTTCTTTAATTCATGATCAACCAAGGACATTAGTTCCGACTGTATGAAACAGAAGTTAGTCTGAACAGAAATTTCTTAAGCAGACCCACCAGTTGCGCTGGTTGACTTAAAAATGATCACACAATTCATCAAGTCATCAAGACATTAACTGCAATTAAACATCAGAGAAACAGCAATAGCATTTCCTGCACAAAGCATTGCAACAATCATAATGACCCAAGTCAAGCAACAAATGCAAGTTTACAAGGACACAGTCTCACTTTCTAAAGCATGAAGAGGCAAGTCATGTACAACTGAACAAACTAATCTGCTTGTTAGACATTTTCCACAGTAATGATTAATGAACTTCTCGACGATTGCAACGAGTAACTGCCCATACAGATAAAATGTGGTAGATATGAAAGCAACTGCGATAAGCTAAAATTTAACCTTTCAGTTAGAATCAGTAGAAGCCTAATGCCAAGAAATTTCAGAGAATAACAAATGCATACTAGTGCGCTCAGAGGTCTTGAAGCTTTAATTTCTACGTAAAATAGTGATTGGGGAACATAATCGCCTCTCAATGCACAATATAAAGAGTTCTAACAACTGCGTAGCAAATGCATGTATCAAAAGTACATCGCTCAATATTTATCCTTCTACAAATGATTAATGACTAAGCACCAAATAAACAAAGACCTAATGATAGAAAAGTGTCCTAGGTTCTTAGCATTTAAAAATCTTCTCAGCAGTGTTGTGCAAATATATCATAAACTCAAGAAAAAAAAAAAGGCATAATCTAACAAATGACAGGAAGATTTGCGCATTGAAGAGAATAAGAGCAATTGAGTGAACGAGAACACATTTGATCCTATATTAGACAAAGATAAAAAGGAAATTTTTAAGGATCTAAAGATGAGTAATATACGTCGGTAAATGGTTCCAACAACCAAAGCACTCATAAACTTGTGATGCCCAACTATGACACAAGGGCACAGGAGACAAGGAACAAACATAATTGACTAGACAGTTAGCATTGCAGAAAAAGAAAACAAAAGGGTGAGAACCTGCACATCCTGTACCATAAAGATTTAAGGGCGTGCTCTCTTGTTGCTGCAAGACGGGCACTTGTACTGCTTGATATGTTCAGCCCTTGCCGGGGTGATCTTGACACACTTGCCATGGAACCACTTCTCACAGATGTCACAGCATATCCAAAATTCATCAGACGCGTAGTTCTCGCCACAAGCTCCACAAAGGGTTTCACCATGTTCATCTTCATCCTCCTCATCCAATACCTCTTCCTCATCCTTTGCCTTAGAGAACTTTGGCTGAGACTCAGAGCCCCGCTGCTGATGTTGCCACGGAATCAAGCTAAGAACGTTAATCATACACTTATTTACAAATGAAATGCCTAATCAATCAAAAATATAGATAAGACACTAGGTGAATAACTACTCAATGATCACAAAAGGGGTCACAGTACAATTTTAAGGCATAGAAAATGTAGTGCTCAATGGTTTTTTTTTTTTTTTTTTTCACAGAATAGTAAGCTTTCCAAGTAAAAGAGGATTTGAAAAAAGTGATAATGCATTTTATGCTCCTATCCGAAAGGGTTTGAAAAAGTATTTTTACTAGTACTGTTTTTCCACCGATCGAATATAAGCAAGGGATTCCAGTAAGTCTGCTCACATTTCTACAGTAAGCATGAAACTTGCTCTTCCTACAGCTCAAAAATAAAAACTTCCCTCGAGCAATGATGAGAAATTTCTTAGCAGTCACCATCTATTGCAAAGATCAATTCTTAAATGCAATAAATAGATACATATATGGTATCATAGCACAAAGGGAAGGTAATGTTTCAGATTATCCATTTAATTGTTTATAGAATGGTGGGGAAAGGTAGGGTCAACTATTTAGAGCACTAGCAATTGTGCTTACCTGTTCAGGCTGTTCTTAATTTTAGCTCAATTCTAATGCAAATGCGATAGACATTTATTGCAGGATCAGATAAGTTCATCGGCCAATAAACAACTGTTGGAAAGGCAGGAAATTTATAGCAAAAATCTCAAAGAACCAAACATAAGAACATGCTCAGGCAGTATATTTACCACTTTAGAGTTTGATTTGGATTTGTTGCTGCTATTATTTGAAACTGATGACTTCTCTTTCACTTGCTTCTTTGCACTTCCAGAAACAACCTCATATATTGATGGAAGATCATTTATCATAGCAAACAAGCGTTTCCTGTACATCACAAATGTTAGCAACAAACAAGATACAATAAAATGTATATAAGTACAAACCAAGCATCGTATATTAGAGGAAGAAGAGATTTGATCCATCTGTCGTTAGCGCATCAAAAAATTCACCATGACACAGCCGAAGACACTCTATTCGACATTCATAATGGTTTCTTAAGGAGCTTGGAAACAACCAATATGCGATATTAGTCTTGTTGAAATCTTATATTCATAGACAGTACACACAAAACTGTCCTTAAACTGAATCTTTTATGAACAAACTCAAGGAAGCGTTCAAGGATAATCAGTTCAGATTAAGCTTGAAAGCCAAATGTTCTACTGAAATTTTAAACAGGAGAGTACAGATTCAGGAAGACTACCAGATGAACTCCCTCATTTTGGTATTCTCATAAGCACTTGAGCATAACAATGTAAAGCTCCTTCAATTCCATTTTGTTCAGACATTCTTGCTCTATAAGTCACAGTTTCTTGCTTTTCTTGCCGTAGCCACATTGAGTGAACAATATTCTAGGCATCTAGTGAAATCCACAAAATGTTTTATGAGAAAAGCATGAATCGCTTCCTCTATTTACTGCTATTTTGCTCCAACAAATCTTAATAACACACTAACTAGATGTCGACTTTGCCAGCCAACATATTGATGTCCTCTAAAGACTTGTTTATCAATATTTTCCTCTCAATATTAAATCCGGTAGTATCTTAAGTAAGATGTGCGTCGAAGGAGAATGAAGTTCCTTGAGGACTATTGACCTTTTGGCATCAAGGACTCAAGAAAAGTCCCACTTCCTAAAATCTTTCAACAGGTCATCCAATCTTACCACATATTTCATTTTCAACGAAAATCACCTAACACGTGCAGGCCCACATGTGTGACAGAGAAACCAAGACTGTCACAGCCACAAGAACAAAAGAATTTCCAAATTAGATACTTATAGGCTATAGGTCAATGCCTATCCATGAAACAAACTAAAGCCAGCTTCCTGGTTCACAGCTTTGATCAAACAAAAACGTCTTAACTTGCTTGCATTTCTATACTTGACGACCCAGTCTTGCTTGATACACATCAAGAGGGGCCAAACCACAGTTATTGACTGGTATTTTAGAGAGAAACATGAGTTCATGTATAATGGATCACAAGGTCCAAATATTGGAAGAAAAAAACAAAAATCTATCACCTCCAATGACAGGAAATATTTTAAGAGTAGATCCAAACAAATGATGACCACAAATGATAGGGAAAAGAAAAAAGAAAAAAATAACAGACATGTTTAAAGAAAAAAAAAGGAGGATTCCCGAGTGAAATATGAAGAAAATAATTTTCCAAGCCATTATTCAGTCACCTCAAATGGCTTTCTGGTTCCCTCTGCTTTATAAAATTTAAGCATTTAGTTATTCTTTGAGGAGACATCTAACTTCAATTCCAAGTCGAATAAAACAGATGAGTTTACCCAAAAAAAAAAAAAGAATAAAACAGTATGAATTAAAATCAACATATTTCATTATTTCTTTAAATTTCTTGTTCAATCCAAGACAACTTTTGGGATGATATCATTATTCTTAAATTTTTAACACAAGCCATAAATGTCGCACAGTTTATAAACTATTTATCAACTGGGGAGCACCACCTCACTTGCTTGGCAAAAATTTCTTAGGATTATATGAATGTCTAAACAATGTTTCTTGTTTTTAGGTGATGGTGATAAACGTTGAACTTCATCAATTACTTCTTCTTTTTTCCGTTTTCTTGAAAAGAAACAAAGATGTATTAAAATGACAATATTTTCAACCCAAGTGGATCGGCGGTTCACCACTCAAACAACCAACAAACCTTTTGACTCTAAAGATATGCAACACTTGTTAATCATTGCAAATTCCCAATGCAATACATTAATGCTTACAATGTGCCCAAATTGCAAGTCAAATAGCAAAACTGTAGCCTAAGTGTCCAATCTTTCAGAAACTCGATGCTTCTTGAAAGACTAAATTATCAAATGTCCATGATGCTCAACTCAAACCAGCCCCTCCAACAGCAAGTCATTCAAAAATCAATGATGCGAGTATTAAAAACTACTTCCAAAGAAATTACTTTCCTTGTACCCAAAATATATATATATATACTTTCCACTTTTTCCAAATGGTCAAAGATATAGAATGTGCTCAAGTGATCGACTTAATCTCCTAACGATGTGCAACAATGACTAGAGAGAAGTTCGTGGTTGCAGTGCCTCGAGAATATATCAAAGAAAAAGTCTCCTAAACTTCTTAGGACATAAAAGTTGGCTAACAATGTCATGATTTGCATAGAAGTACTTGGAAATGATGGCAATTTCTTAGGCCTATATGTGCATGTTCAGAAAACTTAAGATCCATGATAAATAAGGCTCGCCCTTATCATAAGATCAATCCATAACTAAGGGAAAGAACTTATAGGCATGTTAGGTCACAACACAATGAATTATTTTCTATCAACAAGTCAACCATGTATATATCAAACTAAAGGGAGAAACAGTGCATAGCAAAGGCTTAGCTTACAATAAGTAGTTACTAGTATACAGTTAATAGCAATGCAGGAAACCACAATTTCCACGTAAACTTGTACGAATTATAATGCATCAAAACATTAGCTAACATACACCATAGTTCATACAGCATGCTCGAACTCAAGTAAGGAAAAATGACTCATCTGTCAGTTCATGAATGGGATCGAACAACTAGAGCATTCAAAGCAAAAGATGCCAAACACTACCTTGATATTACCTTCCAACACCATATCTTCCTTCCATCATGAAAAAGAAACTCACTTTTTCAAAGAAAAACCTTACCCCAATTGTCTTCCGAAAAGGAAAAAAAAGGTGTTGCGTAACTCCATCCCGAACGATGATTATAACTTACAAGTAAATTTTGAAAAAGAATATGAAAACACTAGTAACTCAACAATTTCAATTTAACAGCAAAAATCATTCTGCCGCTAACAATCTTCAAGGTATATAATCTTCCGGTATCTAGAACCTCCCACAGTTTTTTTTTTTTTTTTTTTTTTTTTTTTTTTCATGTTAACCACATTTGATGACTCAAACTTTCTTCCCATGCATCAACTAATTCTAAAACCAAATTCGAGATAGAGGGTTATCCCGCAAGGAGAATTAGATTCACAACGAAATGCAACTTCTGGAAAAATAGTTTTTCTTGTAACATTCAATAATAAAATATCAACTACAATCTCAATTTTAGTTCACAAACCAATTCTTTAACATCAAATATGAACACCTTTTCATCAAATCCTATGATATGCTCTCATCTAGTGATCAAAATACACAAGTAAACACAAGAACAACCTTGAAGAAACTACACACTCAGTCACGAAAAAAAAAAAAAATCTTCACAAACATCAGTCGCACAACCTAGATGGGATAAAATATAATGTGCCTTGTAAAATTTCGTCTTTAATAACCATTTTTGGAAACTTTTAGCCAAGCCCCAGAGTCCCTAAAATTAGAGAATAGCCGGATCCGACCTCAAGACAAGTGCCCGCTCGATACCCCTGCCCGAGTCTAGGTAACATAGTGTATCGCATCATGAATAACATCACTAAAAACAGATTTTTAAACTAGGATTGAAATACTGCACTTTGATCTTCAATAGATTTAGCATAAACGGGATTAGATATTCATAAGTTGTTGAACAATGATGAAAACGTCTACCTGTCACTTTTGTCAAAACCAAATCTGGCACCAAAATAAAATGCCACTGAAAGCAACCATGCATCACTGTGGACTGCAACCAAAGATAGCCAGTCTTTTTCCTGCATTCCATCCCTGGCAAAGTTAATGCCTAAAGCAGGCTCTGGGAGCTCGGGAGGGACCTCTTCAGCAGGCAAGTTGACCTCCCATTGCTCATTTGGATATCCATACAAGCACAAATTCTCCTTGTCTGCACAACAGGTAAATGTTGATTAATATGCAAAAGGAACCAAATACTTTAAATACCCTTTAGAACGACATGAAAGATTTAAAAGAGCAACTGAAAATATTCAATGCAGACAAAAGCATATACATTATACAATCATGCAAGGATACTGGAAGTAGTAGTGCGAGTCAATAGATGCACACCACTGAATTTAAGAATAAAATAATAAATTATTAAAAACTTATACGCATTATTAATCTAGATTCAAAATGAATTCAAATACTAAAGGCACCTTTGAACAAAAGTTAATGGAAAGATACTAAGCAATACAAGCATCCAAAAAGCATTCATTTCCTTTCACAAAAATATCCCATTTTTCATCAAGATTAAGTAGCACTACAACATCATGGAAAATCAATCCATCGAGACATCAACGCATAGTTAGGCCATCACCTTGTCTTTTCAACTCTAATTATCAAGGTGCTTCCCAATGCAGGCTTTTAGAAAATCTTATAATTTCAACAGGTCGAAGTACCTCTTAATGATGAAATAATACAAAGACCAACAGATGTAGACAAGATAGTGCCTAAAACCTCCCCGTTCATTGAACCTTCCAACTTCACTCTGTAATCTGTGCTAAAGAAATGTGCCTTAACTAATTCCTCTAACTACATGCCCTACCCCTACTTGCTTTCATATCTCTCACACTAGCTCCTGCGCAAGACCAGAAATTGAAACACATTGATTCTATCCATTCCTGTCACCGAATCTTCTGTTCTGCTACAATGCCAAGTTTCCTTTTTTTTACAAAAAGAACAGCAGAAAATATCGACCAAACCAGGATTTGTTTAAAAAGAAAAAAAAATCAAATCCAACATATCTCTTTCTAAAAAAAAATTCATGTTTGTACCACCAAACAGCAACACACTTTCAAAGGGTGCCGTCTGTTATCAAAATCTATAACGTAATAAATAATCACTCCCAGGTTTTACTCAAGAAACTAGAATTTGCTATTAAAAAATTTAAACGGAAAAAAATTTCATATGCTAAACCACCATAAACATGTCACAAAAACCCAATCAACTATTTTCATCTACACATCATCTTAACAAAACTATAGCCCAAAAGAACAACGGAATATGGGACCAAGGCAAAAAGAGGCTCCTATGTATACTGTAGAGATGTCCACTTTTGGTATTCGCCAATTTCTTTTATCAGAAGCATTTGTCAATTATTTCAAATTCAGCTAGCAACACCATATCACTTTACTTTTGTCCTTTTATTCACATAATACTAAATCAAAGTTAAGAATGATCAATAACGTTTCACGAAGATGTACCAAATTATTTGGAAATTTAAACAAATAGAGTAAATGATTGGCTGTTCAACTTATGTTCCAGCCTAAATACATCCCGTGAAGGATGCCTGATACCCCCACATAAGGCAAGATAAAAAACCACTTGATTACAAAAGGACATAAATTTAACTCGCCACTCTAACATTAAATAAGCTTTAATAACCTTATTAGTAGAGATCCAGCTTGATTCTCGAAGCCAGAGCCTATGAAGGACAGACCCATTTCCAATAATCTTCCTCATCCATCAACCAAATTATGGAAGACTCATTTCAACATAAACACTAGGCACTAGTTTTTTTTTCGAAAACGACGATTAACTTCCACTTATGTGCTCTCCCAACAAGAAGTCAGTAAACATGGCCTACCCAATTTTACCATTCGAAATGATGTACACAACAGATTTTTTTTCATTGTAATATTTAATTATTTCTGGTTTGAAACTTACACAATTTTAGACATATTTGAAGTTTTTAAAATTTTACCAGATATCGCTAGACCTAGACCAAGAGCAAACATTACTCACTCAAATGATCCATCTTTAAAAAGCCTTAATAAATTTGAATGAAATTGTAGTTTCTGTGAAATTATAGTACTAATAACATGTATGCATATTTGACACAAGATAACCAATAAAAATAGAAGACTGCAACTTCCTTAATTTTTTTTGAATTTGAGTTATTCGCCTTTTATTACTAATTACCAGCGTACCTACTAAGAGAACTGCATAATCAAAAAAAAAAAGAAAACCTAGGAGATCCTCGATCAAGAGTTGACAAAATATGAACAATATAGCAACAATCACTTCTCAAGTCACGAAGAAAAAGAAAAGGAGGATAGCTATAAGGGTTTTGTGTATGCGTATGTGTGTGTGCGCGCGCGCGCATAAAACTTTTTGAATTTGAGTTATTTGCCATGTATGCTAATTATTAGTGCACCCACTTACAGAACTGCACAATAAAAAAAATAAAAAATAAAAAATAAAAAAATGAAAAAATGAAAACCTATGAGATCCCCAGTCAACACTTCGAACAAAATATGAAATACATGCTATATGGCAACAATCACTTAAGAACTCTCAAGTCATTAAGAAAAAGAAAAGGAGGATAACGGAAAAGCATTAAAATTGTAAGACAACTCAACTAAGATCATGAGTTGAACATGAACATGAGTTTCCCTCTAATAGCAGATAAATAAAATAGGATTACCCTACATTTTTCTTTGTTATTACAACAATGCCTATTAAACGAGTGATACATAAATTAGGAAAACTAACAGATGACTATCGTGCCAATGATGGAGCAAAATGACAACTAAAATTATCAGAGAAAGCAATACTTGCGAAACATATTACTGTGGTATATAATAATGATGATTTGGTCTTACATAGAGTGGAATCAAAGAAGCGGATTCATCATGCACACAACTTATTTAACCACATGTAGTAGGTAAAAGGCTATATTGAGCTGATAAAGCGCCAAAAATAACTGCAACTCTACCAAGGCAACATAAAAAACATAGTGTTGCATTTGTTCTTCTTTTCTCTTTTATCCCCACCCTTGTGTGCTTGTCATGGAGGTAATATTGGGTGGGTCCAAAAAATGACTTTCATTAGTTGTTAAAAAAAAAACACAAGCTACTCCAAACAGCATGGCTAGACAGACCAAAAAAGGTGCAAGCACTACCATCTAAAGTTATAGAAAAATATTTCACACAATCCGTCGGCCTTCAAATCAAAATGCAATTGACTTTATAGCACATTAAAACGGAAAAAATGAAAACCAACTGAGAACCCTAGAATTTTAAGTTTAAACACGGCCACAAAAAGACCGCATACAGCAAAATGAATACAGTTACATGTTACAAATTATAATGAGATGAAGCCAATTCGTCATCATGGAGAACGACTCTACAAACAAAATCAACCAAAAAAAAAAAAAAGGAATTGGAGAGTGACAGCTACAGTATTAAACATTTCCATGTATAAGCAGATAAATACTTAAATATCCTATCAAAATTAATCAAACGTCTTGAATATTCAACAAATGCATATGGCAGTGGTATTGTCAAGGGATAAAGAAAAGTCTTTTTCTTCATAATAACTTGGAGATGTTTTCTTAATAATAACTTGGAGATGTGTCCTGACTCCTGAGTCATTCCCCAAAGGTAGCCCATCTAAGCCACTTTACTTACTTGAGGTAGTTCTTCTAGCAAATAACAGTAAGCTAAAAATGAAGAGAATTTGACTAAATTAGGGTTGTTTCGTTAAATGCACATTTTGACATACACAATAAAGTGTTTGTAATAGTCGTGAAGCCTTGTTATTGATTTTCTTGTTTGTATTGACTTTCCTTTTAACGTTTTTCTGCATTTAAAACATGATTTTCCTAATGTTCAGAAAACACCTCGAAATATGATACGAATGACAGAATTCTTTACTTCATAAAGCAAACCAACTTCAACAATATAGCGTAATATTATTGGCTATCCAATAAATAAACCATTCAAGCAAAGAGCGCGCTTCACGTAATTTAATCCACTGTCATCCAAAAAACAACAACGCAACTCTCCCAACACATCATTTACATACATATACTAAGTTTTTTTTTTTTTTTTTTTTTTTTTTGACACCGCAGTATACTAAGTTACTAACAATGGTAACAATCAGAAACACGCAAAGCAACCGTATCACTCCAAAATCCAACAGAACAGTAACAGATAGGAACGTAAAAGCGCGCATTCCGAGAAACCAAAAAAAAAAAGGAACACTGAGACTAGCCAACAGAAGTGTCGGTTAAACAATGCAACCAACAACAACATAGCCTCAGTCCCAAAACTGATAAAAGAGAACTAGCTTTCCAAACAACACAATCGCACAAACAAACAAGTCATAACAGCGAATTGCCTCTCAGAGCACCGAATTGAGCACAAAACTCGCCAGAATTGTAACTTCGAAAAACGAAAAACCTAACACGAAGGCGGCACTAACCAGGATCGCACTGCTGGAAGAACTCCTCGACATCTGAGACAATGAAACCACAAACACAAACCCTAAATCAGAATTGAAGTCGAAAACGAGACAAAATCGCAAGAAACGAAGAGAAAACGAAGAGGATCTGAGTAAAACGAGAGAATCCAAACCAGTAGAGAGAGCTCTGATCATGCCAGCTCTCCGGCCCTTGAAATCCCTAAAAACCTCTTCGACCGTTCTTGGATTATACTGCGCTCCGCCTCCGCCGTCCATCTCACACACTCCGCCAAAAACCCTCGCAAATTACACAAATTAGAGACGAAGAAGACGAAGAAGTGACGAGAGAGTCTCGAATTGAGCGAATCTGTCGAGAGCCTCGAACACCGAACGCAGAGACTGGGGAGAGAGAGAAAGCGAGGGAACGAAAGCAGCGAAGGAGACGTTGAGGGAGGGAGGGAGGGTTATATAAGGGAAAGAAATTTTAGAAGATTTGGCGGATTTAAATGGGGTTGTAATGGATTGGTTAACTGGATTTGAGAGAGCCGTGACAAGTCCGGCGGAGAGAGAGGAGAGAATTGTGAGGAGATATGGAATGGAAGAGAGTCTTACGGGGTTATGTTATGTTGTGTTGTGTAATTGTGTTGTGTTCTTTTACGTTTGTTTTGTGGTCTTCTTTGAGGTACATTACTTTTACTACAGCTCTTCATCTATAATAAAAAAAATAAAAATAATAAAAATAATAATGCTAAAAATAATTAAAATGCAAGTTCCTACATAAATAAACTAATCGGCATCCCGAGCAAAACTAAGTATCAAAATATTATATAAGAAAAAACGTTGAAAAAAATGTAAAAATAATTATTATGTAATCTCTGATATGAACTCAAAGTTGCTCCTTTTAAGTCCCTCAACAATTAATAAAAAAAATACTTGCAAACATTATGCATTTTTTAAAATTTACACGAAACATTAAATATTTACAATGTTACATAGAAATAGTCAAGTTTGAACTCATGATCATTTACTCATAAATCTAATACCATACCATTGGGTCAATTAACCAATAATGATATCATCATGTCACATGTCACGTTGTAAGAGCTTCTCACAAAACACTTATCGCGTTGTGAGAGCTTCTCACATAAACGATTCCGAGAAAAAATAAAAATCAAAAATCATATTTGTATAACAATTAAAAACATAACCTAAAAAATATGTATAGCTTAATTCTTTTAAAAATAATCTAATATATCATGTACATAATATTTAGTATATAACAAATAGAAAATCTTGAAAAAAAATTTTAAAACCAAAAATCTTATTTGTATAACAATTAAAAACATAACTTAAAAAATAGAAAATTAAAATTTTAAAACCAAAAAATCATATTTGTATAGCAATTAAAAATATAACCTAAAAATAGCAAAAAAACAAAAATTAGAAAAATAAAATTTAAAAATAAAAAATCATATTTGTATAGCAA
Organism: Stephania cephalantha; assembly: GCA_039657325.1. Lineage (NCBI taxonomy): Eukaryota > Viridiplantae > Streptophyta > Magnoliopsida > Ranunculales > Menispermaceae > Stephania > Stephania cephalantha. The sequence goes on along the minus strand of CM077569.1, from coordinate 52,411,529 downwards.
TTAAAAACATAACCTAAAAAATAGCAAAAAAAAATAAAATTAATATTTAAAAACCAAAACCCTATTTGTATAACAGTTAAAAACATAACCTAAAAAATAGCCAAAAAAAGGAAAATTAGAAAATTAAAATTTAAAAACCAAAAAATCATATTTGTATAACAATTAAAAACATAACCTAAAAATAGCAAAAAAAAAGCGAAAATTAAAAATTACGAAAAAAAAAACTTAAAACCAAAAAAACCCTATGTGTATAACAATTTAAAACATAACTTAAAAAATAGCAAAAAAACGAAAAATAGAAATTATACTTTAATTAATGACATCATCATGTCACAGTCAAAATCTTATTTTGTGTTTTATCATCATACCCCTCACTTAAGTGCGAGAAAGATCAATGGCTTGTGTTTTTTTATTTTTTTTATTATAAATCTTAATTATGCCATCATCATGTCACGTGTCATGTTATAAGAGTTTCTCAAAAGCCACATGCCAAGTCGTGAGACCTTCTCACTGTTATAAATTATGACATCATCATGTCAAGTGTCATATCGTGAGACCTGCTCACAAAAACAGTTCCTTTATGTGTGTGTATATATATATATATATATATACATATACTAGTTTTCATAACGTGCTCTACACGTGCTTCACACATATTTGAAAATTTTTCTTATTAAAAAGTTTAAATAAATAAAATAGAATTAAAAATAAATAAAAATAAATCAATCAATTATCCTTAGAACTCGTCAACCAATATAATCAGATAAAGCACTCAGTCCTCAAAAAACTTTTATATTTCAACTGACACTAAGTAAAACTACATCACATTTATCACATACAGTCGAAGAAATAAAAAACAATTATTAATAGAATATAAAACTGAACCTCATTGTTAATCATGAATGGATTCTTATAATTTTGCTCCAATTGATCTTGTCATCTTTGATATAGGGACAAAAAAACAATTAGTTATATTTCTATCTAGTTGAAGAAAAAGTGTAAATTTTAAAACAAAACAAAACAAAACAAAACAAAAAACTTGATATAAATATCAAATCAAACTTTCATGGTATACGAAACATTATAATACCAGAATCATGGCCGAAAAAGAAAAAGAAAACAATCAATAAAATGTCACATTCTTATACATCAAAAAAGAGGTTCTAGTCATTTTTTATTTTTTATTTTTTTGAGAAAGGTTCAAGTCCTATATAATAATCAAATATAAGTTGTTTGTGAGAATGAAATGGATACATGTACTTCCCTCTCCTCTCTTCATCAAAATCTAATAACTTCAAAAGACTTATTGATATGTTTTGAAACAAATACATATAGGAAAGAGCCATCATATATATAAGCAATTATGATAGGTTTCAAAAAAAAAAAAAAAAAAAAATAACAATTATGATACAATGTTGTCTTACCAAAAAAATAAAAAAGAAACAATGTCTACCCTCCCTGGCCTCACCAAAGAACAACATACATATAGGTGCAATTAGGAAGTATGAGTATAAAGCAGTTACATCGAAGCATCATAACAATTCAAAGATCAATGTGAATGAAGGATAACACGTTAGCTTAAGGAAACAAATTTAACATTAAATTTGGAAAAAGTTAATGCAATTATAAAGCTAATAAAAGCTTACCTAAAGTATTCTTCCAGAGTACAATGCAATGTGAAAATCGCTCAGGGTAGTGTGCCAAAATATTTTTCAAGCAAAAAGATAACATGTTAGGCATCCAGCCTTGAAATCCCCAAAATTTGTTTACTTTGGAAGAGGCTTGATCAATCAAATAGATAGAGCACCCACTATTGAAAAGGGAAATTTGAGAGTTGGAGTTATGGATGAAGATGGAGAAGTGTACGCAGGTGAAAATCGAAACATAATAGTGGTCAAATAGAGAGGAATCGGAGAAAGGTGAGAGCTCAACTTGGATTTGAATTGTAGCTGAAGAGGGACTTCCAAGAATCAACGAGAAGATAAAATGATCGAACAGAGAGACGACTCTTTTAATAAAGTAGTAGATATATATATACTATTTTTTCATAACGTGCGGTGCACGTGCTACGCACAATACACAAAATAATACTTATAAAACCAAACAAACTTTATAAATATACAATTTAGTATAAAAAAATTAGTATAAACATTTATACTAAATAAATTAGACGTGAAAATGAACATGTTAAATATTGACTATTAAAAATTAGTACTATATACGTATTTAAAAATTGAAATAATAAAATCTATACAAATTAGGCTACAACAAATTTTTGTTAAACAATCTACATTATGCAATGCAGCAAGTGCGGACAAAACTGGAGAAAATTGAAACAACGGTGATTCAATAAAACCCAACAAAAAAAATTAGCATAGCCTTATAAAACAAGTTGGAAAAACCAATTAAATTTCAGTTTGTTAAAATTTTAAACACAACTTCAATGTCAGTGTACAAGCACATATAGGCAGTCCTTACAAAATTAACAAGAACACAACTCAAATCATGGTTTGCCAAAGTACAAAATTAAACAAATCATTTTCTGATAAAAACTATTGTTGAATGAACAATTGACAATTAGAAAGGTGTAACACAAAAACTTATTTAAACAAAATGCAATTATACACATGAGGAAGCTAGGAGATCAAATCTAAGCAAATTAAATGGATGTTGTAACATTTGTGCTCCATCATTACTCAGCACACTCTATGAACCCTGAACTTCTCATGCAAGTTGGTCTTCTCTGATTTGGAACCAGTATGCCCACACTCTCCACTTAAGATTGGAACTACAAAGTCTACTCCCTCACTCCCTCTTCAACACTCTCTACAACCCTACATTGAAAGCTCACATCAATTAAACCACAAGAAATTAAAAATAAAATAAATTTGATCATCACCAAGACCTTGCCCAAGTAAGAAGTAGCAGTTTATGCTAGTCTTTCGAACCGGCCGACTTCAATTCACATAAGCTATTGAAAGTATGATATTGCAATGCTTCGTGATGTTGGACATATCGAATGTCTGATTCTATTAAGAAAGCTTCCCAAGCCTAAACTAATTGAATGTGTGATACTATTAAGAATGTAATTTTCATCTTGCCTCCCTCTGCCTTCTTACTTGCAGACACCTTCAATGTTGGAGTTAGAGATTTCAAAGAGGAAGGATTGGTAAAGCAAAAAAACAAGTTAATTAGCAACCTGAAATCTCTAAGGTAAGACACTTTTAAAGATTGGCCATACAACTTAGAACAAGTGAAAACTAATGTGATGACCAAAAATAGTTATTTGAGATATGAAAGCAAGGTTAAGAGTTCAAACCACAGCACCACGACAACGTTTGGTATCTAGACCTCTTTTTACTATAATATGCCTCAAGACCCATTCAAGATGTGCAAGGAGACAAAAAAGTAAATCTCAGTTCTATCACTCAATTGCAAAGTTTTCTTTACTATTTATAGCTACAACTTCAAATTGGTATGCTATTTAATTTCAAAACTTATAATTACAACAACAAAAAAAAAAAGCTATGAAAAAAAAAGTCATAAAACACTATAAACATAGTTATACAACTTTCCTATTATTTAGATTACAAGAAAATTTTGGGCCCAAACTGTCAGACCCCACTTAATAAGGGCATCTGACCGGTCTAGATTACCTTAATTCACTGATAATCTAGCAGCCTCAACCTCTCTATCAGTAAAGATTAATTATATAATCCTTAAATATTCATAAAAATTTCTCGCTAGCATTTCCTCTATTTCTAAGCCTACACCGGAAATCCCGCCCTTCATAAATCTTCAACAACTTGCTCAGCTTGGTGGAAATGCCGAAGGACTCACAATCCAACCCCATAACAAAATATGTCACATTAATAATGATTATTTATTCATTCTAACCTATCTCAGACTTTCAACATTATTAAATCATTAATATCTTAACTTCTCAACATTCCAATCAATCCTAAAACCTAAAAACAATTCAAATCCTTCTCAAAACCATTTCAACACTTTCAAAAGACATCCTAACCTCACACGAACTCAAAAACTCATTTATACAATCTTTTATATTCAAAAGTAATACAAACATAGAGAGAAAGAAACTGAGCAAGTCAGCAATAATCGGAAAGCTTTTCCTTTCCTTTGTCGCCACTAAAACCTGTAATTATCTAATTATAAAAATTCGATAATGTCATATAAGTAAATCTCGCACTATCCAGCACACCTGTAGTAATCAAATACATAATAATCCAAGGAATTTAAACGAACAATATAATCCAAGGAATTTAAATACAACCGTGAATTCATCCCGTTTATGTTATCCGACCACAATCAGACGACCGGTCTCCAAAAGTGGTAAGTAAACAGTAATAAGGACTCATGTGCGGGGAGAATAACCAAACGAGTCTTGTTCCTCTAGACTATGGGAGTATGATCTGATTCAACGTGATCTCATGATAACCACGTGATGCAAAGTATCAATGACTCAAACCCCTCAAGCATAATATAGTGTTCAATAACCTAGATATAGCACTATAAGGAGACTCGTAACGCCTTACCCTCCAAAACCGTGTATGCATGTACAACAAAAATACAATTCAAGGATCAATGCAATTTATACGAAATATAATCATACAATGTGATTTACATAACCTTATAAACAACCAACTTCAAGCTTAATTTACGAGGTTCCTGGGACGTCGGATCACCTTGAAAATAGTTCCAATAGCTTCCCTGCATACCCAATTATATTATGGGTCAAACTTCAAATGAAACGATATCACGAAGCCTAATGAAAACCGCGATTAAAGTACACTTGAAAACAGTTTCCAAAAATATTAATTTATATAACTATTTCAACTGCTTTCAACTAGCCAATTTGTGGTAATTTCTTAATCTTGAAAACCTCAATATTTGTCATGATGACCTTAAAGGAACTTGTAATACTCGTGTCCTACTTTCCATAGACTCCAAAAACACCCAAATCGGATCACCGACGGAGAAGTTATGAATTTTTCCATATGGCATATCGACTTGGCAACTTTATATATTATGAACTAAAAAAAACTTCTCCAAATTAATATTTTCGCAATTAAATCTTCAAAACTCGACAATAAATTCCACGAAACCACCCGATACCAACACCAAAATATTTTCACAGCCCGTGGAGTCAAATTGGATTAAAACCAATAATCAATATCAACTATTAAAACATCTCCAAAATAATTATCAACTGAATTGCATTAGTTCACCTCATCAAAACCTTAACCCACATCGGTGGAATTTATCCTAAATTGACACAAATCAATCCAATATATCAATTAATAATAATTCCAACCAATTTCTATCAAAACCCTGCGAAAGAAATCGAAAAATCGCTAAAATTCAAATTGAATTGAGGAAAAATATCTTGCATTAAAAATTTATCAAATTGTAGGCTGAATACCTCATTTTCACTGTGGAACTTCGGCTCAAACTGACCGTCTCGCGATGCTCTACAGTGTTGCAGAAAGAAACTGGACAAAAATCAGAAGTCTGTGCGAAGAACCAAGCAGAGAATGTTTAGAACGTTTTTAACGTTCCGATGAAATAATCGATTGTGTTCATTTGTTTTTTTTTTCTTTTTATATATAACTATAAGCTGCTTGTTTGAGCGGGTTAATTTCTTTTTAATTATTAATTTCTGAAATTCTTATTTTGACGTGTTTTGATTTTCGGTGCCCGTTTTCTATCCGACTTTTCACCAAATTGAACAAAACTCTCGACAAAACCCTCTATCTTCATGAAATATCCATAACACTGACCAAAACCCCAAAAATCTTAACTTTGTCCAAGACATACGAAACCCTTATAGACCAATCATCTTGCTATACTTATTCAAACTTACACCAGTCTGGACCAAATCCGAACCTCGACTATTGTAAATCGACACCAAACTCGAAATAAGATCTCACACAACTTCGTCTCATTTCACACTATCTCCAATCTCGACTTACACGCAAATCGAGACAAATCCCCACGTCAGCTCCTTAAGTCCATTTAAGGTCTAAATTTCAAATTTTTAATTTAAATTCAATTATTCGTCGCGAAACTCGAAACTAATATTTATATCAATATTTTGATTATCTCGGGACCCGTTTCGACACGTATCTCGAGACAAAACCCCGCGAATCTCAAATTTACTCAATCAACTGAATTTCACAAAATAAAATAATATATAATACACAACACTAGGCAAACATCACATATTAATAAAATTAATTATAAATCTCAAATTCACCAGTGTTTAATTTTCGACTCGCGGCTAAAACCATAATTAATTAAGCTTCCTTAATCCCAGCTTAACCGTAATTACCGATTTAAAAATTTTGGGATTTGACAATCTTCCCAACTAATAAGAATCTCGTCCTCGAAATTAAAATTTAACCAAATCTACGTGAACTCAAAGAGATTCGGAAAATGCTCTCTCATACACGCATCTCGTTTTCATGTTAGCTCTTCATACAACACATTACTCTACAAATCAAACTGATTTCATTCAACTATATGATGCGAATCAGATTCCTTCCACCTGAGCATAAACACGTGAAATACGTCATCAATTTTGGCTTACTGAGGCGGTACTACCAATCCATATACAAACTTCCCAACCTATTTCACAATCTCAAACGACCATATAAATAAAAAAGAGAGCTTTCCTTTCAGTCCAAACCTGTAATGGCCTTTTCCGAGTGAAGACTTTCAAATATACCCAATCTCCTTCACTATATTCCACAAACCGGTGATAGAGATCATAATAACTTTTGTATCTTTCCTGAACTGTTTTTAATCTTAGATGAATTTGTTGCACAACCTCAGTGTGATCTCCAACCATCTGTGACCCAACTCCACCAAATCCTACGATTCCATCAACAATAATTCACACCACATCAAGTTTCTCCCAAGAAATGGGCAGATGAATAACAAATTCTATCACGATATATTCTCATTTTCATTACAACATAGGAAGTAGCTGCAACGGATCTCCAGGTTTCCACCTATCGGCTTTAACCTGTTGGCAAATTTCACATTTCCTTACATAATAACCTACTTCAGCTTTCATCCCTGACCACCAATACAATCACCTCATATCATAACATATTTCGGTTCTGCCAGAATGAATGTTAAATCTAAATCAATGAGATTCTCTCAATATCTCATCACGAATCTCAGCCACCGATGGAATTCACAGTCTGGCTTTAAACCTCAAACTTTAATCCAAAAACTCAACTCAATCTGGATTATTACTATTATCAGCAAACCCCTTAAACTTTTCATAATCCACATCACTTTGCTAGCACTCTATCAGTTCCTGAATAGAGACGAGTTGTACTCTAAACTAAGCACAAGTCGGTTCATCGTCAACCTCAATAACCTCCAACAAAATCATAACAATGACTTTTTCGAGCAACTCATACTCGTAAGTCAATCGACTAGTTGCACACAATGTTTCAGCACTCCTCATGCTCAATTGTGACAATAAGGTTGAACAGGTATATGCTATTTTCACTTTAATTTAACCAAACTATAGCTAGGCTTGTTGTCATTTGGTTTAATTGCATTACCTTAGGCTCATTTAATCATATGGTTAGTATTTTTTTCACCAAAATTGATCAATTTGTGGTCCCACCAACCCTCGGCTACCCCGTACCCGGTGCCTCGCATCTTGGCATGCATCCCGAGGCACGCCATATCCTATTGTTCTAATTTAATCGACTTAGCCTTTGGTTACATTACACATTTTATTTGATCAACTAGTCATATTAGCTTGAATTAGTCGAGTTTCCTAGTGTACCCGTAGTTCGCTTACCCGATACCCATATTAACATGCATTTTGACAATCTCGTACGATATATATATAACCATACAAACACACACATGCGATGTATTAGCAAATAAATTCACATATATGCATCGTAAAATAAGCAATCGATCAGATAAATAGCTAGTGTACCTAGGTCGATGTGTGACCTAGCCTACCTGCGACGTCCACGTGGATCTGAGTTGGCGTCTCAATCTGAAATTACGAAATAAATAACGACGTTAATAAAATGAGTCGTTACAAAAATGGCCCCTGTTGACCAGTCTAAGGGCCATCAAGCCCCTGGTAGTGGGTGGCCAGAGGTTAAAATGACCCATGACTTCCCTTTGGTGGCGGCGGTCCAGTGCCGCCACTCTACTCCAGCAGCGGTGGGTCCGCCGCCCTAAATCGGCGGCGAGGCCGCCGCCTTCTCAGATGGTGCCGACAGCGCCGCCCCCTAGGGGTTCCCCACTAAAATTTCACAAATTTAAAACAAAAAAGAGAGAAAAATATGTTTTCCACCATTATTGAAGCAAACACAAGTTTGTGATTCGTTTAGACAACAAAAGAAAGAGTGTAGAGGGTGGGTTTACCTTCAATGAAGATTTTCTTGGCTTCAAAGCATCACACCCATCACGAAACAAAAGTCTCCTTTTTTTTCTCTCAATTTTTTTGTGTGAACAAAAGGTGTCTCGGGTTTACAATTAGATTTATATAGCCGGACCAATTTAGTGTAGGGTTTACAAAACAACTAAATTACCCCTAGGATGGGTGTTTAAGGTTTTTAGGTCTGGCACAATATCCAAATTCTAAGCTATTCCTCCTCCGGACCCAACTAGAGAGGATGATAGCATTTCATGGGCCTTTGATAAACAATGGAAGTTTAGTATCTGGTCTGCGTTTGATTTCCTAGTCCATGAAGAGGATGCAGAGAGGCAATCGGTATGGAAGAAGATTTGGAAGTTGACAGTCCCACAGAGAGTGAGGAAAATGCCATATATGGTTGGCAGCCAGGAGGGGACTTCCCACAACGCGCCTCTATTCACGACGATCATCTCATATATCAAACATATGCCCCAGATGCGGTCACCATACTGAAATAATATGTCATGTATTGCAGGATTGTGCTACCTCCAGAAGTACTTGGATGGGTATTCATGATAAGCAGGACTGGTAGGGGTTCTTCTCTCTAAATGAAGACTCGTGGGTGCTGGACTGCTTGGATTAAAACTTCAGAAGCAGTTTTCATTGGCTACACTGGAGTTCGTGAGTGGAGAGGCTAGAGCAGGATGTGTGAGTAGAACTGATGAAGCTAGCTGGGTTGCAGGATCTTCCACGGCTCTGAGAAGGTGCTCTCCTTTAGATGCTGAGCTTTGAGTAGTTTTGCTAGGACTGAAGTTTAGTCTCCAACTGGGAGTGCACAAAATCATGATCGAGATGGATTTAATGGAGGTGTATGGGTTTCTCTCTAAGGAACAATCATATTCCAATGAGTACATCTTACTACGACAAATAAGGGAACTTCTGCGACGATCTTAGGAAGTTCGAGTCTGCTAGGTACCGCGTACAGCTAATTCTTATGCTGATCGAATGGCGAAAAGAAGTCTTAATAATTTGAGCAATAATGTGATTTCTTTTAACCCTCCACTAGAACTGGAATTTTTCTTGTCCCAGGATGGTGTTGAGTCTTATGTTGCCCTTATAACGACAAATATTTAATCGACTCTAACCGTGATTTCACTAAAAAAAAAAAGAATTATAGTATCAATTCAATTTTCTAAAGTATTTAGAACGAACCAAACTTTAGGAAAGCATTTGAGATTTTTTTTTTTGATAAGAATGAGACTTTAATTATTTATTATAGTCTAATATGTACATGTAGAGGGTTCTTTACAAAAGACGAGAAACGATGTGTTTCTCATAAATAAAGTCTAAGAAAAAACCCTACCAGTGTAGTAGGGAAAAAACGCGACGTTCCTAAATGAGTCACTACTTCCCCCTAAGGGTGGACATATGTCGAGTCGGGCTTTACCCGACTGGTTTTTTTGCCCGATGGGTTGGTTAACAAAATCCGTTACTCGTTAATACCCGAATGTTAAGTGAAGAGGGTTGTTGCCCGACCCATTACCCGGCTAGTGGGTTGAGTAATTTAACCCGCCTACCCGCCTAATCAATAAACTGCAAACCTGCACAAAACAAAACAAAACTATATATAGAAAAAAAATATTATTATTTGATTGGCAATTGCTAAAATTATGGGATTGATAATTGATTGGAAAAACTTACTAAAAAAACTCTTATTGATTTGTCAATTACCAAAAATTATGGGTGGATTGATTAATTGACAAAAACTTACCAAAATTATGGGATTGATTGATTGGCAAAAACTTACTAAATAGAATATTCTTATATATATATATAGAAGTTTTCATAACGTGCTTCGCACTTGCGTGCACACGCACATACGTAAATTAAATTAAAATAAAAAAACATTTATTAACATTTTTCTAACTAACTATATTTTTTTTACTTTAAAAGGAGTTGAACCAATGGCCTCCCTAAATTAGCTTTTAAGAGGTGATACCTTATCTATCTCACCAGAGATAGTTTGGCAACCATATTTTTTTTACTTATAAGTATTTGCATAATCTTTAATTTAAAATACTAATTTCATAGTTTTATTAATATTAATTTTATAATTTTCAATCCGCATAACTTGATCCAGTTCGGTCCTTATTTACTAAATTGGATCAAATCGGATTAACAAAATAAATATACTGGATTGGATTGTGGTTTTTCAATCCGCAATAATTGGATTTAATTACGGATTGACCTTATTGGATTGGATCCAATCCATGTGCACCCGACTCATTACTCATAAAATAATTAAACCAGGAAATGTAGTTTTCGCTTTAGACTAATGAAGATGATATGTAATATAAACCAATTAAATAATAAAAGGGCATTGTTTTAATTTGAGTTACTGATGATTGGTTAACAATAAATTTGAATCAAGAGACATGAGTAATTAGCTAAATAAACATATACTCGTCGAAGTTGAATGCCTATCAATTAGATGCGAATAAAAAAGACAAAACCCATTGTCTGAATCTAGATTTTCTCAAAGAGGAGAACTTGGATTGATGGAGAATAAGATAAATCCGATTGTTATCAGAATGGGAGGAAAAAGAGAACGCAAATTGACTAAATAGTAAAGACTTGGTTGATTCACTAAACAAAAAAGAAACAGCTAGAAGAAGGGTATATTCGACCATTCATCATGGTCGAATAAGAAACCATGTGACTGACATATGAGAGTTTTCGATCATAAGAGAATGGTGACAAATAGGATACCGCTTGACTAAATAGGGTAAATTAGGTATTTCATCACGGTCCACATTCACTCTTTTATTATAGTAGTAGATATATATTGCTTGCCAACTACCAAAATTATGGGATTGGTTGATTATCAATCACCAAAATTATGGGATTCATTTAAAAACTCAAATTTAATTGTCAAATCTTTTAGAAACTAATACTTACCGTAAATATCAAGAAGACAAAGTAACCAATGTTAAACTAAAGTCAACAATCTCACTCAAATTTTGGTTTCTCATTAATTTTCCAAATCACCAATTCACTACTTAAAGAAGTAAACATCAACTCAGCATATCCATGTTTAATACTGGCGGATCAGGTCGAAACACTTAAAAAATTGTTACTCGTTACCTCACCTATCTAAGGCGGATAATACGGGTAATTACCCGAAATACATTTGCCACCCTCATGTACTCGACTCATTACCCATCTGGCAGGGCCAATCAGGTTGGGTAAGTGGGTATATGGCCATCCCTAACTTCCCTCACTTCTACCACAGTCGTTAATGAGACCATGCCTCTTAGTGGTGTCACAAATCCACCGAATTAACTAAGTTGAACCGCCGGCTTTGTGGCAGGGATTTACAACTTAAAGCGGGACCAAAAATATTTTAGCGACCCCGAAATACATCCCGTCTCCCAACTCAATGGATTGCCCTTCATCCCATCTGCCACTAGCTGCCTCCCCACTTTTCCACTTACATGAGATTCCGCCAATCGTTCGTGAGTTTGGTCCAGTCCGAGGCTTTGAAAGCTTTAGTGCCCACCAGTGAATATTATCCCGCCAATCATTCCTTAACAGTTTTGTTGGCATATATTATCCCGACAAATCCCAATTCGATTGCCAGCTCTTTCCATATATAGTCTCGATCGCAGCGAACCCACACCCCATGAACATACGTACGTTCCAATGTCTCCGCCTCCCTACATCGATCACAACAAACACATTGATGGCGAGATATATAGATCTTGTCTTCTTCGTTGCATGACCTCCGCTACGTTGACTTTATCAAGCCAAAACAACAAGCAGCAAAACTTCACTTTCGTAGGTGTCGAGCAGTTCCATATATATGTGCTCGATCCGCTACCTCGCATCTCGCACCCATGTCATGCACTGCCAAGGCTTGAAACATTGAGTGCACTGTGAAAACGTCCGTGCTGACGAGTTTCCACCTACTTGTACGTATTCTCCCTCCCATGAACCAATTAATTGGACACCCTGCAATTCGACGAGCAATTGTGACAGCTTCCCCATTTTTAACTGCCGCAATTATCTGCCCCTTAGAGCGACGGGAAACTTTCTTTGAGTGCCCCTTCTCCCAAAAAAACATTTGACATTTATTTTTATTTATTTTTATTTATTTTTTCTTTTTGTAGGATATGTTTTTTGGGCCGAGGGAGATTTACTTGTATTTAAAATTGGGGTAAGATCCAAATTATATCAATGGAGAATCGGAATCCAAAAGAAGAAAAAACATAAATATTAGTGATTTGATTAGGTTTTGGAAGGTATCATTAGGCAAACACCTACAAGAAGTTGTGAGTTCAACTCATGGTCGAGTTAATTAGTTGTTTGCTATTATAGAAAAATATACATACTAATGCACCGGTTCTTCCATCCGCAACTAAATAAAATTTGGGCTAGAAGTTTAAATCAAATTGCGAATAAAACATACTCAACAAATTAAGTATCGAGAAAATTGATACATCTACAATTAAGTTAATTGCATGCTTATTGAAGGATGCATATGTCCTTGTACAACATAGTCAAAACTACAGCAAAAACATGCATGCAATACTTGTACTATTCACAAGCATCAAAAACAAATTAACCGGACGCTCCCGGACCGACATTCCATTCGAATAGTTGGAAATAGTATTGCACTTTTTAATCAAGGAAATAAATACCATCTCGTCTAGTGAGTGCTTGAAACAAAGAACTGTACAAATCTCTTTCACTTCATAACCAACATAAAATGACAATAATAGGGAAACAAGTTGATTCGGTGGGAATGCAGCACCATACGGGAATCGGATTTACATCATTGATCCTTTCTCGCGGTGGGGTGCGCAGGAGATGCGCTTTAGAGGACTGTCGTGTTTTCCCTTGTTACATTGGTAGGGGTTTTTTTCGACTTTATTTTAAAAAAAATCTCGCTCGTATAAGAAAAAACAAAGTCTCGCTCCTATAAAATGACAATAATAGGGTAGTACTTAATTAATTACTTACACTATTAAAATGACATTAAAAAGAAAAAGAATTCCAATGTACACACTATTCGTATACATAGGAAGTGCAAATTAAGCAAATATGTGAAGTCAACTACTTTGAAATAAAAAATAATCACGGACCTCAGACATTACAACATCCTTATTTAAATATTATAAAACAAATAATAACCAAACAACGTACATTGTTGCATCCCTACGTACGTTGGAGCAAGCTTTTTGTTCATTCATCACTGTTGCTTTGGTGGAATGACATTCCAATAATATTTGAAAACATAAGATTGCGAATCCTCCTCAAAGAAATACACCCCATCGCTTCTAGCAGACCAAATGCAATCCGTGTCACATTTAGTTTTAAGTGCAACATAAGAGTCGTACACCAGCCCGTACCTCCTCCTGTCATGGACATTTTCCCAATTGATCGTGCAAAAAAACAGTGTTGTTCCGAATATGTTGTCCCTAAAGCTCCATTGGAACTCTTGGTTCAATGGCAAGTATTGGTCACCGAGATCGTCATCTCCAGACTTGCAATTAACGTATATTGGATTCGATGCAGATTCTATGTTGTTCACGACGTGCACGTGCTTTTTCTTACCGATGAGTGAGAAGGACGCCGCGGAGTCAATGGACACTAATGTAAGGACGAGAAGGAAAGCGAGGACTGTAAATGAATAATTGGAAGAAGTCATTGCTATAATTGTATTAGTGGAGGCTTAGGGTACGTATACGAGTGCTAATAAGCACTTTATATAGACAGCCAAATAATAGATGAAGATCTGTGAATGATGGAGTTATGTTAAAATACAACTAGCAGCCATCTAAGATGGTACTTAATGCGGGCTGAGCCATTTAATATGTTCATATCATCGAATATATAGTATATGAGTAAAAACAAACAGTATGTGGTTTTGGGTCGTCAGATCGATGCACCTCGAGTTTTGAATGTTTCCTGATATGAGGCACATCTAACAAGATCAAATAAGTTCAGAGTATGTAATTGTTTTCCCATTTAAAATCTTATTATTGAGTATTAAAATATTCATATACAAGGATTTAATAATCAAATTTAGTCTTAAATGCTTTGTTAATTTGGGTGGAATATTACAAGTCAGATACTATATACTATATAGCAGTATACCTTTGATTTGTGCATTTACAATGCTAAAATTTAATTAAATCGAATCTAAATAATTAATATTTAGCCACTATTAAAATATTTGGAGATGTCAATAAAAGAAATTGGGATTTCGCAACAATAGATTGATGAGAAACACATTAATTAAACGATATTCTCATATTAATTGAATGACTAAATGTCTACTTCCAGCTTGAAAGGCCAAATTCATATATTTTAGCCCAACCACCACGGTCCAAAGGCCAACTGTAAATATGTTCCAAACTCCAAAGTTTGAAGGCCCAATACCATGAAGAAAAGTAAGGGTGCCAAAAGTAGTGCAGATCTTTGACCCAAAGAAAAAAAGCAGTCCAGATCCATTTGCCCAGACCCCGTTATCTATGACTGTGTACCAGTACGCATGCGGACAAGTTTTTTCTTGGTAAATGATTTTTTTTTTTTTTTTTTACATTCTTTTGGTATATATATTAGTTTCTGGAGCTTAAATGTATTTATATAATCTTATGGCGTAAAAAAGACTAGAATTATGTTAACAACAAATAGGTTAATGTGATTGGAATTTTGTATTTTAGTAATTAAAACATCATTAGTAGATTATTTTTTACTATATGTTTGATAACGAGAATCATTTTCATTATCATACATAAATTAATCTACGAAGAATGAAGTATATATATAATCCTCCAACGTGAAACAAAAAGTTAGATATCTTAAAATAATTATTTTAATTATAATATAAACATGAAGTGCATAAGAAGATATTTTTAGACTAATATTTATCATATATTATATTTCTTTTGAGAAAACCAAATACTATAATATATTTAGCATAGTAAACTTCTTTTTGAGATTAGTAAACAACATACAAGGTCAAGTAGTAAATTTCTATATATGTATATTAATTTTTTCTCAAAAACATATATGTACATTATTATTAAGTTCTTTTGGGTTAGTTATCATTTTATGTTTTAATTATTAAATAAAATAATTATTAGAAACTTTATAAAAGATCGAGAAACATATCAATGAATCTTATTACTTAAATTTAATTTTAATGTATATTTTTTATTTTTTATTTTTAATAATTTCATAGCTTGTTCCACCAAATTATATAAGTATATATATAGTTTGGTATTAATTGTCGATTTACAAAGACAACAGGTTACAGTACCATTTTTTAAACTCATGTATTACATTTGATTTGAACCGTTAGAATTCCATCTAATGGTCATTATAGTAGTTCCCATGCTATAGGAATCAAAGTAGAAGTTCCTATATATTTTGCTAGTGATCTCCATCCTTTCGTGAAATAGTAAAGTGCCACATCAGCATCACCAATCCCAAATATTGTGATAATGTGACAATGGTGGGCCACCATAAATCCTGGCTATGAAAGTGACCACGAGATATCACACGACTCATTGTTGAGATCTAAATTCCTAATATTACCAATATCGACTATTTAATAGGTAGTTAATTAAAAAGAAAATCGACTTTTAATAAATAATTAAAGTGTAAAAATAATAATTTAAGTGACAAATGAATCTTTTGCTATTAGTGCTTTTAATATACAGATATATAAATATATATATTTGCTATATATAATGGCAATCATTCCTATGATCCTATTAATCCAAAACTTAATAATATTCCAATATTACCCTTAAATGCATTTTCCTTATTCGTTTAAAAAAACATCAACAAATAAATAGTGAGTGCATTTTTGTAAAACCATTAAACTTACCTTAAGTTAGTTTTAAAACAGTTGTTTAGCCAACTTTTCCTTCTTTCTCTCAACGATTCTCACTTACAAAATGGAAATTTTAAAATTGTTTTCTCTAAAGAGGTGATTTATATTTCAGAATGATAACCATTAATCGGGTTTAGAAACAATTTTGGAAACATTGCCTCATATTTCTTAATCAATGATTTGTAGTGAGGGGCGTAGCTATGTATGGGGCTGCCCTGGGCTATACGTACCCCAGGGCAAGCCTTGAAAAAGAAATTTTTTTTTAGTTGTACTTTAGCCAAAAACTTGATTAAGCCCAGCCCAGAAAAAAAATAGCCCAACTCTAAAAATGCAACTTGCAATGATTTTAAAACTGGGAAATGTTAAATGCTATCTTAACAAATTTAAGCCACACACCTGATAAGATCTTAAGCACCCATACATCCCGAAAAACAATCGCATGAATTTCAATAGGTGTGTGGATTTATGTGTTTCACAACAAATTGAACACATATGATCATTCCAAATATATTCAAAATCTATGAAATCTCACAAAAAATTCACAAATATATCCTAAAAAATCAATTTTTTTCTAAATTAACTTTCCATTACATTAAAATTCTCTGGTTCTCAAATTCAAAAAAAAATCTCCAATTTCCAAACATTTTTTCACCTTTTTATGAATTTATTTTTTAATCGATGAAGTATGTGATACTTTTTAACACCCAAAAAAGTTTGTGATACTTCCACGGTAATCATAATTAATTTTTTTAAGTGTAATTGTGTGCTTTATAATATTTTCGCTAATTTGACCTTTATATAGTAATTTTATTTAACAAAGATTGCTAAAAATATTAATATAAAAATATTATTGGTTTTTGCCCAAGGGGACCATGTTGAGTCTCGGTGGCTTCAAACTCTGTGTTTAGAGTTGGTGTTGGACTTGAACTCATACTGTGTGTCATTGTTTGAGTTATACTCATATAGTTGGAATATAACACGTTGGTGAAGCATATTGTAGTATGGCACATTAAGTCATAGTTTCCTTATGCATGTGTGATTGACACATGTATTGTGATACAAGTCTAATTGTATTAGGAATTGAATATGTGATTGACGGTTCACATATGTGTTTGTATATATATATATATATATATGCATGGGTGTGTGCGGTTTTAGCGTAATGTTGAGGGGTGTTTGATAGCCGAGAGTTGTGCCGTAGCGTACAGGCATGTGAGCGGGTACGTGACACTGTGAGTCAAATCTTGTTGGGGTATCTATTTGGGGTTTAGATAGAGGAGATTTTTCCTTTGTGAACTAAACTATTGATAGTGGATTACCTTGTTTCTTGCCCATGGGTTTTACCCTGATTTTGGGGTTTTCCACATAAATTCTTGTGTTCACTATTTTCTCTGTGGTTATTTATCTTTGGGTGTACTCGTGTGATTGCGATCTTGGGTATATATTCCGCGGTGATTCTTCATGAAAAATTGGTATTATAGCCAAGATTGAGATATGAGGTTACACAATTAAGGTGATGTTTTCAGAGATGTCGAAGTACATAAGTGCGATGAAGTTCGATGTGGAGAAGTTCGACGGGAAGATGAATTTTGGCTTGTGGCATATTCAAGTGAAAGACTTGTTTATTCAATCTGGGCTACATCAAGAGTTGAAGGGTCGTGGTAAGGAAAATGATGAGAATTAGGAATAGTTGGATTTGAGGGCGGCGAGCGTCATAAGACTTAATTTGGCAAAGAACGTTCATTCGAACATGATGAATATTTCTTCGGTGAAAGGCCTTTGGGAGAAATTGGAGGCTATGTATATGACGAAAAGCATGTCAAATCGTTTCTACCTGAAGAGCGGTACCACACCTGAAGATGGATGAAGGTACAAGTATTACTGATCATCTTAGTGTTCTTAACGAGATTGTCTCAGAAATTGAGGAGTTGGGAGAGCAAGTCAGTAATGAGGATCAGGCACTCAAACTCATCTGATCACCTTCGTTCAAGCACATGAAGTCAACACTGATGTACGGGAAGGAAACCATTAGTTTAGCAGAGGTCACCGCCATGTTAATATCTGAGGAGAAATTGATGAAAGGTAAAAACGACGGTTCATCTGAAAGCTCGGGTTTGGTAGCTGCTGGGAAGGGTTTCAAAAAGTACGGAAAAGTGGTCAATTGGAGATGCAATCAACTAGGGAATCTCAGGAGAAACTGCAGGAAAAGGAAAGGTAAAGGAGCGGGTTCGACAAAAAGCTCCGGTTCAACAAAGGGGGATTCCGATGTTGAAGGTGATGACGCTGACAATTTGTTAGTTCTCAAGACTGATAATAATTATCCTATGTGTCTAGTAAAGAATATGATTGGTGATTAGAAGGGAGAATGGATAATTGACAGCGGGGCCACAGGGTATGTTTGCGTATATAGGGCATGGATCGGTAATTATGCAAGTCGTATGAGTGGTAAAGTTATGTCGATGACTGACAGCTCTCTACGATCGATATTAGGAGTCGGTGAAGTTCAGTTGAAGTCGTTTGACGAACGCGTCATAACACTTCTGAATGTTCGACATATGCCGAGTTGTACTTAAAATCTAATTTCTCTTTCCGAATTAGATTCTGAGGGTTACAGGTACTCCGGGTGAGGTGGAGTATTGAAAATATTCCTGAAGTCTTCGTTGGTCATAAAAGGCGTGAAGAAGAAGAACTTGTTTATTTTGGTGCAGAAACATGGAGCAAAGTCTGAGCCTCAAAAGTTGATCAAGAAGTGGGTTCCAGTTGTTGGTAAGTCCAAACAGGCTGGATTGGACTTGATTCATTCTCGATTTTGAGGATGGGGCTTGAAAGAGCGGGTGACAAGATCAAGGTGGTGAGTTTTTGCCAAGGTAAAGATTTGTGGAGTCTCGGTGGCTTCAAACTCTGTGTTTAGAGTTGGTGTTGGACTTGAACTCCTACTGTGTGTCATTGTTTAATTAAGTTATACTCATATATAATATTGGAATATGACACGTTGGTGAAACATATGGTAGTATGGCACATTAAGTCATAGTTTCCTTATGCATGTGTGATTGACACATGTATCGTGATACAAGTCTAATTGTATTAGGAATTGAATATGTGATTGACGGTTCACATATGTGTTTGTATATATATGCATGGGTGTGTGCGGTTTTAGCATAGTGTTGAGGAGTGTTTGATAGCTGAGAGTTGTGTCGTAGCATATGGGCCTGCGAACGGGTACATAACACTTTGTGAGTCAAATCTTGTTGGGGTATCTATCTGGGGGTTTATATAGAGGATATTTTTCCTTTGTGTACTAAACTATTGATAGTTGATTGCCTTGTTTATTGCCCGTGATTTTTACCCTGATTTTGAGGTTTTCCAAGTAAATTCTTGTGTTCGCTATTTTCTCTGTGGTTATTTATCTTTGGGTGTACTCGTGTGATTGCGATCTTGGGTATTCCGCGGTGATTCATCATAACAGACCAAAAATCCTAGCTCCGCCCCTGTTTGTAGTGCTCCAAAAAAAACAAAAATTTGTTTCCTTAATTGGGTTACTCTATTTGATCGCGCGTCGACATTGTGAGTCTGATATCTCTATCCACTGCATTATGTAAGTAACCCCTATTTGGTGCGTTTTAATTTCTTAGTTGATTGTGTGTACAAGTTTCTTTTTGATTTTTGTTGATTGGTTCTTGAACTAATTGACTTCTAAATTGAGATCAGACATATATACGTCACGCAGTTGCGAAAAATGAGCTAGAAATTATATTGCTTAAGCATCCATGTCAAGGTATCAATTACCTTTATATCGATGACTAATAACGCACATCAGGATGCATGCGATAATAAAGGTAGGATTGTTGTGACGATTCTGATTTCTAAATTAGTAACGTATGCACAAATTGTGTGTATAAATTGTGTGTTAAAATTGGTTAGAAACCTTAAAATTCAAATAATTATATGCGTGGGCCCACGTGGGACCCAACTTTAATTAGGAGCCAAAATCAGGGGAGAGAGAACGGCAAGTTTGACCGACTCCTACGTGTATTACCACAACAAAAAAGGAAAAAGAGGATATTGGGAATATTTAGTATACTAAATATTAGGAATGAATCAAGGGCTGTGAATCATCTTTAACTTTCTCTTGCGTTAGGGACGAGAGTACACGCAAGTTAAATGCCCAAGTGATCGGAGAGGAGGTAGCAAGTGCGAGAGAGATCAGTGAAGCTTCAAGGGGTTGAATCGAGGTAACAACCCCACAAGACGATCTCTTAGTTTTGGTTTATTCAAAGAAGAAGAATTATGATTTGAAAAGTGTTGTATTGATTTTTGCGATGAATCGACAAGGCTAAATCAATGCTTTCATGAGATCTTAAAACGAGTTTTATTGTTGATCGAATTGGGTCCAAACTAAGAAAGATCGGATTTATATTTGAGTTCTTTTGTAAAAAAAATGGGGCGGACTACGTTGCGCTCCCCCTGGTCCCATCAAGCCCAACCCCCCAAACTGTGCTGCATTAGCAGTGCAGTTTTGGGAAAAGAGAGGGGAGAGGGGAAACGAATGTACGTTCCTCCTCGGTCAAACTGGCCTGGTTGGGCCGATCCAGGCCCACTAGATCAGCCCAGCTGCTCAAAACCCATACAAATAAAAAAATATATATAAACATAATTTAAAATAATTAAAATAAATAAAATAAATTAATCAAAAATGAATTTTAAGTTTTCAATTTGGAATAAATAGGTGTAACTTAATTTGTTATAACTAAGCATAAAAGTAGTTTTCGAAAAGAATTTCGAAATTTGTTTCCTTACATGTTAACTTATTTAGTGAATCAACACTTAATGATTTACTCGAAGTCTCGGGATCAGTTTGTCATCATTTTCATTGATGACATAATGATTTACTCGAAGTCACGGGAAGAGCATGAGACACATCTCAGAGTTACCTTATAGACATTGAAGGATCACAGATTGTACCCGAAATTCAGAAAGTGTGAGTTCTGGAAAACAGAGGTGAAGTTTTTGGGACACACTATCAGTGCAGATTGAGTGACAGTTGATTGTGATAAAGTTAAGGCAATGATTGATTGGCCGACAGCTAGTTCAGTGACAGAGATCAAAAGTTTCTTGGGATTGGCTGGTTATTACAAAAGATTTGTTAAATGTTTCTCCAGCATTGTTGCCCATTGACACAACTGACGAGGAAGAATGCACCATTCGATTGGGATGATAAGTGTGAGAATGCCTTTGTGAAATTGAAGCAAAAATTGACCACCGCTCCAATGTTGACACTACCAGAACCAGGGGTTGCACTAATAGCTATACAGATGCTTCGGGAATTGGACTTGGTGAAGTATTGATGCAAGATGGGAAAGTGATAGCCTATGCATCTTGACAACTCAATATCCATGAAAAGAATTACCCGATTCATGATCTCGAGTTGGGAGCAGTTGTCTTTGCATTGAAGATTTGGAGACACTACCTTTATGGCGAAAAGTTTACCGTCTATTCAGATCACAAGAGTTTGAAGTATTTATTCACTCAGAGTGAGTTGAATATGAGACAGAGGAGGTGGCTCGAGTTCTTGAAGGATTACAATTTCAGTTTAGAATACCACCCAGGGAAGGCGAATGTGGTGGCAGATGCCTTAAGTAGACAGAGACATGTGACAAAGACAGTTGCTTCATTGATGACGCGTTAGTATTAGTTACTTGAGGATTTGTCAATGTTGAGCATTCACAGTAATCTATCACGGAACTCAGTGTGTGCACAGTTAATGGCCGAGCCAAAGACCATCACCAGGATCATCGAGTGTTAGAAGACATACTCAGAGTATGGGTATTATAAGGCTTGGGCCGACAACACAGAGTACCCAGATTGGAGGGAATCGACGACAGATAGAGCTTTGAGGTATCGAGATAGATTATGGATCCCAGCTCAGGAAGAGTTGAAAGAAGAATTGCTCCGAGATTTGCACAAAACCAAGTACACCATACATCCGGGAGGTAACAAGATGTATCGAAACATGAAGTTGACGTATCGATGGCCGAAAATGAAGACCGATATTACAGAGTTCATTAGGAGATGTGATACATGCCAGCAGGTAAAGGCAGAACATCAGAGACCAGGTGGTCAGTTGCAGCTGTTGCCCATTCCAGAACGGAAGTGGGAACACCTCTCGACGGACTTTGTGGTTGGTTTTTCGAGATCGCAGAAAGACAATGATGTTATTTGGGTTATAGTGGATCGCTTGACCAAATCCGCTCATTTTCTACCCGTAGCTACCCAAGACACACTCGAGAAGCTGAGTCTGTACGTGGATTTGATTGTGGGGTTGCATGGAGTGCCGGTGTCCATTGTTTCAGATCGGGATCCTCGATTCGTATCGATGATGTGGCAAGGTTTGCAGAAATAGTTGGGTTCCAGAGTACACCTCAACAAAACATTTCATCCTCAGACAGATAGTCAAACAGTGTGTACCATACAGACTTCGGAAGACATGCTCAGGGCTTGTGTGTTAGACTTCGGTGGTAGTTGGGAGAAATACGTGCCCTTGTGTGAATTTGCATACAATAATAGCTACCAAGCAAGCATTGGAATTGCTCCTTTCGAGACACTTTATGGCAGACCTTGTCGTTCGCCGGTTTGTTGGACCGAGGTAGGTGAAACAGCGTTGTTGGGACCAGAGTTAGTGCATGAATACACAGAGAAGATCAAGCTAATTCGACAACGCATGAGTGTCGCGTAGGACATACATAAACGTTATGCAGATAAGAAATGTAGGACCGTTGTGTTTGAGAAGGGTGAATGTGTACTTTTGAGAGTCTCTCCAAGAAAGGGACACCAGAGATTTGGGATCAAAAGAAAGCTTGCTCATAGATTTGTTGGGCCATTCAAGATCACTGAGAAAATTGGTCCAGTAGCATATCAGCTTGAGCTCCCTCCACAGTTAGCCACAGTACACAATGTCTTCCATGTCTCAATGTTGAGAAAGTCATTCTCAAATGCACCAAAAGTTATCGATTGGGCTCAGTTTGAGTTACAAGAAATGCCTCCTACAACGAGCAGCCGGTCCAGATCCTAGATAAGAAGGTCCAGAAGCTCAAAAGGAGGGAGATACCGCTGGTCAAAGTGAGATGACAATTTCATGACGACAAGTAGACGACGTGGGAGCAGGAGAGCTATATGTGCGAGTATTTCCCAAACTTATTCTAAATCGAGATACGATTTACTTTTAAGTTTCGCAGACGAAATTTCTTAAGTTGGGGAGGTTGTGACGATTCTGATTTCTAAATTAGTAACGTATGCCGTAATTGTGTGTATAAATTGTGTTAAAATTGAGTGGAAACCCTAAAATTCAAATAATTATATGCTTGGGACCCAACTTTAATTAGGAGCCGAAATCAGGGGAGAGAGAACGACAAGTTTGACCGACTCCTACATGTATTCCCACAACAAAAAAGGAAAGAGAGAATATTGGGAATATTTAGTATACTAAATATTAGGAATGAATCAAGGGTTGTGAATCATCTCTAACTTTCTCTCGCGTTAGGGACGAGAGCACATGCAAGTTAAACGCACAAGTGACCGGAGAGGAGGTAGCAAGTGCGAGAGAGATCCGTGAAGCTTCAAGGCGTTGAATCGAGGTAACAATCCCACAAGCCGATCTTTTAATTTTGGTTTATTCAAAGAAGAAGAATTATGATTTGAAAAGTGTTGTATTGATTTTTGCGATTAATCAACAACGCTAAATCAATGCTTTCATGTGATCTTAAAACGAGTTTTATTGTTGATCGAAATGGGGTCCAAACTAAGAAAGATCGGATTTATATTTGAGTTCTTTTGTAAAAAAAGAGGGCAGCAGATGTTGGGGCATGTGCCCTAGGTCAATCCACTAACTGTCTTTATGAATACTTTTAGTTAATAAAATAGAGGATTTCATTTGCTGTTTATTATAATTAATTTGCATGTTTACAGTATAATAAGATCCATGGGTATTTACAGAAATATCCTAAATGTCCCTAGTCGATCATTATACTGGGAACTATGATGAATTAAGACTAGTATGAGTCTTGATTGATGATCATATGATGATTATACGTATAGGGATACGAATCAAGATCACGAGTACTTGTTAGGGAACAAAGTACTGGACCAACCACGCTATGAGAACATCACATGGATTAAGTCATAGTTGTTTCTCATGATAGGTATATTTTTCAGTCCTATGACTTGAGATTACCAGAGACTTCAACATTAGGAACACAGTGATTTGACACAATCAAACGTTGTCTTTAACCGGACGATTATAAAGGTTGTGATTGGTTATCTATGTGTGCAATGTGTGATGAAGTTGTGTAATCAAGATATAATTTGTCATTCTCATATAAAGAGAGATATCCAGTGGATCCCTCGATGTGTTAGACTGTTAAAAGGCCTAGTCTAAGTGAATTGATATTGATCAATGTCACTTGGATGTTTTCAGTCTACCTAGAGATCGAGACTAGTACGATTGAACATGTTGGATGACAATTCCATGCCTTATGTTTGATCAAAAGGATATCGTGTGACAAAAGGATGTTATATACATTATTGATTAGGTTATATCGATTTGATATTCGTACAACTTGGGTAGTCATAATGTCTTGCTAGAGGCCGCTTATGACTTGTATACCGAAATGAGTTTTGGTACACTGCCAACGTCGTATGAGCCTATTGGGTCGCACACTAAGAATGGTTTTGCGAGATTTTAAGATGGTTCAGAAAATGAAATTTATATGATAAAATTCGTGACAGAAACGTCTTTGTGGTGTATTACACTTATACTTCTTTAAGTAGGGGTATATGTGTAATTTACTTAACCGTCTATATACAAGGGTTGTATAAATAGACGCTTTAAGTTAGAACACATATAGGAAAGATTAAGGGCCGAAACTCTATTTTCGTATAAGAAACGAATTAGGGTTTTCTGGTACGCTCTGGATCGTTTTGGAGAGAAACAAAAGGTTTGGTATTCTCTCGAAGCTAGCACTTCGAATCTCGGCCGCCGTTCGTGTGGACTGCCGGTAGAGGGCGTTCGTCGTTGGCAGCACGTTCGAGATCGATCAACCTTCAGAAAGGTATATTGCGACCGAGGTATGATTAAGTTTTCATGTTTTAAACGTTTTTAATGGAATTAGATTCGGATCCTGTTGGGGTTTTTGTCAAAATTGTTTTGTAATTTCATTGCGTATGAACCCCAAAACCCAACAAGGGTATCGTCGAGCCATCGAGTTCGATTCCATTAAATTCATTGCATGTTTTCTTCTGATATATACATGAAATATGATTGAAAGCATGTTAATAGTTGATGTATATGTGATATACATAAATTTTCTGTGAGATTTATTATCATGTTTTGTGTATATGATACATATATTCGTTATTTAATTGAAATCAGTTTCGTACATGCTAGTAACCATGTTAGGTTAATTCGAATAATTTTAATGAATTGAGTTTCGTGTTCTGTGATCCATGACACCATTAGGTTCGATTGGGATAGTAGTTCATGATTCAATTACATGTTTGTGATTATTTGGATGAGGACCGAAATTACAAATAATTATTTTTCAAAATTATTTATTTATCTCGTTATATCTATTCTGTTATGAAGTTTCTATTTGATAAGAGATAGATAACAAATTAGATTAGGAGATATAAGCAAAATCGGTTTCGTTATCCCTATTGGATAGGAGATACATATCGAGAATCTTGTTATTGGTGTTATGCTAGGATTCAAATATCTTAAGTCCTAATTGGATTAGGATAAGATGATTAGTTAGATGTGGGTCCGTGTTAATTAAAATGTTTTAATTAACTTAATTTCGGATAAATTAAGGGGTTAATTTAGGATAATAAAATCAGCGAAAAATATGATTGTCTATAGCGAATTTTAATTTTCTGAATTGAAATTCGTCTCCTAAAAAAAAAAAAAAAACGGGGGCGATGCCTCCTGTACCCTCGTCCATTGATCGACTGGCCAATGGACCGCCGTCTAACTAATTCTAGCGCACGAAAATTCTTTTATTAGTGAACAGTATAAAAAATTCCAAATTGTTTAGTGATTGAACAAATCAATAAAAATTATGATATTTCATTGTTTACATAAAATCACTAAAACTGAATAAAAATCCATCTATTAAATTTTAAGTCTCGAGCCATCCATTTTAAACACTTGTCAAGGCCTCGATCACACTAATATAGTTTCAAATGCCATAGTTTGGGTGTATTGTGTTATCTTGGTAAGACAAGTTGGGTAAGAGTTACCTAAATGTTTAAAAATTTTCCAACTTAATAAAGCTATCAAAATAGTTTTGAGCTTTAGGCACATGATGAGATAAAAACATGCTAAGACATAAGATGTCCCGTATCTCATAAAAGTATCTAAAATTACATAAGATGTAATTGGTAATCATTACCTACCTAAATAATCTAGTTCTGTGTTTCATGCCATAGTTTGTCATAGAATTAGGTGAAATATGAATTTTAGTCCCCTAAATAAACAATATGTTTTAGGAGGGTTGTTAATTTAGTGGGAGTCTATTCCTCTGTACTAAAATAAACTTTGCATAATCTTTATTGTAGATCAATGGCCTCTTCAAGTAACAATAATCCCATGTCACCGTGCGATCTATCCTTGAGAAGGATAAACTATATGGGACTAACTTTCTTGAGTGGTTCAAACTTGAGAATCGTTCTCAAACATGAACGCAAGTTGTATGTCCTGGATGCTCCAATCCCTGAGGACCCACCAGCCAATGCTACAAAAGTTGTGAAGGATGCGCATAATAAGCATGTCAACGATTCTACGGATGTTGCATGTATTATGCTGGCAACTATGGTTCCTGAACTTCAGAAGGACATGGAACTAATGGAAGCCTACGACATGGTCAGTAACGCCAAGGAAATGTTCCAACAAAGAAGCTAGGCAAGAAAGGTTCGAGACAGTCAAGAACCTACATTCTTGCAAGATGACCGATGGTGCGTCGCTTAATCCTCATGTTCGAAGATGAAGGGCTATGTTGACCAACTTGATAGACTCGGATTTCCATGCAAGCCAAGAGTTGGCTACGGATTTGATCCCGAATTCATTACGGAGAGTTACTCACAATTTGTGATGAACTACAATATGAATAATATGGAGAAACCAATTTCGAGTTGCATTTGATGCTCAAAACTCTGAACAAAATATCAAGAAACACTCTAGTAATGTGTTCATGGTCCAAAAGGAAAGGGAATGAAGAAGAAAGGCAAAGGCAAGGCTAAAGTTGCCAAGGCTGCTGCTGCACCTGTCGCAAAGCCTGTGGAACAAGTCAAGCCTCAGCCTGTTCCTGCTTCAAAACACCCAAAAGAAAAGGAAGGAAATTGTCATTTATGCCATGCACCTGGACATTGGTTCATAAATTGCAAACTCTATATGAAGATCTAAAGAAGAAAAAGGGTGGTGCGACTACCACTACAGGTATTTATGTTATTAAAATTAATTTATCTACTAGTGATTCCTGGGTATTAGATACCGGATGTGGACCTCACATTTGTATAAATGTGCAGGGACTCACCAGAAGTAGAAAGTTGAAGAAAGGAGAAGTCATCCTCCGCGTAGGGAATGGAGCAAGAGTTGCTTTGCCCATGGTCGTTGGATCATATGACTTAGTCTTACCTAGTGGACTTATTTTAACTTTAAATAATTGTTATTTTGTGTCTGCCTTGAGCAGAAACATCATTTATGTTTCATGTTTGGATATGGATGGTTTTGATTTTATTATTGCGAATAATAGATGTTTAATTTCTCGTAAAGGCATATTTTATGCAAATGCTGATTTGTATGATGGTCTTTATATTCTAAGCATGAAAAGGTCCACTGAAACTCCAGTCTTTAACATAAATACAAAGAGATTCAAGTCAAATGATTTGAATCAAACCTATCTTTGGCATTGTCGTCTCAGGCACATAAATGAGAAACGCATAACGAAGCTCCATAAAGATGGACTTCTAGATTCATTTGATTTAGAAACATATGAAACGTGCGTATCTTGTTTACTAGGCAAGATGACTAAAAGTCCCTTTACTTGGACACGGTGAAAGGGCAAGTGATTTATTGGGTCTAATACATACCGATGTATGCGGTCCTATAAACACAATGGCTAGAGGAGGTTATCGCATTTCATTACATTTATCGATGATTTCAGCAGATATGGTTATGTATATCTTATGAAACATAAAGCTGAGTCATTTGAGATGTTTCAAACGTTTCAAAATGAAGTGCATAATCAACTTGGTAAAACTATCAAAACACTTCGATCAGATCGATGTGGTGAATATTTGAGCCAAGAATTTGATGATCATCTTAGAAATTGTGAGATTGTCTCCCAATTGACTCCACCAGCAACTCCACAATGGAATGAAGTTTCTGAAAGGAGAAATCGAACCTTATTAGATATGGTTCGATCTATGATGAGTCATGCAGATCTTCCATTATCCTTTTGGGGTTATGCATTACAAACTGCAGCTTTCACTCTAAATCGAGTTCCTTCTAAAGCGGTTGATAAAACACCATATGAGATATGGTACGGAAAAAGACCTAGTTTGTCTTTCCTTAAGATTTGGGGTTGTGAAGCTTACGTAAAACGACAAGTCTTAAAAAACTAGCACCTAAATCTGACAAGTGTTTATTTTTGGGGTATTCTAAGGAAACAAAAGGATATTACTTTTATAATCCCGCTAAGAACAAAGTGTTTGTTGCTCGGTATGGTGCATTTATGGAAAAACAGTTTATTTCAAAAGACACTAGTGGGAGAGAAATAAATCTTGAAGAAGTTTAAGAATCACAGATAAACACTGAACCGCTACTGGAAGTTCAACAACGTTCTGAACCATTTGAACCTCCACAAGTGACACAAGGCCCACGTAAATGTGGTAGGGTAAGACATGAGCCAGAGAGATTCAGATTTCTCATTACTGATAGTCGTGATGTGTTGCTTATGGATCAAAATGAGCCCACCACTTATCAGGAGGCTATGTCTGGACCAGACTCAGATAAATGGCTAAGTGTCATGAACTCTGAGATGCAATCCATGTATGATTACCAAGTTTGGAACTGGATGATTTACCTGAAGGTGGTAAGACCATTGGATGTAAATGGGTTTTCAAGAAGAAAACTGACATGGATGGCAAAGTGCATACTTTTAAAGCAAGACTTGTAGCAAAAGGTTTCAGGCAGACTCAAGGTGTTGATTATGATGAAACTTTTTCGCAAGAGCCATGCTTAAATCCATAAGAATTTTAATTGTCATTGCTGCATATTATGACTATGAGATATGGCAAATGGATGTAAAAACATCATTTCTTAATGGAAAGCTGCTTGAGGACGTGTATATGACACAACTTGAAGGTTTTGTATATCCTGAGAATTCTATGAAGGTATGCAAGCTTCAAAGATCCATTTATGGATTAAAGCAAGCTTCTCGGAGTTGGAATCTTCGTTTTGATGAAGCAATCAAGGATTTTGGTTTTATTAAGAATGAAGATGAGCCTTGTGTATATAAGAAGGTCAGTGGGAATGTAGTTTTTCTGGTACTGTATGTTGATGATATATTACTCATTGGAAATGACATCCCAACATTGCAGAATGTCAAGTCTTGGTTAGGGAAGTGTTTCTCAATTAAAGACTTAGGAGATGCAGCCTATATCCTAGGGATAAGGATCTATATGGATAGATCTAAGAGGCTAATCGGTCTAAGTCATAGTGCTTACATAGACAAGGTGCTGAATAGGTTCAGTTTGCAAGACTCTAAAAGAGGATTGTTGCCAATGTCTCATGGCATAAGTCTCAGCAAGATTCAATGTCCTAAGACAAATGATGAGCGAGACCGTATGAATAAGATTCCATATGTATCAGCTATTGGATCTATCATGTATGCCATGCTATGCACTCGACCTGATGTATCATATGCTTTGAGCACTACAAGCAGATATCAATCAGATCCTGGTGAGAGTCACTGGATAGCAGTAAAGAACATTCTTAAATACTTAAGAAGGACTAAGGAAGTGTTCTTGGTCTATGGAGGTTTTCAAAATGATCTAGTTGTAAATGTTACACAGATGCAAGTTTTCAAACTGATATAGATGATTTTAGATCGCAGTCTGGATATGTGTTTATTTTGAATGGGGGTGCAGTAAGCTGGAAAAGTTCGAAGCAAGAGAGTGACAGATTCTATAACGGAAGCTGTTCGAGTATATTGCAACGTCTGATGCAGCAAAGGATGCAATTTGGATCAAATAATTCATTTCTGAACTAGGTGTGGTTCCAAGTATTACTAACCCTGTTTGTTTGTATTGTGACAATAACGGGGCAATAGCACAGGCCAAGGAACCTAGATCACACCATAGATCCAAACATATACTCAGGCGTTTTCATCTCATCAGAGAAATTATTGAGAGGGGAGACGTGAAGATTTGCAGAGTACTTACTGAAGACAACGTTGCAGATCCATTGACAAAAGCTCTTCCACAAGCAAAACATGATGGTCATGTTAGATCATTAGGCATTAGATGCATGTATGATTGGCCCTAGTGCAAGTGGGAGATGTTGGGGCATGTGCCCTAGGTCAATCCATTAACTGTCTTTATGAATACTTTTAGTTAATAAAATAGAGGATTTCGTTTCTTCGTTTATTATAATTAATTTGCATGTTTACATTATAATAAGATCCATGAGTATTTACAGAAATATCCTAAATGTCCCTAGTCGATCATTATACTGGGAACTATGATGAATTAAGACTAGTGTGAGTCTTGATTGATGATCATATGATGATTATACGTATAGGGATACGAATCAAGATCATGAGTACTTATTAGGGAACAAAATACTGGACCGACCCGCTGTGAGAACATCACATGGATTAACTAATAGTTGTTTCTCATGATATGTATATTTTTCAGTCATCTGACTTGAGATTACCAGAGACTTCAACATTAGGAACACAGTGATTTGACACAATCAAACGTTTTCTTTAACCGGACGATTATAAAGGTTGTGATTGGTTACTGTGTGAGCAATGTGATGAAGTTGTGTAATCAAGATAGAATTTGTCCTTCTCATATAAAGAGAGATATCCAGTGGATCCCTCGATGTGTTAGACTGTTAAAAGGCCTAGTCTAAGTGAATTGATATTGATCAATATTACTTGGATGTTTTCAGTCTACCTAGAGATCGAGACTAGTACGATTGAACATGTTGGATGACAATTCCATGCCTTATGTTTGATCAAAATGATATTGTGTGACAAAAGGATGTTATATACATTATTGATTAGGTTGTATCGATTTGATATTCGTACAACTTGGGTAGTCATAATGTCTTGCTAGAGGTCATGCCGCTTATGACTTGTATACCAAAATGAGTTTTGGTACACTGCCAACGTTGTATGAGCCTATTGGGTCGCACACTAAGAATGGTTTTGAGAGATTTTAAGATGGTTCAGAAAAATGAAATTTATATGATAAAATTCGTGACAGAAACATCCTTGTGGTTTTCAATTTGGAATAAAGAGGTGCAACTTAATTTGTTATAACTAAGTATAAAAGTAGTTTTCAAAAAGAATTTCGAAATTTGTTTCCTTTCAAGTTAACTTATTTAGTGAATCAACACTTAACCTATTTAGGTTGACTGAACTTCGGAGTACGCTCGTGAGTGCCAATTAGAGATTTTTGGAAATAAGCGTACCAGGTAAGTTGGGATTTAAGTTATCGATTTTATAATTATTTATCTTTCTACTAAACTATATGATATGAATTATGTAAGTAGGACATACGGGTAGATTGGGGTGCATTGTTTGACATTGTATGTAGATAACTTAGTGGAGCTCGCTAGGAGTCCTTGCACCAGATACTACAAGTTCGGGACAGTTGGACCGTACAAGTGAGAATAACAAAAGGGCAATCGCCCTGAATTAATATTTATTGATTGAGAATATGATTAACTCCAATGTTCTCAATAAATGTTTGGTAGTAGGTGCTAAGTTCAGTTGGACTAGTTTGTGGACTTGGTGATAGGTAAATCTTTCACAATGTAAGGGAATAGAGTATTGATACCGCTATGTCCATAGTAGGTTCAATCTTCACGAACTTCAGCGTGATTGAGGAGTCTATCACAGTAGCTCATGCACGTCTAGCATTTGCACATTTTGATGCATTAATTATGATTTTGTTTATATACTTTCTTGTTTATTCCCTTCGTCATATTAAATATTTGCAAGCCATGCATTTTATTTATTGTTGCATTTATTATATGAAATGTTCATAACGTCAGTAACTTAATCTAAACTTACTGAGCATTGTTGCCCATTTGTGCTCACCTAAAAATTTTCCCCCAAAAGTTCTTCATCGAGATTTGATAAGAGGAAAGGAGTAGCTCTGGCTGTCTAGAGGACTTTCTGACTGTTAATCGGTATGGTTCGAAATCGAACCAATGTTTTGTTTTTATTTACATTATCTATCATGGGTTTTGGGAATTGAAATAAACCGAACTAGAGGAGTATTTATTCTAAGTTGATAACTCTTAATTTCCGATATTGGTCTTATGTGGAAACATTGAAATAAGTTTTAAATTATAATATTCTGCTGCATTTATGATTATTCCATTTAAATTTCAATTACTGATGAAAGATAATGAGTTGATTATGACAGAAGGCTTACTAGCTAGGTTCTTAACTCAGTGACCGAGTTGGTTAGCGAGTTATGGATTGAGCTAGGCCGATCGGGATTCATTTAGGAAAACGGGTCCTGACAGGTGTTATCCATTTCAATATGTGTTTGGGTTGTTTCTAACACATCTTTTTATTTAGTACTTCATCAAACCTTTATTAATTAATTTATCTTTTGTTGTAAAATTAGATAGTAAATGAACCGCTAAAATTAGTATTTGTGAGTGTCCCAAAATGTTGGAGTTTTCAATCGATCAATCAAACCTGGACATGAATCCTTGCAATGAAAAAGATGTTCCAAAAATGTTGGCAATGCATGCTACAAATTTGATGGTGAATAGCCCATGTATCCCATGTACGTGTTTATCAAAATGGTATATTCATTTTTTTTTCATGAAATTCAATGATTGCTTTATTTTTTAGAAATATCACAATTTAATTTGTATACTTTGAGAAGATACATTGCTACCAAATGTTTCAAGGCCACATTATAGATCTGTCCACATTATAATTGTGATTCTCCTTTAAAAAGTTAATTTGATATCTTTGTTTAATATTGAATGAATTAATATATAAGTTAATTTGATCACTATAATTACTAATTGTCTTTCACGCGCAAAGCGCGTGACGGTTAAATAGCTAGTGTGTGTGTATATATATATGTCTTCTAGAATGTTAGAATATCATCTTCCAAATTTAATTATGAACTTGCTATTGTAATCGATTAATCCACATGAACGACATGCATTTGTGCGCTTCCGTTCAATGCGCATGGTGATGACACCTATTTGCAAGAATTAAGGGACTCCAGATTATGCGTGTTTTTACTGGGTTACTAAAGCATTTTTTTTATTTTTTTTAACAAAATGAACGTGGGCATAAAGTTTTGGAAAATGCTATAATGACACCCTTAAGTCACACCCAAAGTCGCACGATAGACGTGCCATGTAGGCTCGCATCTTTGAGAGTCATCCATGCGCACTTTTGAACACAAATTTCGCGTATTATACATCGAAAACTATTTAGCACACACATTTTCACGTAGGGCCCGCACACCATGTCACCCTAATGTAACTTTGAGTGTGACTTTGGAGTGTTATTGTAGCATCCTCCTAAAATTTTACTCAATTATACATCGAGTGCACCTCAATTAATGTTGAGAAGCAAATGGGAGGGGGTTTGATGGGTATAATGTTTGTAATGCCAACTACTTAAAAAGTCCGCATATAAAAGAATTGAAGTGAGAGGATAGAGCATAAATTAAAGTTCATCATGCATAATACACATGACACTTTTCTATAAATATTACAAACATCATAAATTCCAATTATAGTAAATTCCTCATGTGTAGGGATGTGTAAGTAAGCCCCATCCATACCCGCCCCATTGTTTGAGTGTCTTACTCATACCTTACCCTTTTACCATATTTTTTGTTGGGGCAGATATGTGTATTATCCATCTGGGTAGCAAGGTGCCCGTGAATATTCATACTCATTATTAATTGAAAATTAAATAAAAAAAATAAAACCTAAAAAAAGTAAAAAAAAAAAACTTTTGAACATAAAATGACAATAGAAATTAACTAGGGGTAATTTCACACATGGTCATTGGACTTTTTATGTTGTAACACTTTAGTCACTAAAATTTACTTTGTAAAAAGAAAATCATCAAACTTTTTAAAACGTGTAAGTGTGGTCACTCCGATATCTTTTCGATCAATTTTTTTTTTGGCGACAAAGTATGACGTGACGCTTATGTGGCATTGTTGCCATCAAGATTGATGTTAGTTCACCTCAAGATCCGTTCTTTTCATCAATATGCTCATCTAACACACCTCATTAAGAGTGTTACAAAATTAAGTTACTACATAATTAGGGCTCACAAATTGAGAGATGAAACTCTACTGTCAAAAAAGAAAAAGAAAAAAGAGAGATAAAACAATAATAGAAAATAAAAAAACAGAGATCGAGCCCATTTTTCATTGTAGAGTGTGAAAATGCAGGCCAATGCATCTAAACCCACCTTCTTCTTCTTCTCCTATTCTCAACTAAGCAGAGATCGACTTTTACCGACTTATAGATAGGAAAAATGACGAACTTCACCCTCTTCATCTCCTCCCAATGCGAAGACATCAAAACCCTCAAATCAAAGATCACAAACCAAAACTCTAGATTCAAGACATTAATCACATAAACCAAATTGAACACTTCAAAATCAAAACGAAAGAGAGTACTCAACTCGAAACCCCTCTCTGTTTATGCTCTATGTGTTGATTGATCGATCGATCCTAGTCATCTTCTACATTCATTAATGTTTGTGTTGTTATTCTCGATTTCTTCCTGCTGCTCTACAAAACACTTTTGATGTGATACGTTAGATGGGCATCTTGATGAGAAAATTGATCTCGAGGTGGGCTGACATCAACCTTGATGGCAACTATGCCAATTAAGCACCACGTCATTCACCACGTCATTCGTTGCAGCCGGAAAAGTGATTGTTTAATGATTTTTTTGTTACAAATTAAAGTAAACGTTTGTGATCAAAGTGTTACAACATAAAAAATCTAATAATTATATGTGAAATTAACCCATAAAAATTACGTACCCACCATATTGTTTTTATGGTTATTACATAATTAAGTCTCTAATAATTATTCTAAAATTATATATATATTATAGGTCTTCATTTGATCCAAAATAAGAATCTTTAATTTTTGAAAATGGGAAAAAATGTATCTTTAATCTTCGACAAAAATGGAGCGCATGTAATTTCAAAAAGAAAAAATGTTGCATAACACGGTTTTTGTAAATTGCATCAACCATATTTTTTATTGTTTGTTATAATAAAACTTTATTTTTGATAAATAATAAATATATTTTGATTAGGAAAATAAACATAAAGTATATATAATATTAATGGGCATATGAGGTGGTGTAATTGGGTAAATATAGCAGGTAGATGCTAATGTCTTTACTCTACTCATACCCACATATGTATATCTCATTTATAAACTTATACCCTCGCTCATCGCATGTAGGGTCGAGTATTACCTATCTATTAGGGTCGGATACTTTTAGGTACCTATAGCGATAGATCAAAGTGTTGTCCCTACTTATATGACGCATATATGAGTGTATACAATCGCTCTCAAGTTGCAACAGCTTCGAGCCGCTCGATGAGCCTACAATCGTTCTCCAGGTTTTTTTTTTTTTTTTTTTTCAATTCAAAAAAGATAAAGTATAAATTTGAGAGGTTATGGGTCTCATATTGTGAATAGAAAAATGATTTTAATATGAACCCCTCTTTGGATACTTCGAAAAATGGATACATACTTGTTGGTATCTCTTAATTTGTGCATCAATCTCCGTGAACGTATAAATCGATGTGTATTTAAATGACATCAATAAATACGAATTCATTCGACATGTCCAAAATATGTCACCTTAGAATGAACACAAGTATACATATTGTCAAGGCTAAAATCTCGAGTTCGAGTCTCATGAATGAAAAATATTGGATTGGGAGGGCCGCTCTTTTATACGGGGCTCGACGGTACTCGAGATTTGATTAATCGGTGTAGTTGGCACTAGACTCTTGGGAAATTAAAAAAATTGAAAAATGACTAAAAAAGAACATTGAGAGAGAGAGTAGTTTCGGAGCAACTCAATTGTCCAGAGAGAGTAGCTAGGTATGGACCTGGAGCAGCGTTAGAAGAGTCCTGTGTCTATTGTGTGACTTTTGTCCCATTATTAAGACCAAAGCCCACCAACAAGAGCCTAGATTATTATAGGGAGGGTCTGACACTCTAAAAGTGACCCAAAAGCTTATTATGTACATAAATGAAGCCCACAATTAAGATTCCCAACTTATTATGTCAAAAGCAATCGGATTTCATAGACTATTTGTACCAAATAAGTCACTCAACCTTAAAGTTTTTTTTTAACAGTAATACGATTAATTGTGCATTTAAAAGGAAAAAAAACTTAATAAGTATTTGTAGCTAGACTATTTATTCATTTATTTTGAAGCAGTTTTTTTTAGAAAAAAAACCTGAAACAAATCTTTAATATGTATGACAAATTCCAATGTCTTGTAGGAAATAGCAAATTCAACTACAATTTTTTTTTTTTTTTTTTTTTTTTTTTTTTTTTTTTTTTTTTTTTTTGTTTGGTTTAAACTACTCAGTACTTAAAAAAATTTGAACCTAAAAAATTCAACTATTGAGGCCCAACAAGTAGTAAATACAGTATATAAAGAAAAAACTAGTGAGGCCCAAGCATGGAGCGCTGGTCCATACACAAGCTGCTGGGCCTTATTTTTATTTTAGAAGGGCCATGGACAAAACCAAATGCTAGCAAATTAGCAATATTGAAAACAAGTTTTTTTTTTTTTTTTTTTTTTTTTTTTTTTTACTTATTCAATTGGATTACTTGAAAAGATTTTAAAAGAGTTTGGAGGGTTTTGAAATTGAAGTGTGTTTAATTTGGATTCCAAAAGATTTTAATGGACACTTTTAAAAAGTCAAGGGATATTTAATTAAGATTTTGATGGATTTTAATGAATTTCTAAAAAATCTAAGTGTATTTAATTTTTAAAGACATTAGGATTTGAGTGGATTTTAATGGATTTTGATGAGTTTCTATTCAAAAAATACACATAACCAAATCTCACCCCTACCTATGAGATTTGGATGGATTTTTGAATCAAGTCCTTCTAAATCCATCAAATTCTATGAAATTCATGGAAATCCATCATTTAAAAAATTCATGTATTTGTAAAATTGAATACAGCTAAGCAATGAAAACAAGTTAATTAATTACGAGACTCAATGAAAAATTGTGAGGCAAAATAAAATAGTTGTTAATTAGGCAACTTGATTATGTGGGCATCGCCGCAACAAAATTAACTAGTTTGAAAGACATATACATAGTAGCTAATTGATTTTTTTTTATTCTTTTTTTTTTGATAAAAAAGAAACAATTTGTCCCCACTAGGTTTGAATCCTTGACCTCTAACCCCCAAACTGACCAAGTACCAAGTTTTTTTTTTTTTTTTTTTAAAAAAAGGAGACCTAATTGTTCGATGATGCAACATAAGTTCATTTGAAATATTTTGCTGATATATTGCTACGTATGTATCTTCTGATCCACCTCAACAACAGCAACAATAATTTGTGTTGCATACGAATTAATTAAAACTGTCAAAATGTGTATAAATTTCATAGTCTACTGACTCTACGTACACATATAATGTCATAAATTAAAATAGTCAAAATGTGTATAAATATATCTCACAAAATTGTTTAAAAAATATATTGTCTTGACGTTGGTTATGATATTATTAACACTAAAATTATTTATTTATTGCAAGGACATCACATATAATGTGATGAGACTCAGAAGTCAGAACCCGAACCAATTTGCCAAGACAATTATATCCATGATATCAATTGATTAACATATTGATATATTGCTTATAATGAAAAAGTCTTTCTAATTGGGGGCGTTCCAAACATATTGTCTAACAAAATTTCTCTGATTCTCATCATAGAAATATATTCCATCAACGCGAGCAGACCACCAACAATCTGTGGTGCATAGAATGGATGAATTATAAACATCGAAACTCTGGTCTTGTGTCTTGCCGTCGTTGTCTTTCCAGTTCATTGCGCACCAAAAGAGTGTTGTCCCAGCGATGTTGTCTTTAAAGCTCCAATGAAACTCCTGTTTAGGACTCAATGCCTGTTCGCCAAGATCATCGTCTTTAGATTTACAGTGAATGTTTAAGGTTGGAGCTATCGGCAGAACATCATTGACGATATGCACATGCTTGTCATCAGCAAGAGAAGTTGTAGACTTTACGAGCGCTACAAACAACAGAAAAAAAGCAATGTTACTAAGTCGCCCAGCCATTGCAAGAATTAAACTGATCTCGCAGCTTCAATATTTCTTTTTGATTGCATTTGGTGCATGGTGTGATGTGGCTCTTTATAGAGATTTTTAGTTGGCCTAAGAACCTCGTCCAATATCGTCCTGATAACCACAATTAATTATATATATTGAAGCAATATTAATTTTGGTTTTGAAATTATTTAACAAAATCAAAGCTTCATATCGTGCATGTATCTTGTCAGATATACAGTGTATCAAATGGAAGATACCTAACAATGAACTATGATGAAAATATTGGAGGTTGACAGTTCAGCCTATTTAAAGTTCATATATACGAGATTTCTTCTTTTATTTTCTTTCTTTTTCCGTTCAAGAATGCATCTAATTAGATTTGAGAATTATAGTATTAATTCAATCTTCTAAAGTATTTAGAATAAACCAAACTTTAGAAAAGCATTTGAGATTTTCTTTTTGCCAATATTTGAGATTTACTTGTATTTTTTTTTTTTTTTTTTTTTTTGGTAGAACCTTTCGGGCCGAAGGAGATTTACTTGTATTTAAAACTAGTCAGCATTCCGCGCTTCGCGCGCGGGCAAGACTAAATATCAAAATATTCTATGAAAAGAATTTGTTGAAAAAAAAAAGTGTAACAAAATTATTGTGTAATTTCAATATGACCTCAA
Source organism: Stephania cephalantha (assembly GCA_039657325.1). NCBI lineage: Eukaryota > Viridiplantae > Streptophyta > Magnoliopsida > Ranunculales > Menispermaceae > Stephania > Stephania cephalantha. The sequence continues at coordinate 52,371,897 of CM077569.1, read as the reverse complement.
AGTTAAATATATCATTTTTATATATGTATACATGCATAACATATGATATATTATATATTAATATCCATGGTACCCACCTCAAAACACTAGTGATCGATACACATAACAAACAAAACTCTAATGAAATTTATAATTTTAACTTAATTAGTTAAATAAATAAAATATTTTTATTACCAAACTACATTAATTATATATATGTTTTGTTTTGAGTTGTTTGCAATTATATTTACATTTTACAAATTTAGAATCAAATGAAAAAATCGCAACACCTTAATTTACAAATTACCGAACTACAAAAACTATGCTCATGCTAGCAATATAGGCATACGTATATTATGTGTATAAATACCATTAAAAATATCGATATACATATACATATGTTTGACACCTTAATTTTTATAATTCTTTTTTTTTTAAAAAATTAAGTGGGGAGAAATATTTCTCCGTAGCGATTCCCGGTGAGAATCCCTATGGGGATCTCGAAAAAATCTTCCCATGGAGATTCCTTATCCCCGCAGGGATATCGATTAGATGGGAGCGGGGATGAGGATGAAAATTCATCCCTATATGGAGATGAGTTTTTAAGCGGGGATGGAGATGGAGATGGGTCTCAATCTCCTACCCTCCCCATTAGCATCCCTAGTATATAGTACAAATGTCGTGGAAAAGACACTCTCGGTGCCACAATGGTCTGTAATAAAAAACCTGACTTTAGTCCATAACAAGCCATTCAAGAAGGCCTACTGAAGGAAGTTCGGTTCACCATCACTAGGGGTGCACACGGATTAGATCCAGTCCAATTAGGGTCAATCCTTAATCTGATCCAATTATTGTGGATTGAGAAATCGCAATCCAGTCTGGTCCATTTCATTTGCTAATCCGACTTGATCCAATTTACTAAATGCAGACTAGACTGAATCAAATTATGCAGATTGACAATTATAAAATTAATATTTGTAGACTATAAAATTAATATTTTAAATTTACGCAAATAGTTAAAAGTAAAAAAGAAATTTATGATTGTCAAAGCATATCTAGTGAGATGGGTAAAGTATCACTTGCCGAAAGACAATTTAGAGAGTCGTTAGTTCTACTCATACTAAAGCAAAAAAAGAAAAGAAAAGCCAAATGATCAAAAATATCCTCACATTTACAAGTTGTGTCAATTACATCATAACCTTTGAAATTTATCAATTATATCTTGACTTTTTCAATTTATTATCAATTATATCATCAATTATAATTTGGGTACTTTTACTTTAAAATCAACATAATCTTCTAAATTTATTTTCATGATTATTCACATCGATCAATTTCTTTTAAACTTCATGTATAAATTAAGTGTATGAAGACTCACAAAAATAATAATTTATAAATCAATGATATATACATTAATAATTTAATTCAGATTTAATTAGTTTATAGATCACTAATGTAAGTTGAAGATCATGTGTATATACATATGATGAAAATGACATCTAAAACTTATGAGAAAGTTACTCAAAGTTATTTAATTTGACAAAAGAAATATCCTTAGATTACGCATATGTAGACATATGTATATGCAACTATGTGTATCATATACATAAATATTTATCATGAATATTGAGCTCTAAGCCTCTAATGCATATGTATGAATAATCGTTATAAGTGTAAAGTTGAAGAGAATCATGTGTGGGCATATATTATGAAAGAAAAAGTGCTCATATTAATTGAGGATAAAATTGATAGTAAATCAAAAATGTAAGGACATAATTGATGCAATTTGTAAATGTTAGGATATTTTTTTTATCATTAGCCTAAAAATAAATTATGATTTGTAAGAAAAATGCTGGATACTAATTTTAATTCAAAATATTAGTTTTAACATTTTCTATATTTATTTAACTAGATAGCTTAAAATGTGTACTTGAACATAAAAAGAATTAACTTAAATTGTGAATGTTTAGGTTATGAAGTGTTGATAAGAACCCAATTCGAGAAAGACTCAAATCTCTTAAAAAGACATTAAAAGGAAAGGAAATACATTAAAGGAAAGGAAGAGTGGAAGAAGAAGATAAATGAAATAAAATTGAACTTTTTTTTTTGCCTTTTCATTTCATAAACATTAGCTTAAATACAATAACAAACCCTATGAGATGCTCAAAAAGCAAAAAAACACTTGTCCTCATAACATTGGTGGGCTTATAACTCAATAGTAATGCTTATCTTAATACTAAATTTGTAACGACCTGTTACCTTAAGCTGGTGATTAGTACTAATCCAAATCCTAATTATCGATGAAATTATCGGCGAGAAAATACACGAGATATATATATATTAGAAACTAAAAGTTGGTTTGAATTATATGGATCGTCGGATTGTTTCGAGAGGAGCGTAAGTGTTTGATGGTGTTAAAATTCGTGTAACTTTAGAGAGTGTCATTTTAAAATATTAACCACTTGATCGATCTCGAGATAGCGCAACGCGTATCTAAAAAAATCCATATATTTAAACTAAAACATCATACTTATCTCATTTGATCGATCGAAACAGAGAAAGAAATTGAGGGTTGAGTATTTTGATCATAGGAGATCATTCAGGGAGCTGAATCAACAAAGATTGAGGAACTTAAACGATTTGAAAGCCAGAGATCATCACTTTGGTACGTTTAGTTTTGTGTTTTTGAAGTTCAATTTGACACTAAGTGATGGAATATCTGTGAATTATGTTGTTTGTTGATTGGAAATAGTTTATTACCTCACTAGAGGTCCCCCCTAATGAATTTTGGGAGTCTTTGTTGTTGTTTAATGAATTTCTGGATGGAACAGTGGTTGCTGCCCTGTACTGTCGAGACAGTATAGGATGAAGCGTGTTTTACCTAGGAAATGAGGGCGTTTCCTTCATTAGTGAGGATGAACTTAGCTGCTGGAGCGCACTTCACCTACTGAGGGAGCGCGCTCCCAAAAAAAAAAACAAAAATATTGTTGTATTTTGATTGGAATTTTTGGATGACTTAGTAACAAAACTAAGGGTTTCTAAATATAGGGTATTGACCTATATTGATCACAAATGATTTGTGATAGATGTTGGATCCCCGGGAAAGCATGAGTGCCCAAAAAGTTAGAGAATTTGGAACGAAAACCTAAGCTGAGGTAAGTATGGATCCGCTTATTTATCAATGTTGTTTGACTATCTTAGTATATATAGTTCATGTAGTTTATGGACTGAATGGGGGACTATGTACATTGTGATGGTTTTAATAAATGAAAAACGGTGTTTACTGTGATTCACGAGAGTAAGTTCGTAAGACTGAGACCAGGTTATATAGGAGATGTGTTACCTTCCCAGCCTATATGTAACTTCCTACTCAGTTATATAGGTTGCATGGATTACATACTCACCAGATGGTTTCAGATAGAACCATTGAGCGTTAATGGATTGACTAGACAGCATATCGACCAATGTGTTGGTCTAACAATCGCATTAATAACGTCGGTGGGTGATCGACCCTAGTTTTATAAATAAAAGTGGAATCACAATGTAATAGTCATTGATATTTGATTTGCATCCATTATTTATTGAATTATATGCTTTCCATATTCTTGTTAGTTAACATTAGTGCTCATTGTTATTGCATAATGTTCTTGATTATTGTATGGAATGTTGATGGCTTTGTGAATCCTTACTTACTGAGCAAGTTGGAGCACTCACCCCAAATCTAATATTTCAGGTTCGCAACCTAGCACTTCAGCGAAGAGCAAAGAGAAGATTTATGAGTCTTATAATCTTCTCTATGATGTAATGAATCTTCTTGTACATATACACACTGTTTGATATATTTTGTTGTATATAAACATGGTTGGGAGGTTTATAAACAAGGTTTTGGATTTTGATAACCTCTTTATTTCTGTATATTGTTTAAATATCGAAAAGTTTTAATTTTCCGTTTTGTATACTTTGTATTGTTTATTCGATATCGATATACATGTTGAGTTTATCAGGTATTGATGGAGAGGTTGCTGGCTCTAGTTAAGTTTGGTTGGGTTACCGGGGCTTAATTAGGGTTTCAGACCGAGTATCCCCCTAATCGGGATATGAGATGCTACAAAATTACCCTTAATTAAGTTGATACTTATCAAATATATATGAATAAAAGTAGATGAATCAGTGGTATAGAAATGCTAACACCATCTAAATATAGTTCAAGATTTTTAAGAGTATATGTGTAAATATAATGTAAAATATATAAAAGTTAATTGGACCGGATCGTGGATTGGATCCGCAAATTGAAGAGTGCAGCCCGCAATTCAATCCAATCTTTGCGGATTGCAACTTCTGCAATCCAATCCGATTTAACAAATTCAAATTATGAATCAATTAGAGCTAAATTAACGGATTGGATCTAATTGGATCATCGGATTCGCGGATTTCATGAACATCCCGAACCATTACTTAGTGAAAACACGTATTCCAGAAGGCTTAAAAACTATAGAATACTAGGTGACTCATTTTTTTGTCTAGACCACTTAGTATCAGGACGTTTATATAATCAAATACTCTGGGCTTGAAGCAGGTCGACCTACTTAAAGGTAAAGATCTTCCAATGGTGGTTTCTACGTTTATGGAGTCTCGAACTCAAGACATTTTTCGGCTTTATTTGATTTGACTTTTGCTTTTAACATATGCTTTGATGATGTGGAAGTTCCTATGAAAAGCAAAAAACATGTAGGGAGATATATGCTTTAGAGAATTGCACTTATTGTAGTAGTTTTATGTAGTTTTGGTTGTCACATCAACGGTGGAGTTTACCCATGGGAGATAACTTGGAGGGGAGTTGAAATTCATCTTGTTTGGTTGCCCGACTTCCCTCCAAGTTATCTCCTAACTCGCACTTAAGAGTGATAGATATATCCCCCACTCCCTTCTAGTTAGGGGAGTTATATCTTGGGAGTTTGTAGACACAATTACCCTTCACTAATTACCTTTTATTACTCATTGATAAGTTGGTTTTTACATGCTTTTATTAGTCTATTTTAGTATATTTAATGTGGAAAGTTTCCAAAATATATATTTAATTATATTTATCGATCGTTTACAGGTGAAACAGAGTGCACAGTTGAATTCGTAGCAAAAAATACTCAAAATGGAGTATTTACATGCAGTGATCGGACACCGGATAGTTTGCCTCGAGTTACGCGTTGCACGGTGGATAGAATAAGAGACAACAGACCAAATGACACATGGAGTGACATAGTTAAGTCACTTGAGTTGAGCTGTTGTTGGATTGCCTCGAGATCCGCATTACACTTTCTCCTACAAGTACGCACGAGCTGTGCGATTTTCCTCCTTGCCACACCAGCAGCTACGTGGCACTTCTTCATTGGACCAACATGTCCACAGCGTGTCTTCACTCATCGCCTCAGCTGCTTAGGATACGCATCGGGATCTGTGCTGCCACACTTTCCCAAATTTTCGCACGATGTGTGCGAGCTTTACTCACCGCCTCCTTTGCTGCCACGCGTCATGTCCTCCATGCCCATCACGTCACACATCTTCCACCAGACAATCCGAATGCGCCACATCGCATAATAGCAGACGGGCCAATCGCGTCCTGCCACGTGTACGAAACCCATTTTCACCCCAAAAATAGTCCCTAGATGCTCCTCGGCTCACGTGTTACGAGACCAACCCCAAAATTAGTTTCTCTCACCTCTAGAGAGCAATTTTTAGTGGTTTTCCATATTAGGAACTAGGATATTCATACGGGAGTGGATATTGGAGCCGCCACACACAACTTTTCATACTTGGAGATTGTATAGATGATGTCCGGCTAGACCAATCTTCGCCTAGGTCGAAGGGGAAACAAGTGGGATTCATGATTCATGACATATACTATGTGAGATCTATGATTTTTATTTAATTTGATTTAATTTATCCTATTTCATTGTTGTTGCTTTTAAAGTATATGGTTTAGATCTAGGGTGTGTATGTGGCCAGTGCATGCTTTTAGGTGGACAACCTATAGTTATTTGGACCGATAATATCCATGTAATTGTACTTTTGGACCAATAAAGTGACGAACACTAACCCGTTTGCCGTAAACCTTTCGGTTTTTGAGTGTACAACAATTGAATCTAGGTTAAACCGGAAGCGGACGCGATTCGATTATTTAGGATTATTATTCCCACTGAACCAAGTTACTGCGGTTAGTGTGTTAAACTCGATTGGCGGATGTCTAGGGTTATACATTAATTAGGGAAGTAGTTAGTGGCGGACGTCCTGACTATCGAGATTAGGGGAATTATGAATTTCTGGCAGACGTCGATTTTCCATAGCTAATCTAGGAGAAATTGAATTAATAATTTTTTGGAATGATTGAGGACCATTAAATGCCATTGAATCTTGATTCTTGCTGTTGGAACCGTAGATTAGGGGATTTCTCTCATTGATATTATATTTTTTTTGCAAATTTTTATTTTTGCTAGTTTCGTTAATTGTTTCCTTGAACCTTCTGAAAACCCCTCATTTTTAGCTAACTTAGAGTAAAACTCTAGTCCTATGGATTCGACTCCGTATTTACCACTACTACACCTTTTGTGGTTGGTAACTCCATTACGGGTTATATTTGGCACGCACGACACGTGACCAAATTTTGGCGCCTTCGCCGGGGACTTAGTCCTTACTCTGAGTTTAGGTTTCATTTTTATCTTTTTTAAGTTTTATGCTACCACACCTCATTCGGTCAAAATCGACTGGTTCACTATTACCTTTCTATCCTGAACCAGAGAGAACATTTCATAGGTGGATTAGAGAGACTCAACTTAGGCAACAAGAAGGCCAAAATCCTTTGAACATGGTTGCAAATCGCCAAATCACTATGGGTCATGCCAATCAAGAGCTTCAAGCCCTTTTGGCGCAACAACCCCTCTGTATCAACTATCCGGATAATGCTGGAGACTTTGAGTTGAGGTCTGGGTTCATTCACCTCATACCATCCTTTCATGATGGCGAGAATGAAGGCCCCGTTACTTTCCCGAAGGAGTTTCAGACTAACTGCAAGTCAATGAAACCTTCCAATGCAGATGAGGACACGGTTAAGCTTAGATATTTTTCGTTTTGGCTTAAGGACAAAGCCAAGGAATGACTTTTCTACCTTCCGCTTGGATGTATTAACTCCAGGAATGAGATGAGAACCGCGTTTTTAAATGAATACTTCTTGAGGATAGAGTTGCTAAGCTCATCAAGGATATATGCACCATCAAAATGAAGTCGGGTGAATCATTTGGTGCATATTGGGATCGCTATAAGTGATTAGTTGCTAGCTGCCCGCAGCATGGCCAGTCTGAGAAGGCCATAGCCCATTTCTTTTATGTTGGCATGTCGCCCATAAAACAATGCATGATTGATAATGTGTGTGGAGGTCATATTCGAGATAAAACTCCGGCCCAAATAAAGCAACTGTGTAAGGATATCACACAACAGTCACGCCTTTATGGTGATATTGATGCTACTGCTTACCGAAGTCTAACTGCAAGGAGTGCCTCGAGTTCTACTGACCAAAAAATTGACCACCAGACCTCCATGATGGAACGTCTCATCTCCTCTAGCAAAGTGCAAGTTAAAGCTTGTGGCTTCTGTACTGCCACAAATCATGTAACTGATGAATGTCCTACTCTTTTGTAGGACAATCAACATGCCAATGCCATGGGTAATCAGTTCCAGGGGCCACCTAGAGTCCCATTTGGGAATACATACAATCACGCAACGGCGAGGAACAACCCGAACTTCAGTTACGGGCCTCAAAATCAGAATTATCAGACTTTCATCCCTAGAGGTCAACAATTGCCTACACCCTCCAATAATTCCTCTTCACTTGAGGATATGCTGAAAGCTTTCATGGGTCAACAAAACCAATTTATGAGTGAGATGACCCAATTCAAGGCTACCACAGAGAAATCCATCAGTGAAACCAAATCAGCGGTCCAAACTCTTCAAGTTCGAATGGACCAAATGACACAGCAGAATAGACGTCTCGAGGATAAGGGAAAGTTGCCTTCGCAACCTTACCCGAATGTTAACGCAGTTACACTCCGAAGTGGTAAAGAGCTGGAGGGACCCAAAAGGAATAATGGGTCATCTGATGCCAAAGACCAGGCAAATGAGGAAGAATACGAGTTAGTAGTGACTTCGTCTATCCCTAAACAGATAGTAACTACTCAAAAGGAAGCACCGCCCACATTCAAGTTCAAATCTCCTTTTCCACAACGACTCATCTTAGATAAGAAAAATGAGGAAGAGAAAGAAATTCTTGAGAACTTTCGGCGAGTGGAAATCAACATTCCACTCATTGATGCTCTAAAGCAAGTCCCTAGGTACGCAAAGTTTCTTAAGGAACTATGCACTAACAAAGAGGCAACGAAAAGTCCAAATGGGAGAAACCGTCATGGCTATCCAACATAAGAAGTTGCCTCCTAAATGCAAGGATCCTGAGATGTTCTTAGTATCTTGTGTTATAGGTGATGTAAGCATTCAGAGGGCTATGTGCAACCTTGACACTTCCATTAATGTCATGCCATTGTTTATTTATGAGACATTGCATGCAGACCCATTAGAGGAGACTGATATTATCATTCACTTGTCAGACCCGTGGGTGTTCTCGAGGACTTTCTAGTCCGAGTGAACGAGTTTATGTTTCCTGCTGACTTCTACGTGGTAGATACAAAGGAGGAACCATTCCCCAATGCTTCGTCAGTACTCCTTGGACGTCCGTTTTTGAAAACAAAGAAGACGAAGATAGATGTCGATGATGGATCTCTTAGCATGGAGTTTGATGGTGAAGTCATCAAGTTTAACATCTATGACACGATGCGATACCCAAGTGATGTGTCGTCTGTGATGTGTACCATGGACTGTGTGGATCCATTCGTTGAGCAGACCTTGCTCACGAGTGGAGATGATGAAGTTAAATAAGTGTTAAAGAATCATCTCGACACTACTCATATCTACAAGAGTGTTCAAACCCTCGATACTGATGTCGAGGTTTTAGAGTTGGATTCATTCCAACCCCTACCCCCAAGTGTCTGTTATTTGGAGTTGCCTACTTCTGACTCCGAACTTTCTCCCTTATTGGTTAAAGCTCCCACACTTGAGCTGAAGCCATTACCTGAACACCTAAAGCATATGTTTTTGGGTGAGAATGACACATTCCTTGTGATCATCTCGGCCAAACTTACACATTTGGAGGAAGAGAGACTCATTCGAGTACTCTAGGAGTTTAAACAGGCTATTGGGTGGACCATAGCGAATATCAAAGGTTTGAGCCCTTCCACTTGCATGCATCATATATGTCTATATGGAAGAGGGGTCAAAACCTATGAGAGAAGCCCATAGGAGGCTCAGTCCCCCTATGATGGATGTCGTAAAGAAGGAGATACTGAAGCTCCTTGATGCTGGCATGATTTACCCTATCTCTGATAGTAATGAGTAAGCCCTATCCAGGTGGTTCCTAAGAAAATGGGAGTCACGGTAGTCACTAATTCACATGGTGAGTTGGTTTCGACCCGCATTCAAAATGGATGGCGGGTATGCATTGACTACAAGAAGTTAAATGCTTCCACCAGGAAGGATCACTTCCCTCTTCCATTCATTGATCAGTTGTTGGAGAGACTAGCTGGTCATTCTCATTACTGTTGTCTTGACGGTTATTCCGATTTTCATCGATACCGGTAGCGCTCAAGACCAAGAAAAGACGACATTCACTTGTTCGTTTGACACTTTTGCCTATCGACGCATGCCTTTTAGGTTATGCAATGCACCTGCCACCCTTCAAAGGCGCATGGTGAATATCTTCTCAGATTTTGTTGAGCATTTCATTGAGGTCTTCATGGATGACTTTACTATTTACGGTGATTCATTCGATAGTTGTCTTATCAATCTAACAAAGGTACTCAACACGTGTATCGAGAAAAACCTGTTCGAACTATGGAAAATGTCATTTTATGGTGTACCAAGGTCTTATTTTGAGACATATTGTCTCAGCCAGGGGCGTAGATGTGGACCAAACTAAAACTGATGTTATCAAGAAACTTCCCTACCCTATGAACGTACGGTAGACCGATTTTTACCGTCGTTTCATCAAGGACTTTTCGAAGATCGCACAACCCCTATGTCATCTACTCCAAAAGGACGCACCATTTGAGTTTGATATGGCATGTAGGAGTGCATTTGATGCACTGAAAGACTCACTTACTAGAACACCAGTGATTCAGGCCCCTAATTGGGAGCTTCCATTTAAAATCATGTGTGATGCTAGTAATCATGCGAGTGGGTGTAGTTTTAGGGCAGAGAGTCGGGAGAGCTTCCCATGTTATTTACTATGCTTCTCGTACTCTAGACGCGACTCAGATGAACTACACCACCACTGAGAAGGAGCTCCTTCTGTTATCTTCGCACTTAAGAAGTTTCGACCTTATTTTTTGGGAAGCAACGTTATTATTTACTTTGATCACGCTGCCTTGAACTACCTGATGAGTAAAAAGGATGCCAAACCTAGGCTCATTAGATGGATACTCCTACTACGGGAGTTTGACATCACAATTAAAGATAAAAGTGGTGCAGAGAATCTAGTCACAAACCATCTCAGCAGGATTGAGAATGGTGAGCATCCTACCCCTCTTATGGATGATTTCCCTGACAAGTACATTTATGATGTTATGGAAGATCTCCTCTGGTACGCCGATTTGGTGAACTATATCACCTAGGGCGAGCATCTCCTCAACTTTCGAAGGCTCAGAAGAATAAAGTAAGGAGCGATGCTAAGTACTATGTATGGGATTACCCATACTTGGAAATTCTGCTTTGGCCAGGTTATTAGGCGTCGTGTTCCTCAGACTAAGAGTCACTCCATATTGGCTTTCTGTCATATTTACGCTTGCGATGAAAACTTTGGTCCCCGTAGGACAGCTAGGAAAGTTCTTGAGAGTGGATTTTATTGGCCCACCATTTTTCATGATTCATACATGTTTACCAAGACTTGTCCCAACTGTCAGAAAACTGGTAACCTTGGTCATCAGGACCAAATGCCACTTACCTCGATTCATATTTGTGAGATATTTGACGTATGAGGTATATACTTCATGAGAGCGTTTCCAATGTCCTTTGGTAATGTTTACACACTCTTGGCAGTGGACTACGTGTCTAAGTGGGTTGAAGCTAAGGCTACACGCACTAACGACTTTAAAGTGGTATGTGAATTCCTCAAATCGAGGATTTTCATAACATTTGGTACCCCACATGCCCTAATCAGTGATAAAGGCACTCACTTCTGCAATCGTATGGTTGAAGGTCTTCTGAGGAGGTACAATGTCACTCATCGAATATCTACAACATATCATCCTCAAACGAGTGGCCAGGCAGAGGTCTCTAATAGAGAGATCAAATCCATCTTGAAAAAGACGGTGAATCCTATTCGTAAAGATTGTAGTACACATCTTGATGATGCGGTTTGGGCTTACCGTTTCCAGTGTCATTTGGTAATGTTTACATACTATTGGCAGTGGATTACGTGTCTAAGTGGGTTGAAGCTAAGGCTACACGCACTAATGACTCTAAAGTGGTATGTGAATTCCTTAAATCGAGGATTTTCACAACATTTGGTACCCCACGTGCCCTGATCAGTGATGAAGGCACCCACTTCTGCAACCGTATGATTGAAAGTCTTCTGAGGAGGTACGATGTCATTCATAGAACGTCTACAGCGTATCATCCCCAAACGAGTGGCCAGGCAGAGGTCTCTAACAGGGAGGTCAAATCCATCTTGGAAAAGACGATGAATCATACTCGTAAAGATTGGAGTACACATCATGATGATGCGGTTTTGGCTTACCGAACGACATTTAAAACGCCAATTGGGATGTCCCCATATCTCCTTGTGTTTGGTAAAGCTTGCCACCTGCCAGTCGAGCTCAAGCATAAATCCTACTGGGCTGTGAAACAACTTAATATGAAGCTCGATGAAGTAGGAAAAGAGAGAAAGCTCACTCTCCAAGAATTGAAGGAAATCAGGAACGACGCGTATAAAAGTGCGCGGATTTATAAAGAAAAAAATGAAAGTGTTCCATGATAGCAATCTCTCTAGGAAATCTTTTCGAGTTGGTCAGAAAGTGCTTTTATTTCAATCACGTCTTAAGATTTTTGCAGGTAAGCTGAGATCGAGGTGGACAAGACCGTGTGTTGTGATTGCAGTGTATGATCACGGTGCAGTGAAGATTCAGAGTTTGGAGACTGGTAATGCTTTTAAAGTGAACGGTCACAGATTAAAGATCTTCTATGAAGACTTCCCGAGCCATAATGTGGAGGTCGTCTCACTTGCAACGTCAGTCTACACTGATTGATAGACTCAGACCAAGTTGATCCAACGACTTTAACCAAAAGCGCTACTAGGAGGCAGCCCAAATTTTGACAAGTATTATTTTGTTTATTCATTTTAGTATTTTTTATCATTATGCATGAACTTGTATCATTTCCTTCATCTTATATCTATCATGTTCTTTCACCATCTTGTTTGTTTTCTATGTGTCGGCCCCTTGACTTGTTTTGAACCTCGGGAATAAGGTTCGGAATAAGTTTGGGGGTATTTTAGGGATTGTGGATTGTGTTGGATGGATTTTCTTGCTAAACGCCGCAGGTATGATCGTTAAATTTTTTGAAATTATGCGATTATCGAATGGTAATGGTGGTTTTTATATCATTTCTTCAATTTCTTTCATTTCTTGTCCATTCATACTTTTCTCTCATTTCATTAGGATTTGATACATTTTCATGCATGTATTTAGCATAGTTTTTATTTTTTATTTTTTATTTTTATTTTAGTTATTAAAAGTCACCCAAAACTTTGTTCTTGCTTTTGATTGTGGATGAGTAAATTACAGTTGCCTTTTTGACTTGAAACTTAGAGAAAAGTAGGAGAAACACTCAATCGAGACCGTAGCTCAATATTTTTATGATTTCATGATTAGGGACTTAGTTTATGGTTGGAGTTTGTGCTAGATAACGAAAGGGAGTAGGCGGTCAAACTTATGCAAGTATTTATATTTTGGCCCACATTAGGAGATTTGCTTGATTATAGTGAAAGTGAGAAGGGCTAACATGAGTTTTTCTAAAAAAATAGAGAGTCCCGCAGGTTTTCATAGGAAATGGAGCAGAGAATTATGTGGTGGAAAAAGTTAGAAAAGGGGTCCACAGGAAATGTAGCAGGGATCATACTACTTGAAAGAAAAATCGAGGAAAAATAGAGAAAATAAGATGAATAAAGGTGGAAGTTGTGAAACTCTTCAAATAAAAGATTTAGCTCGAGTGGTTTCACTTGATTAAGTGAGATTTTAAACTTGCGTGCTTGAATGTATAGACTAAGAAAACTCATGTGTAGTTGATGGCCTTTGTCTCGACCGGATCTATGTCTTTAAAATGTGATCTTAATTGTGTTTGAGTTGCGAGTCTTGACATATCATAACTCCGAGATTTTCTGAGTTTGCTTGTTAATTTGGTGGCTATGTAAATCAAAGGGACTCCATGAATTTTGAATCGGGTATAGATATATTTTATGTTGTCATTTACACCTTTGCTCGAGACGTGCAAAGTCCAAGTTTGGGGGTATTTGATAAGTTGGTTTTTACATGCTTTTATTAGTCTATTTTAGTATATTTAATGTGGAAAGTTTCCAAAATATATATTTAATTATATTTATCGGTCGTTTTTAGAGAAACGGAGTGCGCGGTTGAACTCGTAACGAAAAAATACTCAAAATTGAGTATTTACATGCAATGATCAGACACTAGACAGTTTGCCTCGACTTATGCGTTACGCGATGGGTAGAATAAGAGACAACATACCAAATGACGCAAGGAGTGTCACAGTTAAGTTACTTGAGTTGAGCTGCTGTTGGATTGCCTCGAGATCCGCATTACACTTTGTCCCACAAGTACGCACGAGTTGTGCGATTTTCCTCCACGCCACACCCGCCACCACGTGGCACTCCCTCATTGGACCAGCATGTCCACAGCGTGTCTTCACCCCTCGCCTCAACTGCTTAGGATACGCCTCGAGATCCGTGCTGCCACACTCTCCCAGATTCTCGCACGATGTGTGCGAGCTTCACTCACCACCTCCTGTGCTGCCACACGTCACGTCCTCCATGCCCAGCACGTCACACAGCTGCCGCTAGCCAATCCGAATGCGCCACATCAGCGCATAACAACAGAGGATCAATCATTTGCTGCCACGTGTACGAAACTCATTTTCACCCCAAAAATAGTCCCTAGATGCTCATTGACCAACCCCCAAAATTAGTTTCTCTCACCTCCAGAGAGCAATTTTTAGTGGTTTTTCATATTAGGAACTAGGGTATTCATACGGGGAGTGGACATTGGAGCTGCCACACACAACTTTTCATACTTGGAGATTGTAGAGATGATGTCCTGCTAGACCAATATTCGCCTAGGTTGAAGGATAAACAAGTGGGATTCATGATTCATGACATATACTATGTGAGATCTATGATTTTTATATAATTTGATTTAATTTCTCATATTTCATTGTTGTTGCTTTTAAAGTATATGGTTTAGATCTAGGGTGTGTATGTGGTCAGTGCATGCTTTTAGGTGGACAACCTATAGTTATTTGGACCGATAGTATCAGTGTAATTGTACTTTTGCACCAATAAAGTGACGAACACTCACCCGTTTGTTGTAAAACCCTTTCGGTTCTTCAGTGTACAACAATTGAATCTAGGTTAAATCGGAAGCGGACGTGATTCGATTATTTAGGATTAGTATTCCCACGGAACCAAATTACTGCGGTTAACCGATTGGCGGATGTCTAGGGTTATACATTAATTACGGAAGTAGTAAGTGGCAGACGTCCTGACTATCGAGATTAGGGGAATTATGAATTTCTAGCGGACGTCGATTTTCCATAGCTAATCTATGAGAAATTGAATTAATAACTTTTTGGAATGATTGAGGACCATTAAATGCCATTGGATCTTGATTCTTGCTTGTGGAACCGTAGACTTAGGTGATTTCTCTCATTGATATTATATTTTTTTTGCGAACTTTTTGTTTTTGCTAGTTTAGTTAATTGTTTCCTTGAACTTTCTGAAAACCGCCAATTTTTAGTTAACTTAGAGTAAAACTCAAGTCCAGTGGATTCGACCCGTATTTACCACTATTACACCTTTGTGGTTGGTAACTCCATTGCGGATTATATTTGACACGCACGACACTTGACCACTCACAGCCATCTAGTTTGTTTGATGGGTATTTATGTCAATTCATATATTTTATTATTTAAAAATTTGCAAACTTTCATGCAAGTTTAAAGTTGAACCAAATATGAAAATATGATACTTAACTCCGCTTGCACTGTAAGTTGACAAAAATGGACCAAACGAAGCCAAAATACAATCAAACGGTATAAAAAGCTGCTTATTGAGTGACGCGTCAGTGATAAGCAAAAGAATAAGCTGTACCAAATAGGGCCCTTATGATGTAGGTGTGCACGTCAAACCACTCCAGCGCACCAGCCGTTGGTTCTAAGTGACATTCTTTTGCCACACTGTGGTTGGTTATCCATTGGACACACATTAAAATTAGGGCGGCATGCGCTAGAGGCACCTCAATTTGTTTTTAGGGCAAGTCAATATTATATATATTAATTTTACGTGAGGCACTATCTCAATTAATGTGTGCGATAACGATTAGGATATTTATACAATCAACAGAGTATAGAGAAATAAATTAACTGCATGCTTATTGAACGATCGGTACATATAATTGTACAACATGGTGCAAGAGTGCAACAATATCTTAAAACTATATATAGCTAACAATAATATGCATGCGTGCAATATATACTTGTACAGTCCGCAAGTATCAAGAACAAATTAATTTAACGCGCGCCTCATACATAATTCCATTCGAACAGTCGGAAATAGTCTTGCTTTTTGTAGTCAAAGAAATAAATACCATCAGCTCTTGAAGACCACAAGCAGTGTTTGTCACATTTTACGGATTTACTATAAACTTCAAAAGATTGCCATCGCCTTTTGCGATCGCCGCCCAACCAATTCAAGTTGCACCAGAACATTGTCGTTCGAAAAAAGTCGTCGCTAAAGGTCCAATTATACTCATCATTGTACCTCACCTCCTTCCATCCAAGATCGTCGTCTCCAGATTTACAGTGCAGGTTCAAAGGAGTACCTGGCCATAAATTGTTGATCATATGTATATGCATCTTAGGATGAATAGTCCATGCCATTGCGGAGTTGATGAGTGCTACAAGAAGCAAGAGAGCAAGTATGAAGGCATGACGTTTGGCCATTGGTACTACTTTTGTGTTTGAAATATTTTTAGCAAAATCAAAGCCTCGGTCGGGTATTTATATGTATGTTGTATGCTATATAGAGTGACAAAATATGTAGTTGTTATTACATATTAAATATAGCCAGATAGGAACGTATACTTGTACGATGTACTTAAAGGATAGGCTTAATTGGTATGAGATTCAAATGATGAATACACATATCAAAGGTTCAATTGCAACTAATAAAAATCAATTTGGGATTTCTTTCTTTTAAGGTACATGACAACACTATCTTGATAAGAACACATTTAAAACTTGAGAGATGCTACAATAACAACATTATGATGTATCTCGAGTTGCGTGCATATCTAGATGCATTGCACGGTGGTGGCGAAGCGTTGTGCCAGCGTGGTTTGCAAATGTCGTGCGAAACGTTATGGGCCACGTACAATTGTTTGCTATTGCAACTCAGCCCACGTTAAAAAAGCCCAGGTTTGATCCATAACAAGCCAATAAGGCCCACTACACGAACTTAATTCGGTTCAATCATCGATCACTCGCTAAAACAGTGTGCAAGCGTCAACAACTAGTTGGTTGATCGGTAACGGGTGAGAGACTCGTTGCCATTACGTGACTGCCCCAGTTCCCCACAAATTGTGCCCCACTCAGCCTAAGCCTACATGGACCCTTGAGTCAGCCTGCGCGAGGTCAACGCAAGCTTAGTCAGCATTCCAATCCATCATTATCGATTAATTCATAATTGTAAGTTGAGTTATTAATGTTTTTGCAAGTTCTTCAAGTTAGCAGAATCAATTGATAACTTAAATAACTTAACATATAAAAAAATAAAAAGTCGGACAACCTATGTGTGGAACCCTCTATATATATATCAAACCTGTATATCAAGTGAGTAGTATAGAAAGTGTGCAAAAGTGATATACAAGTCCTAAGTATCTCTCAACCCATCAAAATATTCCTAGTGTTACAAAAACAATATATATATATATATGGAATACATAAAGCCAAAAAACTATAAAAATGAGTAAGGGAGGGCCGCTTCGATGTCCTTAGAGTAAATCGCCAAGTGTCGGCGCCTTACCTTTCCTTGACTGCGGATCTATACTCGGTCAAACACAAGAATGACGAATCCTGTAAGTAAAAACCAGTAGGATCTAAACAGTACTTCAAAATAAATAAAACAGTCTAAAATTCATACAGATGAAAGAAAACTATAAGGAATGCATGATAATAAGACTGAATAATGAAAGTACAACGAGAAATGAGTGTCAAAAGAAGCAATAGAGAGGTGCCCAAGTAGTACAAGACCACCGAGTGCGGGTGTCATAGGGTCGGGGTCATAGAGTCGCGACAACACCAAACCGACTCAGGTCCTAGGACGCGGCAGCGCTTCCTGTACCTAGACCGTCGCAAATGAGGGATATCAATGATGCCTCGGATAAAACACATCTCATCCCAATCAAACAATCCAGTGAATCGAGGTCATGGCTCCGGTAGCTAGCTGACAACCACTCCATCAGAGACACATTCTTGACTCACTTGGCTGTCACGGCCCAAATCTCTAACCCCCGTTTTAATTCCTTAATCAGGATCGTCGACCCTTGACGTGGGACCTACACTGTGATACGTGCACCGACCGAGGCACGTGGCCGAGGTATATCGTATTTTTGTATTGATGTGTGCCTAGTGCTATGTATTGTGTAGACTTACTAAGTCGGTTTGTATATACAGTTGTAGTCGTCGAGACGAGAGCGGGGACACGCCTCGAGTAGCGTGCGAGCCGAGGAACCGGGTAGTTAGAATTTTGGTAAGTCTTATTTAATACTAGTATGAAATAAGGAATTACTTATAATCCTATGGTTGTGTTTGTTAATGTAAATCAAATTAAAGGCCTATAGTTGAGTAAATTAAATGGAAAGCATATGATTGGTCTAAAGATACACATTGGCACATCTAGGAACTAGGTGAGTAATGAAATGGTGTGACTTGAGGTTGAGATAGTGGGATATATGACAAGAGGTGGACCATTAGATGTTCCTCGGGATACATAAATCCATAGATATCAATAAGAAGGAACATCACCTTAATATATAATATTAGTGATCAAACAACATGCAAACCAAATCACTCATTCATTTTTGCTGGAGAAGAAGAAGGAATTGCTGGAGAGGAGTGAATCATCATGGTGTTGAAGGAATCCATGGGAGTTGGTGAGAAATTCTCAAGCTAGGGTGCTACATCAACTAGGTACACATCCTTTTAGTTGAAATTAGAACAAGTTCTGATTTTATGCTAATTTCAGATGGTAGATGAGTGAGTGTTTGCAATTGATTTATATATTTAGATTCCTCATTTCAAGCTAATAATCCAGCTATATTGAAGTTCTTAATTTGGTTTTGAAATCATAAATATATGAATTTTTGAAGTTGCAACACCAAAACTAGAATTCTGCATGTTGTATTAGGAATCAACCTGGGTAATTTGGTCATAATCTGCCCATTTTAGATCCAAATTGATCCAAACTAGTGGCATTTGAAAGCTTATTTAAAGTGGAATAACTTTGCTTAACTGAAGGTATTTTGATTCAAATGTTTTTGTCCAAACATGCTCTACAAATATGTACTGGAATTAAAAATGAAAGTTTTGAAACTAAACTTGTTAAGGGCATAACTCCCTAACTACTTATCCAAATGAGCTTAGTATGTTGTATTTGGGTATATTTTCTTACTTGTGATCAAAAATCACATTTTAGGAACTATAGATTGGGAGAAATAGATTTTCTAAGTCCGCTGGTCGGATTAAATCTCAATTAGACCTATGTTTAGTAAAATCATGATATCTCTTTCATTTTACGTCAGAATTTTGTAAACTAAACCTTTCCTGAAAGCTAAGAGAGAGAAAAACAATAATTGTACTCATGGAGGATTTGGATATTTCGACCCTTTCATGCCTAAAAGTGCGTTAAGATGTAGGATTGAAATTGAAACTTAATTTAGTCTTTAGGGGCTGATTTAGGAAGATTGATTTAAAGTCTATTGAACCAATTTGAATACACAATAAACACCACTAAATTGAGCTTAAACCCAATATATTTGAACTAATGAGACACCAAACTCAGGAACCTAGGAAAAGGGTACGGGAGAGCGAATTCAAGATTTGGAGTATCGGGAGGCCAGTAAAGCTAGGACTTTACTTTGTTGTTGTGAGTATACCCAATGACAACTTTACTTGGCATTTCATTTCTATTAATTGTTGTCATTGCATAGTCATTTTGACTATTTTGCCTTTGTATTCTTATATCATGTGTTCTTTGTGTCTATGCTCACTTGATGAGTCTAGTTTGCATGATATCCATTCATTTGATTTGATTCATTGATTCAATCCCATGCTACGTCTATTCTTGTTGTTTTAAATGTGAATTGAATGATAAATAGCATGCTATTAGGCTAGTGAATATCTTATAAATGTTTAAGAGGACTTGTATTCCTTATTTGTTTAGGTGTGTAGATGTGCCTATGCCTTGACAATCCATACTTGGTATTTCTTGAAATTTTAAAAAAGTAGTTTTTGCATTTAGGTCCCGTACTCGATCGAGGTGTGCGCGACTCACGGGGTTAGAGTCCTTGGGGATGTCGGCACATGTTACTTGACACTGTATAACACCCGGGGTTAGAGTCCCTGAGGTGGTCTATAGACCGGGGTTAGAGTCCCTGGTAACACTTGGGTTAGAGTCCCTTATGCTATATGATTATTGGGTCGGAGTGACATGTTTCACTGCCGACCGGACCTAAATCACCACTACTTAGCCTAGTGTCAGTATCACTTGTTTAACTCTGGTATTTACTCGCATATGGTTTATTTTCCAGTTTTCCTATTTATATGCTTTTAAATACCATTTGAATATTTGGAAATGCAAATTAAACTTGTCATCGGGGATTACTGTTTTATTCTTGTACTCACCGTCCTTTTTATGACGGTGGGTGCAGAGCCGTCTACCAAAGATGCTTGGGACAAGGAGAAGATCGGCAATTATCCCCGAGCCGCGCGCTCATCGCATCGATTGTAGGTCTTCTTTTGGTATTTTGATTGTATATGTTATATGTCTTCCAGATACTATTTGGGGTTGTATATTGGGTTGAGCGTTAGTTTCCCGACTTGACTTAGACTATTTTACTATTTCAATGCATTTTGAGGACTTTATATATGTGATGTCATTTCCTGGTTTTCCACACTTAGGAGTTTATAAACGGTTTCCGCATAAGTTACTAATTGCTTCCGCATAATCAATAAGACTTCGGTTAATTAATTAATTTAATAAAAAGTTTTAATTAACTCTAAATTTTATAAACTAGTAGGACTAGTGTATTACTTATCCTGAACACGAGAAAAGAGGCGTCTAAGTTGTAAAGGCTGATTAATACGTAGTTAAGTCCTCGCGTGGATATGATTAGGGCTTAATTACGGGATTAGGCCAGGCGGTGCCCTAGATTAGGAGAGGGGCCGTCACATTGGCCCTGGAAATTAATTTATACAAGTAAATTAATTCATTTGTCTTTAGGCCTAATCACCTTTGTTTCACAACTTAGGCATATTAGATAAATAGAATTGGCTTACTTTATTTATTTGACTTAGGTACTTAAGTATTTCTAATTAATACCTAAGTTATTATCTAACTCAATGTTGTACTCAAATTTCTAATTCTCAAATAACTTATTCTTAGCTAATGAATATGCCCTCCATTTATACACCATTTCTTTTATTAATGCACATTATTATTATAATTATTATTTTCATTCTTCTTAGCCATATTCATATCAAGGTTTCAATACATTTGGGCCAACCGTACAATGAGTTGTAGCCATTAATTTGGATCAACCTTAAACATTCAAGGAAGCTATATATGAATTTAATTGATCAATATACATATGTGTGTGTTGTTGATTAATTAAAGGGGATGCAAGCAAGATTAGGGAAGTGTGAGTATGAAGAAGAAGTAGCTTGCATGAATAAGATCATCATAAAAAAAGAAACTAATCAATAGGAATCATAGCATGGATAAGAATTCATATAGGAGAAAGTATGAAGGAGAAGGTGTAGAACATGCCTTGAGACCATATGAATTTTTAACTCTTTGTTGTCTTCAAGATTTCTCCAACTCAATTAATGGTGGGATTCCTTCCAATTTCCACTCTAGAGCTCTTAGAAATAAATTTGAGTTAAGTCCCTAATGACTTCTACGCCTTTATACATTTATTTGTAATTCATTAGTGATGGGTTAATTAAGCTAACTTAGCTTAATTAAGTCTTAAATCAAAGCTCTCCATCTCATTTCTACATATGCCAAGTGTCCTACAAAGTTTAAAATGACAATTTTGCCTTAATTCATCTATGTATTTTCCATGCAACCAAGACATTTATATAGATTAAATGACCTTATTTTTTTAACATATTTACCAAGCATACCATAGGCCTTTCAATTTAATATTGGTTCCTTAATATGAATAAAGGAGAATTTTACATTAATTTCAATCTTCCATAGTACGCCTCTCGAGGTACATCGTATGCCTTATTTCATTTCTACACTATAATCATAAGTTACTTAGATGTGCATCGTAATGGTATAGTAACGTGGTAATCTAAATAAAAATTTCAACTTATGTTTTTTTTTTTTTTAATAAAATAGCATTATAGTCCTACAACTATTTTTTGTCATATCTTATCGCCTACTCGTACCTGGGTACCCATAATATACACACATATCAACCATTAAACATTACTCGTATTTCGACGCTTGGACCAATAATTAACTGAAATTCGACATTTCTTAGTATAAAATAAATACTACACTCACCATACACAAAAAATATACCGCAGCGTCGACTCCCGATGATTGACTAAGTACGTCACGTCAGATAAAGTTCCCGTCAGAGTCCTGTAGTGACACGTGGCACGAGTTAGAATATTCAGGTCGTTACACCTTAGGCGATGTCTTGAGTTCAAATTTTGTGGATTGGGTTATGAATGTATATATGAGGCTCGACCGTGCCCGAGCATGGAAACACACGAAGAAAAAAAAAAGAGAGAGAGAGAACACTGCCAAAGCAAAATAGAATTAATGTACAGTGACATCCGCCTTTAATTTTAGGCCTGAACCCGTTTAGGCCGGACCCATGAACACCTCTATATATGTGTGCAATCCTAGAGTCTAATATATGCTGAGTCATTTTCATAAATACATACTCAAATTACAACTTAATTACTTCGTCCTCATCCATTAACAATTTAGTGGCTTGTAATATATGCTGAGTCATTTTCATAAATACATACTCAAATTGAGCTCATAATAGAGATTCCTTCCTGTTTTGTTCTCAATCAAATAATCAATGACACATTTGTTTCCAAATTCTCAGATCCTCTTCATTATTTCCTAGTACAACAATTTATAGAAATTAATTATATATATATATATATATATATATATATATATATAGAACATATCATCATCGTCTTTTTAAAGTGATTGATCGATAAAAGGATGAGGAATCTGCAAAGTTATGCCACGATACTAATAACAGCAGCAGCAGTACTTGTTTTTGCGACGAGTAACGTAGTTGAGGGGTTCCATATAAACCAAAAGGTGCACGACCATGTGTACAACAACATCACATTGTATGCGAGGTTGGACGTGCACTGTAAATCAAAACAAGATGATCTTGGACTCCAATGGGTTGGGTTTGAGCAAGAGTACATTTTCACTTTCCACCCCAACATTCAAGAGACCACTCTCTTTTGGTGCAACTTGTCTTGGGAGGACCCTGACACTGGCCGTGTCTACTCACAAGGCATTAAAGCTTTCATCCCTGGAAAGTGCTTGACTCACTGCTATTGGCTTGCTAAGAGTGATGGCATATATTTTGCTAAGGATGATGGGCCGCAGGACTACAAGTGGGCTTATCCATGGAATTGATGATAAATTATTAGTCCAACATAGTACGTATTAGAAGGGATATATTAATGTTTCATTTTTCAGAATAATAAAGCAAAAATGCTAGATTACATCAATCGGTGTACATCAATTATTATTATGTATAAGCTAGCCATTTTTGTGTTGTCCTAGATGTGTTCTGAATCTTGCGCCATTATTTGGATCGAGGAGCATCTGTTGGTGGATGTACCGATTGATGCGATTATAGCAAATCTTTTAAAATAATATCTGTTCCTGCTGGTTTCTACTTGTTTAACCTTTTTTTTTTTTTTTTTAACGTCATGAGACCTCTATGTAAACCTTGTCTTTTTTGGCAAGTGATACCCGGTTCATCTGAGATGCTTTGGCACTAACTTAATGTTTTAGAATTATAGATTATAATAAAACTTTTATATGGTTTAATTTGGTTCTCCAATTGATCTCTTGATATTACGATACATACATATATATATTATTTTTTATATACGACAACTACAAAAGAGCCACAATCGATCTTAGATTAATTCGAGTCGGTTACATGAATCAAACTCTTCCACTGTATCATTCTTTTATTTTTTTGGTACGTAAATGTGCAGTTCATTGATTTTTTTAAAATTTATGCATAAATTTTGATATATATATATATATCAAAATTATTTTTCGTCAACACAAATATAGATCAAATTTATTTTGTTTGGTGAGATAATGAGAGAGATAGATCTTTTCACTTTTCAAATTTTCGCCGGTAGAGATTTTTTTTCGATTTTATTTATGAGAAACACAACGTTTCAGGCTTTTATCTATATAATAAGAAAAGTATTGTATATACTATATAATAAATAAAGTCTCCTTTCCTCAAAAAAGCCTAGTATAGGTGGGGCCGTAGCGAGCCAAGGCTTTGAAAACTCACTTTGGATACTCACTTTGGGCATTTAGTGGGCCTAAATAGATGTTCCTTCATGTGATACACTTCGAGGAATGTGAACGCACATCTCAAGGTGTTTACGCACACACCTCGAAGTGTATCGCACGACTGAACACCACTTGAGCCCACTAAGTGCTCAAAGTAGGTGTCCAAAGTGAGTTACTCTAACATCTCCTTTTTTGAAATCCAAATTCTATCCACATTGGGCTAGTCGGGGGATGGTGGCATGGCGCCAATGCCAAAGCCTACCAACATGTACTGTAAAAAAAAGCGTAAGCTAGGTCTGTAATTTCTTTTATGAAAAAGAATACATATTTTTTTTTTTGTCAAAATAATCTTTTGTTTGAATCGCATTTGAGTTTTTTTAATTTAGTTTGGTAACATGGCTTAAGGTTCTATTTGACATGCGCAAACTAGCTTATCAGCTAGCTTATAAGTTGAATTATAAGCTGCTTTGTAAAATAAGTTACGTATAGTAAGTAGATGATTTCTTAAACCTAGATGAAACGCTGAGTTTTTAAACGCTAGTACTAATAGCGTTTCAAATAAAAAACGTCATTTAGCATTTTTTGTTCCACTTTTACCAAAAAACGTCATTTAGCATTTTTTGTTCCACTTTTACCCTTACGTGGGTGTGATTCGTGTGAAACGATTTTGGTGCCGTACCATTTCCGTCCATACTCCGAACTTCCATAGTAATGTGATGGATGCGTTAATTAATACACAAACCACTTCATCAAGTTTATTTTTTTAATTTTTATTTTGTTACAAACTTTATTAAGGAGTTTGGAATTAAACTGTTGCACAACTATGTGAAGAAATTGCTGTCTCATTGATATTATATATATATTTATACGTAATTTATTTATTTTAGGTAATAGTACGTAAATATTAATATAATTTATTTATGTCATAGTATATATTATTCATTTTTAATATTTTTTTACATATAATGTATTTATATTTATAATATATCCTTTTATGTCATTTTACATTTCTCAACCACTCCATGAGCTATTCTTCCATACAATTTTTAGTTGATCAGCTATCTTATCAGCTTTCCGCTATCAGCTAGTAGATTATCAGCTGTCGGCTAAATTATCAGCTATCAGCTAGCACTAAAAAAAAAAAAACCAAATCAACAACAAACTAATATGATGCTGAATTGGTACGGTTCTGTTGCTAAGCCACTCTGCAACGAATCAGCGACAGATAGTAGCTGTTGCTAAACTTTTTGTTACTGATGTAACTCAGCGACATATTTAGTGTATGTTGTTTGTTCAAATGATGATTTGTGACAAACGTATGTCATTGAACAACAGAATAGAACTGTCTCTCTTGTTGATCAAGTCCATCAAGAAATATGTGTCTCATTTGCAAATTTGTTGCTATTTAGCAACAAACACGGTCTGTCGCTGATTTGCCTAGTCAGCAAAGACGCGTCTTTATCATTGATCTGTTGTTGTTCAAATGAATGAATTTGTCTGTCGCATTGATTGTGCCTTGATCAGGAAAAAGACGCTGTCTATCGCAATTCTGTTGCTATTCAGCGACAGACAGCGTCATCTGTCGTGAGCCTCATGACAAATTAGCGACAATATTTAGTATTTGTCGCTAATTGTCGAATGGTAATTTTCAAAAACAAATTATAAACAGTAAATAGTAAAATGAAAAGCTGCGGTAAAATCTGCAAAAACAAATTAAAAGCTACTAATAATACCAAAAATGGAAAGATGTATGTATATTATCAAAATTTGACAAACAATGTCTAGAAAAGGATGAGATTAACATTTCATAATTAATTAGTACTATACTATATAGTACTAAATGAACATTATTCAACAAAATACAAACAACTACACAAGCTGGCTACACAAATTTACATATATACAATGTTTACAAAACACTCTATAACATTCTTTCACCGATACATATATAGGAACTATACAAATTCTTTAGCTAGCAGAGCGTATCCCATCCAAATCCTGAAAATTAAAAGGAACTTGAACAATATTCGACATGCAACCAAAATATTCCAACACAAATTAAAATAACATCACATCCAATTAAAGTGAAATTGAAGACTATAAATACTCTTCTTAAGCAATTTGAGATAATGTAGGCTACTTATTTAAAAAGTATAGTTGAATCTCAACTTAAAAGGCTAGGTTAAGGTTTAATATAGTCGGATTTGTCCCTAATCTAGCTTTGATCAATGTAATAAGTAAACTATAAAGCAAAATCATTCGAATAGAATCAAAGAGAGTTGTAAGATTAAAAAGAGAAGACAAGGAAAAGAAAAAAAGAAGCCAAGTACAAGATAGTGCACTATTTCAATCAAATATAAGGTCTAGTGTGGCTTTTAGCAAAACTCATTCTAACACAAAAAGTGCATTCATTGAGAATCCAATCTTTTCAATATTGGAACATACGAGGACAGTGAGACATCTAAATGTATATTGAAGTAAAAACGTGCTCATGCAGTCTTGCATACTGAGCCAACTTTGTTTCATGAAAGATTATTGATAAGCACATGTGCTTTGGTTCCCCTGTTCCTTGTATAGTAAGACCAATATTTGAGTTTTTTCACTTTCCACTTTCAATGGCAAAATCACTTTTAACTTGCACTAGTTTACATCAAATTATTGTTGTTTGCAATCCAATATCATGAATTGCTCCAACTTCAAGATTTCCTAGATTAAGTTTAATTCCAACACAACTTATTCACAAAGTATAGTACTATTTCAAGAAATTAATGTCTCCACTTTTTGTAATGAAGTCTTAGCTAAGGTTTCTTGATTAGATTCATAAGTCAAACTAGCTAGTAAAAACTTATGACACCAACAAATGTTAACTCTAACAAAAACTGCCTATAAAGAATTTTGCATGAAAAAACATATAGTGACATTATTATTTAACACAATCACTTGGTCTCTGTAAAACCAAAATACACTCTCAATCAACCCCCATTCTCCAAAACATTAAATGCAGAAAAATAAACATAAAATTCAACATGAGAGTTGTAAAGTAATTATATCTTACCCAACAAAATCAAAGAATCCTTGTCAACTCCTTCTCTATAAGCAACACCAATATCAAATGCCACCGCTGCACATACCTGCAAATGAAGAATCACATCGACTACATTAGAAGGGAAAAATGTGAAGATATACATTGACTCGTAATTAAAAACTCACCATAAAAAAGATAGAACATTCAATCACTATTGTCGTGGCGATGGTCGCGGAGGCGGCATAAGTTGCGACATAAACTCATCATGATCATCCAAAAGATGATGTCTATCATCAGGCATCATTCTATGTGGATCGGTCCAATGTCCAGGCTGGTGGTCATCCAGGTGCGCAGACGGAGAATGTGCTATGTCGGTCGTCAAATGACTAGGCTGGTCGTCACTCTGAGGACCATAACGCTCTGTAACTGGTGATAGTGGAGTCCGCGGTGTCGGAGGCACGTGGGGCCTAATACCAAGGTGTTGCATCAACAATGCCTCCATACGTGCTAAACGGTCCTGCATCTCTCGATTTTCTTCTTGGCATTCCATCTTGTCCCTCTGCATTTGTTCTTGTCTTTCCATTCGCTCCTTCAGCAATGTTTCTTGCAACCTCTGGTGGTCTCGCTGGAGCTCTTCCAACTCATGAGGTCCATACGCTGGTCCTCGAGATAAGCTTGCTTCCCCTAAAGATATGCTGCGATGATAACCTTGTGACCCTAATCCGTGGACACGTCCCTTAACTTCTGGCACCACCTCAAGATAAACGTCATCCTCGTCAATCGATGTGTCGGGGGTCTGGGTGGACATATCCTCCAATCTCCGAGTGAGTTCAGCATGCATTAAATTAATAAACTAATAGTTAACTCTACTGTTTTCTTTTAAATTGATGTGCTACATGTGTTGTCTGGAACTATTTATATATATGCAATTCATATTACTTACATCAATCTTCGCGGATCTCTAATCGACGAAAGTTTGGCCGTCATGGCCATGGGTGTGGAGGTGTCGAAACATCTCCTTGCGTGTGGGACGACGTTTAAGCTTCTTCTCCTACATGCGAGTTCCAGGATTAGTAGTTTTTATTTCCGTTCATCTACATACAAAACTATTTTTGTATGTATACGTACCAACGTATCACCATGCTGTCTCGCGGATATACTTCCAGCGCTATGCAATGAAATATCAGTGTCCGGCCCTCCCACCTCGGACTTTTTGTTCGTGCTCATCTGCTCGGACTTCTTCTTGAATGCTTCATCTGTTGCTCGCATTCGTTTGTAATGCTCAAACACCTCATTTGTCAAGTAAATAGGTGTTATTCTCTTTTTCGCGATAAAATATATATTGCCCGTATACCGGATGGCTGTCTTCCGACACCACCCATTATATATCGCAAATGACATTTGCAAGTCCCAAGTGAAGAACACCTAAAGATGAACAAGTAATGGACACATTCTCATTTCTATAATCAGAAACTAGTTTCAATAAATTCACTTTGATGGTTGATGTGAAGTTACTGACCTTCCACCTAAGCCAATATATATCTCGTTGGGATTGTGGAACATATTCTCATTTCCATCATTCTTTCGAATATCCACTCTTGAAGACTAAACTCATCTTCCCTGCCGCCACGGAAGAAGGGTGTAACCTACCATTTCGACATTTAAGTTAATCTAGGAAAATAATATTTTTATAGATTAAGTATATATTGTGGAGATTAACATACAAGCCATGCTCAGCAATGAGATGAATAAGAGGGTTTTCGCCTTCCGTAGGGGCTGTCGGCGGTCTGAAAAAGTCCGGGGTCTCCTCAATCGCAGGTGGCATCGATGAGCGCAACATGTTAGTGGATGACCTCGCGGATGAAGTCATATGTGGTGCTGGGGGTCTATGAGATATAGAAGTGTGCTCGTCGCCTACTCTAGGATATTGAGCGAGATGAGCTGAAGGTGATGGTGTGGCGTGATGTGACGAATAGGGCCTGATACCATGCTCACGTGGGTATACATATACTGGAGGATATGGTGTGTCGTGATGTGATGTCGTGGGACTAGCACCATGCTGAGGTGTGTATACAGTTCCTTCCAGTGATAGTGTGGCATGCTGATGTGGATATGGATGATCGGAGGCGATGAGGATGTATAATGTGATGACGACGGTCCGAGGGCATAAGTTGGGTATGGACGAGCTACATGTGACCATCCGTGGGTATAATGTAATGAGTACCGACCATCCGGATGGGAATGTGTAGCACGGCGCGACAATGATCCTCGTCCAATGGTGCTAGTCTCCTCCGTGGGTCTATTGATGTCCTCCATGTCCTCGTCATTTGGATTACCACGCCCCTACCTCCCGCCATATATAATGGTATCTATATCTATTGCATAAACAAATAATTCAGTTTATTCATACAAATAACATTTATAGAGATATATGAAGTCTAACGTAAACATCATATTACAAGCAAATTGATAGATTGCACTAAAAACTCACACCAATCACTCTAACTCATCTTCGCTACCACTGTCCGATGACGATGCAAACTCATCATCTTCTTCATCGTCCGCATTCGTCTCAAATTCATCGTTGTCAGACACAATTTCACTTGTCGGATCAACAGCTGTCGACGCTAATTGCAATCCACACTTTATCCTCTAGTAGTTCACGAAAGGCAATATGAATCAATCTCTGCATGAACACATGACAGTCATGACTTTTCAGCCCAAACATCCTCAATTTGTTAGCATCCACACATCGACTAATATTTGAAGCATATCCATCAGGAAAGCGCAACTGTCGTACCCAATCACACAAGACTTCTTTCTTACGTTTATCGAGTGTATAAGACGCTCTGGGATATGAGTTGGACGTAGGGTCATATTCGAGGAAAGGTCGATTGCAAATATCTTTTAAATCTAGTCTCGACTTGGCATTGTCCTTACTCTTCCCAGGAACACTCATAATTGTATTAAAAATGTTGTCGAACACATTTTTTTCAATGTGCATGACATCCAAGTTGTGCCTAATGAGATTCGTCTTCCAATAAGGTAAGTCCCAGAATATGCTTTGTTTCCTCCACCCTGAATAATTGGCAATCTTATTGTTCACATGAACGGATTCAATTTCAGTTACTTTCATCAGTCTCAAAGCTTTAATTTCAGCCAGAATTCGTTCCCCAAATTTTATTGTCGGTGGTCCTTTTCAACAAGTTGTATCGCGTCTGAAGCCGTTCTTATCACTTCTTAAAGTGGACCCACGCGGTAGGAAGCGACGATGGCAATCAAACCAAGAAGTTTTCCCACCGTGCTTTAATTGGAATGCATCCGTGTCATCCATACAATAAGGACAAGCTCTCTTTCCATGTGTGCTCCACCCTGACAACATACCATAAGCAGGGAAGTCGCTGACAGTCCACATAAGTGCGGTTCGGAGTTGGAAGTTGGTTTTGGTGGAAATGTCGTAGGTAAGTACTCCATCATGCCACAAATCTTGCAACTCTTTTATCAAAGGTTGTAGGAAGACGTCAATTTGATTTGTATGATTAGTCGGGCCCGGTACGATGACCGTTAAGAACATGAACTCCTTCTTCATGCACATTGAGGGGGGTAGGTTGTAAGGAGTGAGAATTACAGGTCACGATGAGTATTGTTTTCCAGATTGGCCGAATGGTTGGAAACCATCCGTACATAACCTTAAACGAACATTACGAATTTCGTCGCTGGATTCGATTTTCACTTCATTGAAATGCTTCCATGCAATAGAATCGGAACAATGTTGCATGACGATGTCGTCTAAACGTGTTCTCCATGCCAACGCATGTGCCTCGCAGTCACTTCAGACGCGAATAAACGCTGCAATTGAGGTGTTAGGGGGAAGTAATACATTTTTTTCCGAGCTCGATGCACGCCACTCCGTCCTTCACATTTAATTTGTTCATACCTTGATTCACCGCAAAACTTACACGTCATCAACTCTGAATCCTCGCCCCAGTAAATCATGCACATGGACTCGCAACAATCAATTTGCTGGACTGGTAGCCCCATCCCTTGCATTAGTCGTTTCGTGTTGTAAAAGCTGTCTGCATCTTTACAAAATTGAAGAATTTCATCGAAAGCCTTTTCAGAGATATGATGTTTTGATTTGATTTTTAAGAGTCTCGTGACTGCCGACAATTTTGTCATGTTCTCGCACCCTGGCCATAGCGGCTGGCTTGCTGCGTCTAACATATCATACAAGTTTTTCGTTCCAGGATTTGGACGTTGTTCCTCATTACACCAATTGAAACTCGGAACCGCCAAGTCGTGCACCATCTCATGATACGATGTACAATAATTGGTTACATGTGTCCCTTTGTGGTCATCATATCTTATCGTATTGTTAGGTTCGTCATGTACATTTTGAGTGTACATATAATCTTCTTCCCCGTGTTCCGACCAACATTGATATCTCAGAACGAATCCGCGACGAAGAATATGAAGTTCTACGGTGTCAACATCATAGTATGAACGATTACGACACTTCGTATGGTTGCATGGACACCGAATTTTCCCCTCAGTGGCGAATGTCCTACAGTGCGTCTTTGTGTATGCTATGAACTCGTTCACGCCGTTAATGAACTCTCGTCGAGTAAACCCATTTTCAATACGGCTATACATCCATTCTCGATTAATAGACATCTCGATCCTAAGTTTTTCAGCCGATCAATGGATAAATCTTATCAACTCTTAAAAAAAAGAATATAAATTCTTAAAATTTTCTATATTTTTAGAATATAATCCAAATTAATATTCATTAAATTGGATTATATATAATCTTGAGATTTCAAATATAGCTACGTACCTAATAAGTATCAAATAAATGACAATCACAATTAATAAACAATATAGAATTTAAAAGTGCAAAGGGACATACGTTTAAGCTTCTTCAGGTGTGCTTTCCCTACAAACATGCTATGTACAAGAACTATGTACTTTTTTTCCTCACCATGAATTGCCCAAGTTTTTTTTTTCAAAAATTTCATATAGTCTCGACATTTCTTATAAATTCTTACTAATGAAGTATATAAATTAATATACTTTTCTTAATTATAAAAATAAATCCAAATATTATTCACTTCCTAATATACATACAGTCTTGAGATTTCAAATATAACTACGTATCAACTAAATGGCAATCACAATTAATAAACATTATAAGAATATATTAGTTATAACTAAATAAGATATCATTTTTCGTTGGAAATGCATAGCCAAACAATAATTTAGACAATGTACATATTTATTAATTTACTGTATTATTATTCAATGAACATACTATATATGAACTAAATTTAACAATAGTAATTGATAATTGTCATATGACAAGCTAAGTGAAAATTGAAACTACCTAAATGCAAATTCAGTTCGTTCTAATTGTTGATTTGTTGCTGTTTAGCAACAGATTGTTGATTTGTTGATTTGTTGATTTGTTGCTGCTTAGCAACAGATGGTTGAGTTGTTGATTTGTTGTTGTTTAGCAACAGATTGTTGAGTTGTTGATTTGTTGCTGTTTAACAGGTTGTCGCTATTTTTGGATGTTAAGCATAACCTAGGTAAGATTTCGTTGAAATATTAAAGGCAAACTTAGATTTCCTAATTTCAGTAGTAAAAGAAAACAAACATAACGATTCAACAAATTCCAAAATAGAAGTTTAAGAAAGCGCAAACCATGAGTGCTCCGGCGATGATTTACTGGAATCAAGATTACGCGAGGCTGGGATTGTGATTCGAAGGTCCACCGCCTGGTCGCGAGGCACTCAAGGAGTCTGTTATGCCTTCGTGCTAGTCCACCGGGGTGAAGCTCGGTCGACGGCGGTGTCGGTGTGCGAGCGGTGTATGAAGCGGAGTCGCGGATGAGGAGACCCGCGGCGGAGTCGAGGATGAGGCGAGCAGCGCGGCGGCAGCAGCGGCGGAGAGGCGAGCGATGGCAATGGAGGAGGCGGGGCGGCAGCGGTGGCGGAAGAGAAGAGCAGCAGCGGCGGAGAGAGGCAATCGGGCGGCGATGAGGGAGCAATGCGGCGGAGCGACGCTCGGGCCGATGGCGTCGGCGTGCTAGCAGCGGGCGGAGTCGCGGAAGGAGAGAGGCGGCGGAGAGAGGTCGCGTGTTGTTTGATAACAGTGGCCGACGACGGCGTCGACGATGGTGACGATGGTGCTGACGACGATGATGCGAGGAGTCGCGGATGAGGAGACCCACGGTGGAGTCGCGGATGAGGCGAGCAGCAGCATGGCGGGTGAGCGAGCGGCGGCGAGATGAGAGCGAGCAATGGCGCGGATGGATGAGAGAGCGGCGGGCGATCTGCAGCAGATCAGTTTACTCTGCTGCAGATCAACGACAGAATCAAAGTTTGTCGCTGATCTGTAGCAGATCTGTCACAGCCTCATTTTTTTATTTTTCACTTTACTACAGATCAGCGACAGAATCATGTTTGTCGCTGATCAGTAGCAGATCTGTCACAACCTTGGCGGGAAATGTATGGCGGGAGAAATCAGCGACATATCTGTGACAATATACAATCTGTCACAATGTTTTGTCACAAATCCGTTACTAAATTGTTGCTTTTGGGTCAACCGAGTCAAACGGATTTGTCGATGCACAATCTGTTTCTTGATTTGTTCTTTGTTTAGCAACATTAAATGCTGTGTCACAATTTTTTGATGCTATTCCACCTTGTTCTTGTAGTGTAGATTATCAACTAGTGTTGCCAAACATAGCCTAGAAAATCAACGATAATTTAGGTTTTTTCTATTACTTGGAAAATATCAAAAGATATGATATTATTATAGTTACCACAATTCGAACATTCAGCTGCCTCATTTAAATTAAGTTATGACCTTCATCTCGTTGTTAAGGCCTAATTACTATCTGTAATACTTTGGTTATACATTTTGTTTTATGTTTTTTTGTTTTTTTTAACTTAAGTGGGAGTAAAATATTTCTTCTAAAAAAAAGAGTCGAACGGATCATGACCTCTCTGAACTTTGTTTTTAATAAGTGATATCTTTACCATCTCACCCATATGCTTTGGCTTTATTATATGTACTAGTCGATTTCATGCGCTCTGCGCAGGAGTACATGAATATATTGTAATATTTTTTTACAATTAAAATTACAATTCACAATAATCAACCCATATTTTTTTAGAAAAGAAAATATACAATAGAGGGTAAAAAAAATTGTTTACTTATAAATCATTGAAGTAACTCTTTATTGACAAAAGAAAGAATTTGAATGAACTTAATTGTTATTTCAGAGCCCTAAACAGTATATATAAATAATGTTGCAGTAACCAAATTGATGGTGTAAGATTCGAAATAGAGACTTAATGCATTGATGAATAACTCATTAATTAGACCCGTTGTTTGGTTGTTCAAAGTTGGATTTTTTATTTTTCAAAAATATGGGGATGAATATATCTTAAAACAATAAATAACACAAGCATCAAATATCTTAAAATTAGAAAATAGAAAAATTGAGAAAATCCTTAAAATGAAATGGCGGAAGGAGAAAACATGTAAAACTTTATCTCTCATTCAAGTGACTTGCAAGCAAGATGATACCATGCATGCACAACTGTAACTGGTCAATGTAAATGCGCATACCCAATTAATTAATTAATTATTGGTGTATTTCTATTTAATTAGCAGTTAATTAAATAATTAAGAGACCAAGATAGATGCTCTTAAATTTTAAGAGCTAGATTGTTTGTTTTAGTCAATTAATAAATGGGGGAATTAATATATTCTTTGAAACAACCAAACACCTTAAATACCTTAAATAAATAAATACCTTAAAATAGAAAAAAATCAGAAAATTAGAAAATTAAAATGATGAAATGAGGATGCATGTGAACTTTCTCTCAGCTCCGACTTTTATATATACTAGTCGATTTATTGCACTCTGCGCAGAAGTTATTAAAACTTTAAGAGAAAATTAATAAACTACTAATTTACATGAATATATTGTAATATTTTTATAATTAAAATTATAATTCACAATAATCAACTCGAAATATACAATAGAAGGTAAAAAATATTTAGTTATAAATCACGCACTTATCGAACATCTTGAACAATCCTTATAACAACGAACATAGAGATTTGAAATTGTCGATCGCACTGCAAGATCTCTGATATGTCTTGGAGTGTCATGCAGCTCAACAATCGCCACAATATTGCATTTGAGTGTGAAGAACTCTATGAGAGGTACTTGGATGTTGCTAAAACATGCAGTAATTGTGAACTTATGATCTATATATATAAAGAGAAGATTAATGATTTGTATAAATGATGTTGCAGTAACTAAATGGATGGTGTACGGTTTGAAAGGTAGATTAAATATATAAAAACAACCACTCGTTAATCAAGAAAAGAATTTAAATGCACTTAATTGTTATTTCGATCAAATACAAACTATAAATAAATTCAATAAATGAGGGAATGAATATATTCCTTGAAATAATCAATAACACATGAATAAATACTTTAAAATAAAAAAATTAAAAAATTAAAAAATTATATTGATGAAAAGAGAATGCGTGTCAACTTTATCTCAGCTCCAACTTTTATATATATATATATATATATATATATATATATATAGATATAGATTCTTTTTGTCATTTATTACTTCAAAAGTAAAAAAATATTCTCCCTGACCGCTCAGATATTAATTAGATAAGGAAGATTGGTCTGCAAAGATACAACAACGCGTGGATTATGAAATCCTACCATAAAGAAAAGCCCTCACCATCACTGTGGCCAATTGGGCTTATTCTGCCGCTTGCAAGCATGCAAGCCATCTCATTAATTAATTCAAACTGACTAAGTCATAACTATCCCTCTTTCTTCTTCCACTTCTTCTTCTTCTTCTTCTTCTTCTTCTTCTTTTTTTTTTTTTTTTTTTTTTTTTTTTTTTTTTTTTTTTTTTTAACAACTCTATCAACTCATTTAAAGTCTCCCATATGAACTTTTATGTCTTTTTATATGGCCTTTACTTTTTATGAAATTCATATTTGTACTTGTATTTGTGTTATGTCTGCATTGTATTTCACATTGTCGATTGTCATGCATACATAACATCCGAATAGAGTTGCCCCTGCTTCTATTCTAAGCATTAAAAAGACGTGAAAGTTCACTTGCGAGACTTTAAATAATTAAGTTGATAGTTGTTAAAAAAACTTTAATGTGTTTTCAAACTAGCATTGTAGATTGGTCATGCGCGCATACATGGCAGTCGAACGACTAAGCATGCATTTTCACGTCATTTTTTTTATCCCAGTCGGGTTGCCACAACGGTAAGGGCGAAGATCATTTGGGCCAGTGGATTTCTCACTATCGGTCAATAGAGCCAGGGCCTCGTGGAAATAGTGAAGGTAACCTCGACCATCCACGATTATCAAAAAAAAATTGACCTCTTTTTTTTGAGAATTAACTCATATATCCTTTCATTTCAAATTTATCCAATATATTAACCATAAATACCAAACATTATTGAAATAATTAAAACCTTAATACATTTTTTATGAGAAAAATTAAAACCTTAATATATTGCTAAATCAATAAAAGCTTGATATATACTACTGCCAATTATACATAAGTACATATACACCAGCAAAAGACTCAAGGAAATAGACCCCGTCTGTCCTAGCAGACCAAACGCAGTTTTTACCGCACAGGGTGACTTTAGACTGATAGACCACGAAGCTCTGCTGAAACACATGCCCGGTCGAATTAGCCCAGTTCATGGCACACCAGAACAACGTCCTAGCGAAGATGTTGCCGCGAAAACTCCACGTGAACTCTTGTTCGTATGCCAACACATGCTGGCCCAAATCGTCGTCTCTAGATTTACAGTGTAGGTTCAAGATCACCGTCGAAGATACATCGTTCCAGACGTGAACATGGCGCTTGATATTAATAAGCGGTATCGGCTCCACATGCATGCATTGCAGTACCAGAATGAACAAAAACGTCGCAAAAGCGAATGAAACACTTTGACCATGATAGCTCTCCATGCCCATTAATTTATACTTGTATGTATGTCGCCAATGATACATACTGTGGAACGATAGAAAGTTATATATAGGTGAAAGTGAGAGTTAATGGGGAAGTAATCTCAATTGGAAAATTCTAGACCTCCATCAACAAACGCACACGTGTGATACTCCTTAGGATATGCGAATTGCATCACGAGAATGCTATGTACTTTTGTGATGTACGCCTACCACTCCCATGTTAATTAGGCAAGGAGTAGGTGATTAGGAGGGCAAAATTGGAAAGTGCTTATAATTATCATTTGATTCATTTCACTTGGCAACTTATAAGCTGCAGGAATATAGCAGCTAGCACTTAGCAGTAGCATTAAAGTATGTAAGACATTTATTATGTATATATATGTTCAACTTTTATTTTTATTTTGTTCTTTTGCAATAGAGCCCAATTTAAGGTGAGAATGTGGTGATTAGTTTATATACGAGCTTTAGTTTGGAAGTGAGATCATCTCTAACACCCAAGGCAGGAAGTGTTTACTCTACACTTGTAAACCTTACATTTTCTTTGTAACTAGCCAGTCGTCGATATGGGATTATTCGTCTCAACATCTCCAACAATTAATATATATGCATAACTTAAAAGAATATATATGATGTTTATTGTTGACGCACATATATCTAGGATGCAGTTAACTTGTTGTTGCCCTTCAGATGTTCACTAATGTGTACACAAATTAAATTAAGTATATATCGACATACAAATCAAATATTTTTTAAGCCATAATTTAATAATTGTTTTTATTAAATTACTTGGTCATAATTCAAATATTTTTAAGCCATAATTCAAAGAGTACAATATTCATACGTGTTAAAAGTACTTGGTCATAATTCAAATATTTCTTAAGCCATAATTTAATAATTGTTTTTTATTTTTTTTATAAGAAAGAAACAACTTGTCCAATTGGAGTTCGAATTCATCTTCCTCTCGAACATCATACCATGTCAAACCATTGGACCACTCAATTAATTGATATCCAATTATTTTTTATTGTATGCTAAATACTAAATATTTTAAATATGAAAATAAAATACTAAATATTTTTAAACATAATTAACTAGGAACAGAGGTGTGGCGTAGTGGCAAAAAAAAAAAAAAGTAGTACTGAAATTTTGACTAGACATTTGACATGTATATGAGTTCGATTCTTAATAATAATTAATCAATTAAAATCCCTTGATTTCTCATAGGGTGGGGCACTCGACTAATAACTCACATAAGATTAGTCGAGCCAAATAGTGGTCGAAAAAGGTTTTGTCACCCATAGTTATCAAAAATAGAAAATTTAAAGAATAAGGAACGCATGTACCTATACATACAAGTTAGAAGCTTTGATATATATATATATATACTATTATAATAGCAAACCAGAAACGGTTAACCGTGAAGCCTTTTTGGCTAAAACTTCCAACAATGCCCCTAAGTGTTTTGATACAAATATTTAAATTTGGGATAAAGTAGTAATTTAATTGATAACTACAAATTAATAGGCAGTTTTGATTTTAGATGTGCGGATGAAAATTCAATTAGTTTTCAAAAGTTTTCAAATTAGTAGGCAGTTTCCTAACAAAGTGGGATTTTGATGATTTTTTTCTCTGTCCTCTACCTCTTTACTCTCTCTCTCCTTTCTCTATCCTCTACGTTTCTTTTTGTCTATCTTCTTCACAAGGTTAATTTCACAGATGGTCACTCAAGATTATAGTTCGTAACACTTTGGTCACTAAACTCACATTTGTCCAAAATATATCACTCAACTTTACAAAACGTTTCAACAAAATAACTCCGACCACTCTCCGGTCAAAAACCTGGCGGGCCTGCTGACGTGGCGCCACGTGGGATTTCATGGGAGGTCACTTAAGTTTTAAAGTGATGACGTCGTGGCATTTAATACACAACCCACCCACCCCTTTTAGTTCACCCCACATTTAGAGAGGGAGCACCCCACCAGTCACTCATCTTCTTCCTCGCTCTCTCTCACTCGCACCACATTTAGGGTTCGATTTCCTGAATCAGTAACACACGTGTTCAGGGACCGTGTTTTTGCTCGAGAGATATGGGACTTGCTTCTTCAACCAAGAGAGAGGAGTCGATTCTTTGCTATGGACACTGATGTATGGTTGGATTAGAACTTAACTTCATCTTTTCACAATTAATATACCCAACTTAACTTGCCGCTACTATTTGGAATGACTGTTTGGTCTTTGTGGAGATGGAGAAATAAGTGGATGTTTGAGAACAAGAATTCACACTCGCTCGATCCGCTTAGAACAATCTTGGCTAACACAGGGGAGTTTCAATATGTCCACCAGCTAAAAGCAAATGTTCAAAACAAAGCCATTAACCCAGGCGGGAGAACTTAACACATGAAATCGAGGCCGATTCTTGGCGCGAGTGAGAGAGAGCGAGGAAGAAGATGAGTGACTGGTGGGATGCTCCCTCTTTCGATTTCCATGAAATCGAACCCTAAATGTGGGGTGAACTAAAAGGGGGTGGGTGGTTGTGTATTAAATGCCACGTCATCACTTTAAAACTTAAGTGACATCCCATGAAATCCCACGTGGCGCCACGTCAGCAGGCCCGCCGGGTTTTTGACCGGAGAGTGGTCAGAGTTATTTCGTTGAAACGTTTTGTAAAGTTGAGTGATATATTTTGGACAAGTGTGAGTTTAGTGACCAAAGTGTTACGAACTATAATCTTGAGTGACCATCTGTGAA
Source organism: Stephania cephalantha (assembly GCA_039657325.1). Classification (NCBI taxonomy): domain Eukaryota; kingdom Viridiplantae; phylum Streptophyta; class Magnoliopsida; order Ranunculales; family Menispermaceae; genus Stephania; species Stephania cephalantha. The sequence goes on along the minus strand of CM077569.1, from coordinate 52,331,837 downwards.
ATTAACCCCTCCTTCACATCTCAATCCCTCTCTCTCATCCGCGTTTCTCTCTCCCCCCTCCACAATTCTCTCTCTCCACTATATTCACGTTTTCTTCTCTCTTTGTAACTTCCATGTGTTTATTTTATTGAAAATCATTTTCTTCTTCAAAATCGCAGTGCCTCCTCCTTTTTTTTTTTTTTTTTTTTTTTTTTTTTTTTTTTTTTTTTTTTTTTTTTTTAAACAACGTCATCTATCTCTCCATTTCTCCCCCATGTGTTCGATTCAATAAAAAAAATTTATGATTTGCTATTGGGTTCGGTGGTCTCCTTGAAGACAACCCATTCATTTTATTTATCTTTGCGGTAAGGTATATATCATAAACTCAATTTTCAATTTTTCTTTCTTATTTCTTTCCTTGGACGTGAACATACTTAGAACAACCATGGATTTTTTTTTTAATAGTTCTTTTCACTTTTCATGATGAGTGAATTAACTCTAATAGTGAGAAACACTTCTCTTTTTCTTAATCTTATCAATTGGTTTATTTCTATTTCAATCTTAAGTATTGCTTATATTTATTTTAGTAATAACGTTTGTGAATTAATTTTGTTTTCTATTTTATTTTCTTAAACGTGGAAAACTCGAAGCTTCAAATACATGCTTTGGATTAAAATCTCAAAAAATTAATTTAGTTTGTGAATTACTGGCTTTAATTTGTGAATTTTGTTTGTGAATTATTTGTGAATAATGTTTATTTTATTAGACATGGAAAATCCAAAGCTTCAAATACTTGCTTTGTGAATTTTGTTTGTGAATTATTTGTATAAATTACAAAAAGCTTTCCTTTCATTTGTTTCACCACACCTTTTCATGATGAGTGAATTAATTTTAATAGTGACAAATAATTCTTTTTTTTTTTGATCTTATCAATTGGATTGATTTCTACTTGAATCTTATGGATTGTGTATATTTTTTTTCTAATTAATAATGTTTGTGAAAAAAATTTATTTTCTTATACATTGAAAATTTTAAGCTTATTTTTATTGTCATAAGAAAAATTCAAAACTTAAAATACTTGCTTTGGATTAAATTCTCAAAAAGTTAATTTTGTTTGTGAATTACTTGTTTCAATTTGTGAATTTTGTTTGTTAATTATTTGTGAATAATGTTTATTTCCTTATACATGGAAAATGAAAGCTTCAAATACTTGCTTTGTGATTTTTTTTTTAATTATTAAAAATTTTTCTTTCATTTGTTTCACCACATCTTCTCATAATTAGTGAATTAATTCCAATATTGACAAATACTTCTCTTTTTTTAATCTTATCAATTGGGTTGATTACTACTTAAATATTGCGTATTTTTTTAGTAATAATGTTTGTGAATAATGTTTATTTTCTTAGACATGGAACATTCAAAGCTTCTTTTTTGTCATAAGAAAATTCAAAGCTTCATATACTTGCTTTTGATTCAAATCTCAAAAAATTAATTTTGGTTGTGAATTACTTGATTCAATTTGTGATTTTTAAGGATTGGACCAACTAACCTCATAGAGGTGGATTTGATACCTACAATTGTTTATGTACCTTGAGTTTTGCATTGTACAAAAAAAAAAAAATGTATGCATGCATGTGCATCTCAATTTTTGTAACTAAGGTGGCAAGGATCCATCTTTCCTTAATCAAATGTCTTGAGTTCGATCCTAGAAATAAGAAAAATTTTAAAACTCTTCGTCAAATGTAGCTAGCATTAAATTAAAATTGGTCAAATTAGAGGATTTATTGCAGTTCTATTATAAATTGTCCCACTATATTACTACTTTATAGAAAAAGTTTATTCCACGGCATGAAGACAAATTACGAAATGCATAAATTAATGAATTTAATTACAATACCAATCAATCTAATTGGCTTAAGTTTTTCAAAACTATGATAAACATTTTAATTTTTTCTTAGAAACAAAACAATCCTACAACATATATGTAGGTACAACTAATATTAATTCAATATTTTTTTATTCTTTTCATGAATTACAAAACCACTAATTTTAATTCAAAGCTCAAACAATTAATTTTGTTTATGACTAAAAATTCTCTACAATTATTAAACTATTTTAATTTTTATTTCCTTCACATCTCCTTTACAGCTTGACAACATTGCGTGTAATGTAAAATTGTACCAAAAACTTTGTGAACATGAAATTTATTGATCACATCTAGGGGTGTTCATGAATCCGCAAATCCAATTAGATCTATTCCATTCTATTTATAATATTGTCTAAATACTTATCACAAAAAATTTTTTATGGGTTGTATGTATCTGTCATGAGATACTCTAAATTCATGAGCACTGAAAATATCTAATTCCACCTAAAAAAAATTGTTTAGACCCAACTAAAAATTTTGAGCACTTTTATTGAAAGGTAATTTTGACACACATTTTTCTCTCTAAATATAAATTCAATAAATTATACATGTCATTAAGATAATATTTTAATATTAACTTTCACAAATGTTTCTCGATACATTTATTGTTTACGCCTCACGCGCATAGCTCGTGCCCATTGACTAGTCTATACTATTATAATAGCAATCCCAAAACGGTTAACCGTGAAGCCTTTTTGGCTAAAACTTCCAACAATGCCCCTAAGTGTTTTGATACAAATATTTAAATTCGGGATAAAATAGTAATTTAATTGATAACTACAAATTAATAGGCGGTTTTGATTTTAAATGTGCGGATGAAAACTCAATTAGTTTTCAAAATTTTTTAAATTAGTAGTCAGTTTCCTAACAAAGTGGGATTTGGATGATTTTTTTTCTCTCTCCTCCACCTTTTTACTCTCTTTCCCCTCCACGTTTCTCTCTCTCCCCTCCACAATTCTCTCTCTCCACTCTATTCACGTTTTCTTCATTCATGTGTTTATTTTATTGAAAATCACTTTCTTCTTCAAAATTACGCGAGCGTGCCCATTGACTAGTCTATACTATTATAATAGCAAACCCAAAACGGTTAACCGTGAAGCCTTTTTGCCAAAATCTCCCAAGTATGCCCCTATCTACTTAAATCAAAACACTTCAAGATGAGGACAATTTGATTATTTAATCAATAAATCCACTTTAATAGGCGGTTTACAATCTTCTAAAATTTGGTTTGTTTTGAATTGTTTTAAAAAATAGAAACATCTAGAGAGAAAAATAGAGCACGATTATAAGGATTTAGGAAGTTGTTTAACCGTTCCCTCAAATTGTGCTATATCTCCTTTTATTCTCAAAAATATTACTTTTTTTTTTAAATAATTCGATTTGGAATATATTCTCTCTCTCCCCTCCACGTTTCTCTCCCCCCTCCACAATTCTCTCTCTCCACTCTATTTATGTTTTTTTTTTTTTTTATAATGTCAATCCTCGCAATTTTAATTGGTAGTTTCTAAAACTGTTTTTTTTGTATCCATTCACCCCACACGTTTCTCCATTTTAGATCCACTTTTGTAGGATCGGTTACTTATTCCCATATATACATTGTATCTTCTTCTCCTCTTATACTTTTTCGTTTCTTTTTATATACACGACCATACTCTACTCTCTTCAATATTGTATCTTCTTCTCCTCTTATACTTTTTCGTTTTTTTTATATACACGACCATACTCTACTCTCTTCAATATCCACTCAACATTCTCTACGACGCTACAATAGGTGAGGTAAGTGTAAAATTTATTTTTTTCTCATTGGGTTGATTATCTTCTTTAATTCTTTAATAATTCTTCATCATCATGCAAAGCACTTTATAGTGAAATTTTTTCAATATATGTTGTTAAATGTACCCAATAATTGAATTTTTTATAGTAAGCTTTTCCCAACTTCCCCTCTTTGTCTCTTATGCTAGCAAATACAGATTGGCAAAATTGCTAATTCAATGGAAATCATGAATGGTGCTCAGGGGAGAGAATAAATTGTCGCAGATCTTCAAGAGATAGAAGGTTGCGTTGGAAGGAAATATACACTGCATGCCAAAGGTGAAAAAAGTGATATGAACAACATTTTTCTTTGTGTACACTTGCTTTCTACATGAATTAGCCCAAAACATATTTAAATTTTAAGAATTGCATAGGAGGAATTTTGTGAATGTTCCATTGGGTTTTTTTTGTACAAAAGAAAAGTTACACCAATAAGAGTGTCTAAATTCAACTTTTGTTGATTCTGCCAGACGATTGAAGAGGAGGCTTGATCAAATATTTGATGTTGGGAAATTATAATAGCCGCTATGTTGGCTATATGGTCCGCATATGAATGATCGTACTACAAGTTTTGATTGAGAAATGTCCACCAGGGTTTTTTTATTATTGTAAAAAAGTATGTAAAGTGAAGTCCCTTCAACTATTTTAATGTTGTATAATATAGGTCTTGGGGATAAACAATACTAGGTTGTTTATTCTTTCATCAAAATCTTTCGGGTTTTTCATCAGAGAGAGAATAATGGGAAAAGAATTGTCATGATAAGAAGAGATATATGTTGAAGAGAAAATTGATTTCAAATGAATTCTAGAGATTGACCTCGATTGTGTGGTCAGGTAAGGTCACATATTCAACTCATGTTGGAATTATATAAATTAAAAAAAAACTATTGCGTTACAACTTAATTTAATGTCAACGAATTTATTGGACCCAAAACTGTGCATCACGTGCCGAGCACGTGCCTCATCTACTAGTATATATAATGCCAATCCCCCTGTGTTCTTATTAAAGCCGAAATATATCTATTGACAAAAGTGCCCTTAAATGCTAAAATCTCGTTGCATGATAATTTCTTTGAAAACAAAAATTTAGGGGCATTTGTGTAAATTTGATTTAACTAAAATTTGTACTTACTGTAAATTTAAATTGATAACTGTTCCCACGATTTTTGCAAAGAGAGAGAGACGTCCATGACGGTAGAGAGAGAAGGAGAAAATTATGGAGAGCCATATTTATCCTTTATGGCCAAAACTCCCAATAGTGCCCCTTTACATGTTTAGTGTGAAAGTACTTCACAATGGGTAAATATGTCATTTACTTTACAAAACCAAATTAATTGGCTAGTATCCAAAGTGTGAGAATATCTAATGGACAGTTACCATATTTATCTGAATGTTTGATGGTAAGTTTTTTTTAATCATGATTTATGATCGTTGTGTGGTTTTTTTTTTCTTTTGAAAATTGTTTAGTGGGTTGTTAATCACCACAATATATAGTTTCCATAATCGCAATCAAAAGGTGGGTTTTTTTTAGAGCATCTCCAATGGAACCATGGATTGGGTGGAAATGGATCCACCTAGGATACAATCCACATCCAATACAAAAAATGCTTTCAAATGGAACCATGGATTCATAACGTCGGTGTTTTTTCAAAAGTAAGACACATTTACAATTTATTTCACAAAATAGGGTGGTGTACTTTGAATTCACAAATATAGCCAATAACGCTTTTTGAAAAGGCGTTATTGGTTTTGAAGTGTGTGACGTGGCGGTGAGGTGGCGGTGATGTGGCGGTGAGGTTGTATGGATAACGCATTTTCAAAAGGCGCTATCCATACCACCTCACCGCCACCTCACCGCCCCCTCACCGCCACATCACACAATTCCAATAACGCATTTTCAAAAGGCGTTATTGGCTATTTTGAGGTGGCGGTGAGGTGGCGGTGATGTGGCGGTTTTGTGATGAGAGGCTATTTTTTTGTGGAAGCGAGTACCACATGTTGACATGTGGCTTTTTCTTTGATGTTTTTTTTTTCATTGGGTGGCTTTTTTCTTTGATATTTATTTTTTGGGAGGATTTTTTTAGCGAATATAATATCTTAAGTAATATTTTTTTTTTCGATTTTTTAACTTGTGCGAATTGATGAGAAAACCTCAAAAGACAATTTGGGGAAGTGATCAACAGTAAAATTTTATGTTCTTGTACTATAAATAGTATTAAAGGGTTCAATGCAAATGATAGAGTTGAGGTATCTTGCAACAGAGATTACATAATACACGACGAAATTGAGGAGACGCAGTTCTTATTTCATCGGCATGCCATTGTCTATGTGACCACTCGATTCTTGTACCCGGACTCTTACTCCTCACAGCCGCCAACCATCTTGGTAATTGAGCGTACGACTCATCCCAATCTCCAAAAGCACTTGCAATTGCTTTCCTTTTGGCATCCCACATTCGTTTGTAGTTGACTTCTTGACCGTATTTTCCCTTAATTATTTCTACTAATGCTTTGATCGTGATACCTTGATCGCTCTTGACGACGCTTTGGATCTCTCGCGCAATCATGTTGGCGTCAAGTTGGGCATGACCGCGTTCTACGTCGGGATTAATACACGTGTGCGACACGTCTAACTGTGTTATCTCCCATAATAGTGTTTTCTTTCGCAAACAAGCGCGAAGACGCCACATACACCCGTGTTGTGGAAATCTGCACTTAATCGCCCACGTAGTTGTAGTCGATTCCATCACATGGAATTGACAATGTCTATTAACATGCCACACTTTAACGGCATGTTGTAAGTCTTTTTTATTGTCAAAGCACATCCCTATCTCCAAATCGAAGTTAGACATGTCCCCCCGAGTTTGCTTATGGGAATGTTGGGTCGCAGTTGAATTAGCCACCTCCCAATCGATTTCGTTATATCCTGGTATTGGTTGGTGAACTTCATCATCACTGGCTTCCTCCAACAAAATCTCTTCATCGATAGTAAATTGCTCATCATCTTCGACATTCTCCGCACCCGGAGGTTCATATCTTGGATCATCCGTGCAAACATTAACGTCATCCCAAACGGCAACTGTTGGAGCTTCTTCGTTAGAACGTATGTCCTCATCGATTTCATTATTTGCGTCGTCGTTATCTTCATCGTCATTAGAGGCATTAATATCTTCATGTAATGGACTAACCAACCCCTCTTCCACGACCTCACCGTGTGGGGCTTGCACATGTAGCCTTTCCATCATTAATGCTGCGTCTGGAGTGCCGTCGCGTTCATGACCTTGTGTATGAATCGTACGATTTTGAACTGAGTCGATTGGCTCAAATGTTAAATATATATCTACCGGTGCAGTTATAGGTAAATTGTCCACCGTCTCCCACATGAAGTCGACGTGTGTCGAATCATGCAACAACACATGAACGAAATATTGTGAGCCTCCGGGGAGGATTATCATGTGGCGATAAGTCATCTGAACTATAGTCTCCGTTGATGAGATAGTGAACGCGTTACACACATCATCCATCATTTCACGACCACTCGACCCAAACTTAACCATCAACACTGCTGATGAGGGTGAGCTGTACGCGATGGCATTTAACCCATTAACAATTTCACCATACGCATATAATAGAAAATGGATGTTTCTTTGTGACATGACCTACATAAGTTATTGAACAATGATGTAAAAGGAATACACACAAATGCACAAATATATTAAGTGCAATAGTTGGTTAATAATGGAGTTAACGAGCATGGATACTTTCTGATGTAGAAGATCGCCATAACAGCGCAACTACAGAGCATACTCATTTCTTTGCACTCCCAATCACGTACTAAAAAAATACTTACATGTCAAACGATCAAACCTACTGAACTAGTTCATAAGGAGCACGGTTTTCGTTTACAAATTTATGCCAGAAATTATATTCTTCCATTCAGCACTTTAAACAGAAATGGAACTTTCTGATGTAGAAGATTGCATCAATAGTGCAACTACATAGCATACTCGTTCATTTGAGTTTGAGTTACTCAATGTTTTAAGCATACATACCATTAAATAAACATATAAACCATTTTGAAAAATCACAACACCTATGTCACTTCATATCATGCAAGTTATGACAAATCCAAATATGTAATGATGAAAATATTAAATTTGTATACTTACTGTTTTCACTACATATCCTACTAAACTAGTTCATAAGGAGCACGATTTTCGTTTACAAATTTATGCCAGAAATTATATTCTTCCATTCAGCACTTTAAACAGAAATGGAACTTTCTGATGTAGAAGATCGCATCAATAGCGTAACTACGAGCATACTCGTTCATTTGAGTTTGAGTTCTTGAATGTTTTAAGCGAGACATACCATTAAATAAACATATCAACCATTTTGAAAAACCACAACACCTATGTCACTACATATCATGTAAATAATAACAAACAATTATTAATAATTAGGAAAAATACCAAATTCGTGAACTTACTATTTTCCTCCGCTTGTTGTCTTCAACGTAACAATCCTATGATGACATTTTATTTTCGTTAGTTCCACGTCAACAATACTAAAGTAAAGTAATCAAACATACCTAACCTAACTAACCTAAGTAAACCTTTACCCAAGTAATGAGTGTTAAACTAAACTCAAGTAACTTATCTAACTAACTAACCTAACCTAACCTAACCTAACCTAACTATGCTATTTACACATATAGCTAATTCATAATGTTTTTATATCTAGATTGCTTGAATGGTATTCTCATTTTAAAATGTGGGCAGACATAAGCTAATCCCTTTAGTCCCTCAAAAGTTGTGAAGCCAATATTTCATTTCCTCTAAAAAAGGCTGCTTTTGTAGACAAACATGAAGACATGCACATAAAAATGACAAGGCAGAGAAAAGAAGTAAAATTTCTTGGTCAATCTTTTGCATAAACAAACACAACATTTCACCAGAAATTGAAAGTTAAATCTACATAGAGAAGTGGTTCACTTAACTTTCTCAGAAAATGATATTCTGACAGAATAAGATTTGAACTACTAGTACTAAAATAATGCTAACAAACATAAAAAGTAAACACTGCATTTCTCAAACAAAAGTGAAAGTGGAAACTGCATCATCGAAACTGTTCCATTGTTAATTTCAACTGAAATGCTTAACTAAGAAAATTAAAAAACTAATAATTACATAACTAAGCAAATTAAATAACCTAACCTAACATAACCTAACTATATATGTGAACTAAACTAACGAACCCAACAAAACTAAATTATACTGACCGCGAATTGTCGAACAACTAAACTAAAGTAAAGTAATCAAACATTAATAACCAAACTAACAAATTTAACTAAACAAACTAACTAAACTAAACTAACTAACTAAACTAAACTAACCAAACTAAACTAACTACCCTTAACTAACCTAAATACCTATACTAAACTAAACTAAACTAAACAAACTTAACTAACTAAACAAACTACCTAAGAACGATTAACTAAACTACTAAACGAAACTAAACTAACTTAACTGTCTTAATAAACTAAACAAACTACTTTAAGTAAACTAACTAACCGAAAGACCAAAAATAAACTAACTTAATTGACTTACCAAACTAAACATACTAACTAAAATAAACTAACCAAACTAAACTAACTAACCGTAACTAACCTAAATACATAAACTAATCAAACTAACTAAACTAAACTAAACTAACTTAATTAACTAAACAAACAACCAAAAAACGATTAACTAAACTAATTAACAAAACTAAACTAACCTCCTCCTCCTTCTCCTCCGTTGGGACGTCTTGTGCCCCGGCGCCGCTCCTCGCGCGCTCCTCCTGCAGCAGACTCCAGCGCACCCTGCGGTCGATACGCGCACCCTCGCTGGTCGATCCGCGCACCCCGCCTCTTCGCTCCGCGCACCTCGCTTTCTCAGTGCTGTGGCAATGGTCGATCTCTCTGCTGCCACTGCTGGTCGATACCCCTGCCTCAGCTCCTTGCTCCGCACCTCCGCTCGCTCCGTCAATCGCTTCTCTCCGTCTCCACTTTGTTGGTCGATCTCTCTCGGCCAAAACCTCACCGTCGCCTCCTCCCTCTCTCGCCAACACCAGCCACACTTTCTCCTTCAACCGGCCTCTGCCCTTCCCCTCCTTAAATACCCGACCCACCCCCCTCTACAACACACCCGTGAGCCCTACACAAGTAGGTAGGGTGTCTTCTTCCTCGCGCGATAGGGACGCATAGATTCTCTGCGTCCCTGCCGCGCGAGGAAGAAAGGAAGGTACACAGATAGCGCCTTCTCAAAAGGCGCTATCTGTGTACCCCAATGGGGGAGTCCACGTGGATCCACGTGGACGTGGCCATAACGAATAGCGCCTTTTGAGAATGCGCTATTCGTTCGGCCACGTCCACGTCAGCCGGTACGCTATCCATGTGCCCACGTGGCCAGGACACATGGATAACGCCTTTTGAAAAGGCGCTATCCATGTGTCCACGTCAGCAAAAAATGTGGTCCATTGTGATAGCGCCTTTTCATTAGGCGTTATTGCCTAGTTTGACGAAAAAAAAAAACCCTCATTTCCATCTTTTAAACTAATTTCAGTTGTACTTTTGTAAATTTTTCCATAATGTCTAGTAGACATTGTGGTAGACTGCCACGTCATCATTATTAATTCTTTTAAAGTTTTAGTTTTTTCAAGTCCTTATTAATATTATGAAAATTGAAAATAAAAGTGGCAACTCATCAATCCGGCCATGGTCTAAATCCACATTACCATTGGAGATCATTTTAAGGAGTGAATATCTATCTAGCGCCACATAGGATAGACATCAAATCCACATTCATGATGTGACACCGTGACACCAATCCATGGTCTAAATCTATGTTACCATTGGAGATGCTCTTACTCTACGACGATTCTCTTTTCTTCATGCGAGAAGAACTAGGTTGTTCTTCTGTTTTTTTTGGTTAAGAGCTAGGTAGTTCTTCCATAACATTATGGTCGACCTATGCATGAATTCAAAAGCCCATGCGAGAGCACTGATTTTTTTGAAGTATGTTCCTACATTTTATTTTTTATTTTTCTTAAAAAATTCTTAAATTTAGTTAACATTTTAAATGAACGCACTTATTGTTTGCTTTTCAATAAATACTTTTTAAATTGGTGGTAACAGAAGTCAAGATCCCATATAGCAGAGACCGCCAAAGAGGCATAATTTGGTAGTTGTCAGTATTAAACAAGAATTATGGGTTGATTGCAGCAAGGCACTTAGATCAACTAATTAGGACGCGATCCAAAAAAAATGAAAAAACAATTAAAGGCGTTAAAGAAAGTGTGATTGCGGGTGAGACGGGAGATACTAGAAGCTCTTCTCCCATATAGGGTGCGACTCACGGTGAACTCGGAATAATCGATAGTCCGGATCCTGAATAGCTAGACAAAAAAAAGTGACCATTACATAAGGTGTTGAAAAAATGTCAAATTGAAGTTATAATACATTAGTGTTTAAATTGTTCAATATAAATGTTTTGAACTCTTGCATAATAACCCAAAAAGAAATTGTTTACACGTTTGTGGAAGACCCTTTCCCTCGATGGATGGACTATTTTGTATACATTTATGCAAAACACAACATTGAACAAAAATGGTAAATTACCAGAAAAAGAGGCGAAGTCTTTAAATTTAGAGATTTTCTATGTCTGTTATATATTGTGGGTTTATGTATTTCTCATCAAGTTGCGTTTATGAGTTGCACTTAATCGAGCACAATGAAAAATTTTGATTCATGTAGTCGACCTCAATTAATTTACGAGTTCCTCTCTCTTCGTGATTTCCTCCAACTTTAACAAGGGTGTATTCAATTGAGATTTTAATAGACTTTTGGTTACTTTTGATTACTAAAATTTTTTAGGTGTATTCAATTAAAACTTTTAGAGAGTTTCTAAAAGTAAGGTGTATTCAATGTGAACTTTTATAGACTTTTTAAAAGTTTATAAAAGTTTGGGGTATTCAATTTAAACTTTTAGAGAGTTTATAAAAGTAATGTGTATTTAATTTTCTGATGACTTTTGTAGTTTGGTTACAAATCTCGGTTTTTATAGACTTTTTGTATAAAAATACACATAAACAAATCTCCAATTTCTCTTCACCTCAACCCAGAAACTTTTAGAGACTTCTAATTTTTGTTGGTTCCCTTATTTAATAAAGACTTTATTGTTTACAATGTCTTTTCTTATCAATTGTTTTTATCAACTTCTTCAATCACTCCACAACTCGTGAATTTCATTGCTCCCTCATTATATTCTAATGTTTATGTTGATGAAAATGAAAATGAAAATAATGTCGTTATTAACAAGATCTCATTTTTGCATCATTGTACATTTTTATAAGATTTTTTTTACAAAGAAGTTTTGTTTATTAATTGTATAATTATAATCTCAAAAAATGTAATATTATTATTTTTGGAGAAAATAATCGTATATTTTTTTTCAAATGCAAGAAGTGCATTTTAAAAAATTTAAACTATCATTCTTAAAGAAAAAGATACAAGTTTTTTTACTTAAGTCAAAAAAGTACAAAATTTTTACACAATGATCTTACATGATTCTTTTCTACCACTAAAAGATTATTCATTTGCATATTTGTTTTGTTGATATTTATTTACTTATTTATTATGTTACTATCTTGATAGTCGTAATTCATTAATATGTCTATATGATTTTTTTATTAAAATATAAAAATATTTTTTAAGAAACTAATAATAGTTCTTAAGAAAAAGAAATATAATTATTCGTCTTTTTATAATTAAGTGCAAAATATTTGTTTCAATATTAAAATCACAAAAATCTACTAGTATCAATCAAAATCATATTTAAGAAGTTCACAAAAGTCACTAAAAAGTTTAAATGTTAATCAAAGTCATCAAAAAGAAGTTTACTTAAAAATTTATCAAAGTTTTTAAAAATCTACAAACTTTAGAAAAGTCATCCACTTATAAAAGTAACCAAAAGTTTATTAAAATCTCAATTGAATACACCCCTTTAAATTTTCATCCGAATCCGAGACTCACCACAATCCGGAGTTCTTCGTGCGTGATAAAAGACCGAAATTCCCTTTATTTTTGGTCTCATTCCCACAACAATTAGAAAACGAGTTTCTCTCTCTTCGTGATTTCCTCCAGCTCTAAGTTCGTTCTCCCCCATTTTCCACAACAATTTTCATCTGAATCCGAGACTCACCACAATCCGGAGTTCTTCGTGTACAACAACTCCATCGACTGTTTTCTTCATCGACAACAACTCCATCAACTGTCTTCTTCAGAGACTCACCACAATCCTGAGTTGTTCGTCGACAACAACTCAATCAACTATCTTCTTCATAGACAACAACTTTGTCAATTGTCTTCTTCATCTCCTTCTTCTATAAACATGCCCTATGCTATGTCTTTCTCACAAATATCTCTTTATTCACATCCCTCATAAAGATCTCTTTATTCGGTGCCTCTTAGACAATCTCGATGACTCAATGAGGTGAGTCAATTGATTCAATTTATTACCTTGAGTTTTTGCAAATTTAGGGCTTCTTTGTCTTGGGTTTAATTGTTTTACTAATATATTTCTTTTTTTAGTATGCTGAAATTGTAGTAATAAAAGAGTGTTAGAAATGTTGGAGTTGTAATCTAAATTAGATTTGTGTTTGAGTTCGATTAGGACTTCGAGTTAGAGTATGAGTCTATTTAGGGTCTCCTAGTTGGATTAGGAGTATGCTTACGTGAGTCTATAGATTAGAGTTACCCCCCGCATTGTAATCAATGAGTTTATTAGAATGATTGAAAAATGTGTCATTGCGGTGTCTCTAAACCTAACATGGTATTAGAGCAAAATCGGTCCTGTGATTTTCGGATATGAGATCTTGTTCGTGGAGAAGAACATATTTGGGTTCTTCATAGAGGAGAAGAAACGAAGTGGCCCTGTTCGATTTGCGCTAAAGATCGAAAAGAAGAGGGGTGTAGACGGTTGCGTTTGGGTCGTTAGAGAGGACGGCGAGTTGCGGTAGAATCGCAAAATAGAGAAGTTGAATTGCAGGTTGATTCGTTAAAGTAGAAGGGCCGCAGAGAAATTGAAATTTGAACAATTTGTTCAAAGTGTGTGCGACAGAGATTTAAAATCAAAATTGAGATTTTTTATTTTCTTATTTGGTGTGAAATATGGCGACATCGAGGAACGGCTAAGTTCAACCTACTCTTTCAATATTCGACGGGAAGAAGTTTGATAGATGGAGCACTCAGATGAGAGTCTTGTTCAGTTTTCAAGACTTGCTCGTAGTAGTTGAAGATGGGTTCGAAGACCCAGGGGCCACCGCTACCTCGACACAAAAGGAACTTCCCAAGAAAGATCAGAAGACACTTTATTTTATTTTGCAAACCCTTGATGATGTGGCGTTTGAGAAATTGCAACTGGCAAAGACATCAAAGGAAGCGTGGGACACTTTAGAGACGTCCTACAAGGGTGTATAGAAAGCCAAGAAAGTTCGGTTGCAAACTTTGAGGCGACAATTCGAGTTGATCGAGATGGACAACTTCGAAGATATAGAGAAGTACACCAATCGTGTTCTGACAATCGTCAATCAGTTAAAGATGAATGGCGAAGATGTCGCCGATTTCGATGTGAACGAGAAGATTTTGCGCACCTTGACAACGACGTTCGACCACGTAGTAGCTGCTATTATGGAGTCTGAGACAGATTATGAGACCAAGTCAGTTGAAGAAATCATTGGTTCATTACGAGCACATGAGAAACGAATCAATGAAAAAAGCGAAAAAGTCAAGCCTATTGAGCAAGCATTGAAGACTGCAGTTGTCCCGAAACTAAACAAGAATTATGGGTTCAAAGGCCGTGATAAATTCAACAACAATGGCAGAGGTCGGAATAATAATCAGCAGTGGTGGGATAGAAATAAAGGTCGTGGACGAGAAGAAGGTCGCGATCAACAGAGAAATCGGATTCAGTGTTACACTTGTCGCAAATTTGGGCATATAGCTAGACAATGCAAGATAAAGCAATCATCAGAGTCAGAGTCGGAGTCTGAGGAGCAGACATATCAAGATGAGGAGTGTCATCAAACACTAATGATGGTTTCATCAGCCCAAGAGAATGCTCAGAGTAACATGTGGTATCTCGACAGTGCATGCTCTAACCACATGTGTGACAATAGAGAATTTTTTGATGAGTTGGATGAGTCAGTGTTGACAGAGGTCAAGTTTGCTGATGATAGGAAACTTCCAGTTAAGGAAAAAGAAGAGTTTTAATCCAGTTGAAGAATGGAGATCAGCAGTATATTTCAGATGTGTTATATGTACCGACATTGACATGCAATTTGCTAAGTTTTGGGCAATTGCTAGAGAAGGGGTACAAAGTGAATTTCAAAGATAGTCATCTCACTGTATTTGACTTTAAAGGTATAATCATTCTTAAGTCTCCTTTGAAAAATAGGTTATTTCAGATTGAGATTAAGCCTGGATTTTATTCGTGTTTTAAATCCATTGTTTCTGAAGAGTCATGGTTAAGACATCTAAGATATGATCATCTGAACTTCTAGAGTTTGAAGGTGCTGACTCATAAGAATTTAGTGAAAATATTGCTTGTGATTCAACATCTAGAGCAATTTTGTGAGGGGTGTATTATGGGGGAGCAACATAGACGAACGTTTGCTTCCAACACTCTAAGGCGTGCCAAATCTCCACTACAGTTGGTCCATTCATATGTTTATGGTCATCTGCAGACTGCTTCACTATGAGGAAGCAAAAATTTTATGACTTTTATTGATGACTGCAGCAGGATGATTTGGGTGTATACTTTAAAGAATAAGTCTGATGTCTTTAGTTGCTTTCAGAAGTTCAAGGCAACTGTGGAGAAACAGAGTGGACGCTAACACGTCCTCGACATTTTCAAAGTTTTGTGATCGTCATGAGATTAAACATGAGATCATGCCACCACAGACACCGCAGCAAAATGATGTTGCAGAGAGAAAGAATAAGACGATTATAGACATGACTCATAGTATGTTGAAGGCCAAATGTCTACCTGATTCTTTTTGGGCTAAAGCAGTTGCATGTTCAGTTTATTTGCTTAATAGGTCTCCCACAAAAGGTGTGTCCCATATAACCCCAGAAGAGCCTTGGAGTGGTTACAAGCCAAGTGTCAAACACTTGAATGTGTTTGGATCCATTACATATGTACATGTTCTTGATGCTAACAGGAAGAAGTTAGATGACAAAGGCGTGAATGTAATATTTATTGGCTGTATTCCAGGAAGGATTGGAACGTGCAAATTGTACAATCCAGTTACCAATGCAGACATTGTTAGCAGATATGTCAAGTTGGATGAGAAGAGTGCGTGGATTTGGGACATAAAAGGAAATATTAGATGTAAGGATGAAGCTTCCACTTCAGTTGGTATTGACGCTAAACCCCAGTGTACCAGTTGCAGACCACAAAGAAGTGTGGGACAACCAGCTCGACTTCAGGATTGTAAGATCACCTATGATAATGTCGTTGATGACGAAGGCAATCGAGCGCATCGTGCACTGTTCAACATTGAGGAAGTTGTGCGAGATAGATAGTGGGTGAACAATAAAAGATGTTGGGTGAACGATAAAAGATGTTGTCGATGGAGGTCGAGATCTGGATTTCGAGAGATGATCATGTCAATCTAAATTATGGGGGGACGATGTTTTGTTTTTTAATTCATATATGTAATTTAGATTATGGAGGGATGTTGGAGTTGTAATCTAAATTAGATTTTTGTTCGAGTTTGATTAGGACTTTGAGTTAGAGTATGAGTCTATTTAGGGTCTCCTAGTTGGATTATGAGTATGCTTATGTGAGTCTACAAATTAGAGTTAACCCCCCCGCATTGTAATTAACGAGTTTATTAGAGTGATTAATAAAGAGTGTCATTGCGGTGTCTCTAAACCTAACATTATCTTCCATTTTCTGCATTGTTGGATGACTGACATTCTACTTCTCAATGGTTATGTCAAATCTCCTATCCCAGTGTATTTCTTTTTGTTCTTTTCCAACACCTCTTTAGATAACAAAAATGTGCTGGCTACTCTTTCACTACAAAAAATGGTCTGCAATAGTGACGGTTCAGCGACTGGGACAGTCACTGACCCTTTCACCAAAATAGCGACGGGGCTAGCGACGGCCCCCGTCGCTATTTTTGGGCGGGAAAACTCCCCCCCAAGACCAGTTCTGCTTGGCCACTTGGCGAGAGAGCCACTACGTGATCGTGTTTAAGAGGGCCACGTGGGGGAAATAGCGACGAGAAACCCGTCGCTATTCCCCTTCGCTATTCGTCGATTTCCAGAATAAAATCGATTCCTCTCCCTCTCTGGTTCATCTCCCTCACTGCGCTCCGATCGTCTCCCTTTTCTCGACTGCTCGACCCTCACTGATGGTTCACCTCCCTCTCCTTCTACGTGCTCGACCCTCTTCCTCTCTGTGCTTCTCCCTCTCACTCGAACCCTAAACCCCCGAACCCATCTCGATCCGACGCCTCGCCCGACTCGGCCGCCCCACCTCGGCCTCGGCCGCCCGGCCGCCGCCTCGTCACAGCCACCACACTCCTATCTCGTTCTTGATTTGAAATTTATGTTTCGTACACCTTATAATTGATAAGGTCGTAATGTATGAGTTTCATACGTTATTGATGTAAATTTGACGTATTCATGTAAAACAGTTTACCTCGCCCCTCCAGGTTCGCGATGATCTGTGTGTACCTTGGAGTTGCAATAGTGATGGATCTGAAGGACCTGGATCCATTGTTGTACAACTACAAATGAATGTTAGAAAAAGAAAATGAGTGTTGTACGAAACCAAACGATAAGTATTTAATAAATTTTCACACAAAAACAACTGCGTAAATGCTCAAAAGCAACATATGTACGAACTTATGTTACTTCACACATTATACAAAATCGACTATAGGTTTTCATTGGATGGTTGAGGTCTGCTTGGACAATTTTTTTGTTATGTCCCTCCGAACGACAAATACCACACCGGTTCTTCCTAGTTGGGACTCGTTCACAGTCTTTATTTGGACATGTTGTTCTTCTATGTCCTTCTTGATAACATAAAAATGACAAGGCAGAGAAGAGAAGTAAAATTTCTTGGTCAATCTTTTGCATAAACGACCACAACATTTCACCGCCTTTTGAAAGTTGAATCTACATAGAGAAGTGGTTCAATTAACTTTCTCAGCAAATGATATTCTGATAGAATAACATTTGAACTACTAGTACTAAAATAATGCTAACAAACATAAAAAGTAAACACTGCATTTCTCAAACAAAAGTTAGTCAAGTGGAAACTGCATCCTCGAAACTGTTCCATTGTTAATTTCAACTAAAATGCTTAAGTAAGAAAATTAAAAAACTATTTATTACATAACTAAGCAAATTAAATAACCTAACCTAACATAACCTAACTGTGTGAACTAAACTAACGAACCCAACAAAACTAAATTATACTGACCGCAAATTGTTCGAACAACAAAACTAAAGTAAAGTAATCAAACATTAATAACCTAACTAACAAAATTAACTAAACAAACTAACTAAACTAAACTAACTAACTAAACTAAACTAACCAAACTAAACTAACTAACCTTAACTAACCTAAATACCTAAACTAAACTAAACTAAACTAAACAAACTTAACTAACTAAACAAACTACCTAAAAACGATTAACTAAACTACTAAACTAAACTAAACTAACTTAACCGTCTTAATAAACTAAACAAACTACTTTAACTAAACTAACTAACCTAAATACCAAATATAAACTAACTTAATTGACTTAACTCACTAAACAAACTAACTAAACTAATTGTCAAATTCGTTAGCGCACGAAGAGATGATATTTTTTTTACTACAACCTTTTGTTACGAAAAATTTACAAAATTACGACTGTATTTACATTAAAAGAGGGAAATGAGGGGAAATTTTTTTTCTATGTCAAACTAGGCAATAACGCCTAATCTAAAGGCGCTATCACAATGGACCACAAATTGTCAATGAACTAACTATACTAACCTAAAATTGCCGAACAACAGAACTCAAGTAAACTAATCACAGTTAACTAACCTAAGTAAGCGTAGCAAACATTTACTCAAATAATGAGTCTTAAACTAAACTCAAGTAACTTAACTAAGTAACTTAACCTAATCTAACATAACCTAACCAAGCTATGTGAACCAAACGTAACGTAACCTAACGTAACCTAACATAACCTAACTCAACACCGTTACCTAACTCAACTATACTAACCTAAAATTGCCTAACAACATACCTCAAGTACACTAATCACAGTTAACTAACATAGGTAACCGTGGCTATCATTTACCCAAATAATAAGTCTTAAACAAGTTAGTCAAGTAACTTAACTTACTAACTTAACCTAATCTAACATAACCTAACCTAACTATGTGAACCTAACGTAACCTAACCTAACCTAACTCAACACCGTTACCTAACTCAACTATACTAAATACTGATTTTCGAACAATGCGAACCTCAAGTACACTAATCAAACATAAGTACCCTAACTAACTCAAATGTATAATTATCGATAATACTAGATTTTTAGTAATCTAATTAATTAGATTATCAACTTTAAGCTAAATTTTCTTCGAAAATGAAAAAACTTATTCAGCTAGATTAATTACCTTGTAATTTTATCAGACATAACTAATATTTTATGATCATATAATTATTCGATATTTTGTTCTTGGTTGGCTGATTTTGAGAAACTTGCAATTGTTCGATACTTTTTATCTCCCGATGATATCGGGAATGTGAGGCCTATTCTGGACTTTTTTTAAAATTGTCTATCATTCTCTTCATTTTTTATCATAAACAACATCTTCTCATATACACTAATTACTACAAACAATATCAAACAAAACACATACAAGATACATGCATGATTATCATCATCATTTTTTTTTCAAACTTCTCATTGTTTTAGCTAGTTGTGCAAACACGCTATATCTAAGTATTGGAGTATTATAATAAGAATGGATATTTTTTTTTTCACTATCACAAGTACCCGTTCTTTCCTTCTTCACATAATAAACATATAACCTAAACTACCTTAACTAAATAAACTAACTACCTCAACTAACTCAACTACACTTACCTCCTCCTTCCACTCCATCATTCTCACGCTGGCTTTCTTCCGCCGCCGCTCCTCCTTCCTCTCTTTGCCGCCGCCGGAGATCCCTCCTCCGCTGCCTGGGCCGCTGTTCTTCCTCCACGTACCACTGCCACGCAAATTCCTCCACGTACCATTGTCGTTGCTGCTGCTGAGAGCCGTCGCTCCTTGCTCCGGTTACCCCGCCGCACCACCTCTCCTCCGTCTTCGCTGCGCGTGTGCACCGCCGCCTGTCTCTCTCGCAACGCCGTCCCCTCCTTCTTCCTCCCTCCTTGGTGTCTCTCTCCACGGATCGCTCCCCCTTCCCCTCCTTAAATAGCCGACCCACCCCACTCGCCACAGTAAACCCGTGACCTACCACCCCCTACCCCGTACCCCTACCCTCACGGGAAAGCCGAAACCGACGCAGAGATTCTCTGCGTCGGTTTCGGGAAGACGACAGTGGGGTGCAGATAGCGCCTTTTGAGAAGGCGCTATCTGCACCCCTATGTCACGGGTTTTCTCGATCCACGTGGATCCACGTGGACCGGGAAATACTTATCAAGTCGACGTGGACGCTGATAGCGCCTTCTCAGAAGGCGCTATCAGTGTATTTCGGTCCACGTCGGTCCACGTGGACATGTCGACGTGAACCTGATTACACTGATAGCGCCTTCTGCGAAGGCGCTATCAATGTACTCACGTCCACGTGGCGTCGATTACACATATATCGCCTTTTGCCCGGACACATGGATAGCGCCTTTTGAAAAGGCGCTATCCATGTGTCCAAATCAGAAAAAAAAATTGCCACTTAGATAGCGCCTTTACAATAGGCGTTATTGCCTACTTCCCAGAAATAAAAACATTTCACCCCTATTTTCCTCATTAAAACTAAATACATGTGTACTTTTGTAATTTTTTCCAAAGAAATCACTTTAGCGTCCTCGTAAATTTGGGTGAGCTTTTTCTATTTCTTACTTGCAATCTCTCACTCTCAATTTATACTTCTTATATGCCTCTTCTTTTACCATTACAATTATTATTAAAAGAAATAAATTGATGCATCCTCTTTACCTCAGTTTTTTTTATATAGAATCTTAGTTTTCCTTAATTTTTAATGGTTTCAATATTTATTTTTTTATCGATTAAAAATCTTTACTTTCATTGCTAGATTTTGGTTGCATGATACGCATATTGTATTACCAACAAAGTCTCATTAATTTAAACTTTTTTTCTTCTAATCTATTATTGAAAAATATCGATAATGGCAACATCATTCACTTCGATAAAAGATATCGGCACAACAAAAGATACACCTAAAGTGAGAGCAAGAATAACAGTACTCAACTAATCTCAATAATTATGATGCACTCATCTCAATGGATATTCTTATGCTCGATGAGAATGTGAGTACCTATTTCAAAATTTTAAAACGTAATTATTTATTTTAAAAATTATATTTCATTATCATGTCGTATAACAATTTCTTTTTTTGGAGGACGACCATATACAAGCAACCATAACCAATGATTTGGTTCCAGATTTTGAGTACCTCACTGAAGGTAAGATCTACGATATTTCGAACTTCAACATACAAAGAAAAAGTAAGTGCAAGGTTGTCAACCATGATTACGTAATCTACTTTACAAGTGGTATTTTTGTTCAAGAATACGCGGGTGACATACAAATTCGATACCACATATTTGAAATACTTCAATTTGAAGAATTGACAAAAAGACAAGATACTTACAATAAATCTTCATGCAAGAAGAAAAAAATTAATTAATAATTGCAGTATATGTATCCACTTTTTTTATATAACTTATGTTAGTACTAATTACTTATTCTTTATAGATGTAGTAGGACGTCTTATTGGAATAGGTGAACTACAAGATCAAGTCGTTAGAGGAAAAACGACAAAAAGATTTGTTTTGCGATTCAAAACAGCAGGTATATGGTTTTTTTTGTCAAAATTAATTATACAAAAAATAAACCATTGTGTTTTGCAATTTTAATCTTATATTTCGTATACAGAAATAAAGAATTGAATGCAACTCTTTGGAGCCAAAAAGAGATCGAGACGAATAATATGTTTATCAATTACAAATCATCTAATGACTCGTTGGTAATTATCATTACCTCAAATAATGTCAAGACTTATTGTCATACCCCACCTAATTAGGACATCTGACCGGCCTAGATTAACTTAATTCCCAGATAACCTAGCAGCCTTAACTTCTCTTTCAATAAATAATTACAAATCTATCAGTGTAATTATCAAATATGATTCTAAATCAACCATAAAGGGGTTTTAAAACGAATCTTGTACCTCAAAGTTCAGTAAAGATTAATTATATAATATTCTAAATTTTGTAAAAAAATTTCGGCAACATCTCCTCTATTTTTAAGCCTACGTACATCGAAAAACTCGGCCTTCAAAAATCTTCAACAAAACCTGCTCAGCTTGGTGGAAATGCTGAAGAACTCACAATCCACCCCATAACAAAATATATCGCATTAATAATGACAATGTATTCATTCTAACCTATCTCAGACTTTCAACATTAGTAAATCATTAATACCTTAACTTCTCGGCATTCCAATCCATCCTAAAACCATTAAAACAATTCTAATCCTTCTCAAAACCATTTCAACACTTTCAAAAGATATCCTAACCTCATACGAACCTAAAAATCCATTTATATAATATTTTATATTCAAAAGTAATACAAACATAGAGAGAAAGCAACTATAAGCAAGTTACCAATAATTGGAAAGTTTTTCATTTCCTTTGTCGCCGCTAAAACCTTTCATTATCCAATTATAAAAATTTGATAGTGTCAGATAAGTAAATCCCACACTATCCAATACACCAGTAGTAATCAAATGCATAATAATCCAAGGAATTTAAAAGAACAATATAATCCAAGGAATTTAAATACAGACGTATCCATCCCGTTTCTGCTATCAAACCACAATCAGACGAACGGTATCTGAAAGTGGTAAGTAAACACTAATAAGGACTCATGCGTGGGGATAATAACTAAACAAGTTTCGCTCCTCTAAACTATGGGAGTATGATTTGATTTAACTTGATCTCATGATAACCATGTGATGCAATGTATCGGTGACTCCAACCCCTCAAGCATAATATAGTGTTCAATAAACTCGATATAGACACTATAAGGAGACTCGTGTAACGACCTGTATTTTTAAGTCATTAATTAATCGCTAATCACAAATTATTAGTGATCTAATACCAATCGAGGCTCGCCGTAAATCGAAGTGTTCAAAAATTTATAAAAGAAAATTAATAAAATGATTTTAATTTTTGTTTGGTATGATACCGCGAATTGGCGTGACTTAATTTAAATTAAGTGCACACGCGACGACAGGACTTTAAACCACCAATTTAGTTAAAATTGGCTAAGTGAGGACAAGTCTAGTGTTTGTGCATAACGCGTGTCAAGTTCGGAGTGTTACAAGTGTGTGGGACAAAGGAAACCCAAATAAATTGGGTCATAACCCAAATTCTCACCCAACCAAATAAAAAGGGGGATAAAACCTTAATTTTATAGGTTACAACACAAAACCCTGGGTATAACACCACATACACACACACATAGAGAGAGAGCGCTAAGAGAAGGGAGAAGAGATTGGACGAGCGTGGTCGGAGATGGCGAAGGCGATACCGGCCAGTATGCGACGCAGGCGGTGTTGCGGCTCAGATGAGCTGGTGGTGCGGACGCCAACCGAGCAGCGTGGCTCTAAAGCGATAGCGAGACAGCAAACAGGGTTGGTCGCAATGCGCAATGGCGGACCAGCAGCGGAGGCCGCGGACGGCGGCTCCAGCGAACCAGGAGATCAGCGCGCGGAGGCTCGCGGACAGCAGTTCGAGCGAGACTGGAGTCCGGCCAGGCAACCAACCGTGGCAGCGGATGATGCGAAAAGCGCGCGGCGCGCCAAGCACACGGCGGACCAGGAGGTGGCATGACTGTGGGGGAAGATGACGAGTAGCGGCACGGTCCACCAGGTCGCCGGCGAGGAACAGTGGCACCGACGAGGAGCAGTGACGCCGACGAGGAGAAACGGTGAATCAGTAGCGGCGCGGTGAACGGCGTGGTGGCGCGTTGCCGGACCGATCGATCCCCGACGAGACACAACAACAGTGGACAATGAGGCGTGACTTCGACGAAGCTCGACGACGCGATGAACTGCTCGCGAAGAAGACGAAAGGCGTAGATCATGGCTATGCTTGCGTCCTTCAAATGGATTTTGGAGTTGAGACCTCCATTGAAGGCCATGGTGAGGTTCTAAACCACATTGATTTCAACTACAAGTCTAATTGATAAATCTTTTAGTCATTGATGATTTCGATATGGTCACTTAAACGACTTCGTTGTACATATGATGAATGTAGATGCGCAAGGACTCAACTAGGATTCGAACGATTACTTTGACGTGGCAGCCTATGTGAATCTAAGGCAAATAAAACCAGCTAGGAAATGCACGGTAGTTCATTTGAGCTTATATTTTATTGATATTGCACTGTGTCCCTTCCTTGGAATTTCCACCCACTTATGAGTGTCCGAGGGCCAAGTGAGTCATAAGAGTGTCTCTGATTGGAGTGGTTACCGGCTTGCAACCGGGGCTATGACCTCGAGTCGCTTGAGTATTTAGTCGGAATGAGATGTGTTTTATCCGGGGCACCGTTGATGTGGCGGCCCTCGCCGCCCCGGGGTGACGTGTCTCCTTGTACTCCTTGCCAGCTGGCCCTACTACACGTGTACGGCACCTGCCCGTCCTTTTTCTATCTCGAATTTCGCATACACTTGTGTATACAGCGTATATATGACATATGCAGCAGAAGTTATACGTAAATGCAAGAAATATTAATTAATTCAACAAATCCTACTGTGAAAAAACCCTGAAAAGTATTCTGTATAAGTAAACAACTGTACCCTAGGAGGTATACTCCCCAGTTCCCAAAAGAATCAAAATATCAAAATAAAAACACACGTACAAGTAATTCTCAACGGTAGGCAGTCAGAGGTGGTCACGTAAGATCCTCTTGCCCTTACTTGTATTAGGATCTGCACTCAATCATCACAGAAGAAAATGGATGACGAGTCCAATCAGTAAAATCCCAAGGAACTCCTCCGAGCATTCAAATAAGCAAATGAAATTCAATAAATACTGTTAAATAAACATGCGGAATTTAAACATGCAACTGTAAGTAGGGCATCGCATGCATAAATAACAATAAAGTGCAAATATGTGTGCCTGTTCCAATCAGACTAAACCATACTTCGGGATTTCCTTCCAGGATCCACTAGTGGGCGCACCCAACTAGCTATCACCTGATCCCTCTCGGTGGCCGGCGTAGACTTACGACGCACCGACACATGTAGCAATTCCTTAGCTCGGGTCGTTATCCACCGAGAACTCCTGATACACATGCTATGGTCTAGAATGCATAGACACACAACGGAAAATCCGGTGGGAGTAACTAACCAACCGTGCAAACAACGACAAGATATAGATATAGGAAAAATAACAAGGAAATACTGGAATTGAATGGAATTATAAAGCAAAATAAATACTCAAGAGTTTTTCCGTTGAGTTTTATAAACCTCACAACGCGCTCCAATACCCCGTAATCAATCCCCGGGTCCAAGTCCACTGGGTCCTTGGTCGCCAATTGATCACCCGTATCCACCTATATCCATTTATTAATAATTTTGATTTAGCATACGACCAATTTTTAAAATTTTAGGCCAAATTTCCTATTCTGCGCTTTTCGAGGTAAAACCCCGCAAAAAGTCGCGTCCGACATTCCCACATATTTTCTTTTCATAGAACTTTACCAATTTCTACTTATTTTATAGAAATATATTTTTTTTCGGAATTTTCCCAATTTTTCCGGAATTTTCCAAATTTTTCTTTCATTTTTCTTCTCTTTTTCTCTTTTTCTCTTTTTTTTTTTATTTGGTTTGGGTTGGGTCGACCCAAACGGGTCGGACCCGACCCGGCCCAGCCCACTGGGGGATGCACACGCGCGCAAGCGCGCACGCATGTGCACCTTCTTCCCTGATCGAACCAGAGAGGTTCGATCAGGAGCAATTTTTTTTCTTTTATTTGGGTTGGGGTTACTTTCCACCCCAACCGCGGTGGACTCAATGGCAGGGGAGACACCCCTGTCATCACCACCGCGACCCGGTTCGGGCTCCATGGCCGAACCCCTGTCTCGCCATCACAGCCAACCCGAAACCCACAACAAAAACCACTAAAACGCACCTCGATCGTGACGTTTCCTCCCTCTTCTCTCCTTCTCGGCTTCTCCTCCTCCTCTCCGCGTTCCTTCTTCCCTCTTGGCCTCCCGATCGGTGCGTGTGCGGGGTGTGTACGGGGTGTGTGTGAGGTGTGAGAGAAAAGGTGATGGAGTGTGTAGATAAGGATTGTTGACTTTTTATCTTGACACCACAATGTGACACGGTTGGGACACTCACCCATTTTTCGGGTGTTTCGACGCTCGATTTCGAGTCCGAACCGCGATATACGCGTACCGCCGCGTCACTAGCCGCCTAATACCCATTCCATATTAGTTACTTGGCAAGTTTTTATATAATTTGTGTGTTTTAGTTTCCCCGACCTAATATTCGGTCCCGTCAACTACCCGGTACCCGCATCGACACGCATATCGAGGCGAGTACAATTCACACAATCTCGCACGTATTTTTATGCAACATACACACTTGCGATGTATTTCAATACATTTCACCGCAAATAAAGCATCCAACACACAATCATTAGCATACTTAAGTCCCCGTGTGTCCTAGCCTACCGCGACGTCCACGTAGATCCGAGCTGGCGTCCACATCTGTAAATTCAAGAGAAATTTATAAAATGGGCCGTTACAGTTCTTCCCAACTAAATAAAATTTCATCCCGAAATTTCACTGTAACTAAAGTCTCATACCAGAGAATAGCTGAGGGTATCGTGTCCTCATCGTCGACTCGAGCTCCCAAGTTAGTCCCTCCGTCCTATGATGCTGCCAACAAACTAGGACCTTCGCGAGTTCCCGATTTCGGAGAATTTGTACTCAACGGTCAACGATCTCTATCGCTCTCTCCTCATAAGTCACGTCAGGCTGTATCTCCACCTGTCCCAACTCAATCGTCGGTCTCAGCCCTGACCTAGCGAGTCTTAACATGGAAATGTGAAATGTCGGATGAACCCCAGCTAACTCGGCAGGTAACTCCAACTGATATGCAACAGTGCCTACTCTCTGTGCAATCTGGTATGGCCCAATGTATCTCGGTGCCAGTTTCCCCTTAATGTCAAATCTCTGTTGACCTTTCCACGGAGAAACCTTCAGATACACCATATCGCCCTCGTCATAGCTCAGACCCTCGCGATAACTATCAGCGTATTTCTTCTGTCTATCTTGTGCAGCTCGCAGCTTTTGACGAATTTGTCGAATTTTCTCTGTGTGATCAACAATTATCTCAGGCCCTACTTGTGTACCGAGACCGGTGTGCATCTTCTAGAATTACGTCCCGTATCTCCTGATCCGCAGGTATCCACAATCTCCCTCGGTATCTCAAACACCGACCTGTGGTTTCTGCCCAATCAGTGCATTTCGGATTCCGTGACAAACCACTGACCCGCTCATAGAGCCCATCAGCCCTGTGACACTCAGCAACCCGTTCAATCGATACGGTCGGTATCCTCAACTGCGAAAAAATCCCGAACCATCGGAACGTCTTCAATCCAAACCTCCATTCGAACCTCCGGCTCAACTATCGCCGCAACCGCCTCCATCTCCTGCGCTGTAGCTAGTCGGCCTCTCGTAATGGGTAAGTCAGTTGCCGATCCAAATAATACGAACTCCGGTATTCCAGGAATATGAAACTCTATCCTCTTGCCGTAACAATCTATCCGTGCATGATAGGATGCTAACCAATCCATCCCGAGCAGTGTGTCAAACTCTAAGTACTCCAATACTCGAAGATCCGCTGGTAGGTGATGTCCATCCACCTCTATCATCACGTCTTGATATATTCGGTTATGGTATATCTTATCCCCAACAGTCGTCCTGAGGACAAGATGTGGCTCTAGTGTCTGTGTAACTAACCCTAACAACCCAACAATACGTCCAACAAGAAACAATAAAGTACTACCAAAATCAAACATAACATGCATATGGCGACCAAATATAAGTAATGTACCTTCAACGAGTTGCCTAGTTGCCCCGCTATCTGGCTGTGCTAACGCATGTACTCTATCTCTGGCCTGGTCTGACGCTCGCCGTGGCAATGGTGGTGTCCGACAGTCAGCCCTCAAGTGTCCCCTCTGCCCACACTGGTGGAATTAAGGCTCTCCAGTCTACCCGTTTATCCGTCTCTAGATCTCAGACCCTGACCTCGGTCTTCCTAACCCCTGTCATGTCCCCTCTGATCTCGACCCTGATGGTACTCCTGTGGTTGTGCCCTCTGTCGATTCACTGGTGCTGAGGTGATAGCATGAACTGGCTATGACTCCTCATATCAGAACTGACTGCCCTGAAACTCATCCCGACGACCCCTCTCCCGTCTATCATCTCTCCAGCCTCTATCCGGATGATCCATCGGTCTCTTCGGCCTCTGACTAGACTGAGAGCTCTGCCCTGACTGTACCTCCCTACTAGTCATACGTCGGCCTGCCCTCTGCAGTAGGTATGTCTCATGAGCCAATGCCCTGTCAAAGATCTCCTGCAGTGTCGTGGCTCTGGTCGAGACAACTGCTGACGCAATCCTGTCATCAACCCCTCTGGTGAAGTAATAGATCTGTAAGCGCTATGTACCGGCGACATCCAGAGAGAACTGAAGCAGATGTCGGAACCTCTCCATATACTGCATCAAGGTCCGACTACCCTGTCTCAAGGATAGGAACTCCTCCCCCAGTCTCAACCTAACCTCCATAGGTATGTACTGATCGTAGAATAGCTCCCTAAACTCAGCCCATGTCGTCGGTTCCGGATGAGTATCCGTATATGTCGTCCACCAGACCGTCGCATGCCCTCTCAAACAGGCTCGAGAGAGTCGTGCTTGTACAATCTCATCGTTCCTCATCAGCTTATGGAAACGCTGATGAGACACTATCCATCTCCCTGCAGCCTCAAGGTCACCGACTCCATAAAAGAATCCAGGCTGGAACTTCAAAAACTCCCTCAATAACCTCGCTTCTGGTGCTAGGACGAATGCCGATGTAGTAGGAGTATCAGTAGTGGGGGTGGTAGTAACCTGGTCCGTTGTCGTGGGTGGAGGCGTAAGAGTCGACGTCTCAAAGGAACAACAACTGCGACAGCTGTCTCTGTAGATGCATCTGCCGCTACCCCATCAACTGGCGTCTGGGGTACCACCGGAACAACAACGGTCCCCGCCGGTATGGTCACAACTACAGGCTCTCTCGCTGAAGTAAGTGCTGCCAATACTGCGATCTGCTCTCGTAGTAGCCGTAATACCTCAGCCATCTGTGTCTCCTGTGCCGAGAGTCTATCCTCCATACTCGTCGTAACCGAGACATCCCTAACCGTATCGATAGTCTGTCCAGGCGTACCAGACTGTCCGTCCATGATCTGCATCGAGAATGTGCTCCGGATCAGTCTCGAGGTATATACGTATATCATATATTAAAATGAGAATATAACACGCGTATAAGTTATAACTCTACCCGCCTCACATCACTTCCCAATTAAAGTTCTAAGGCACTAACTTCGGGTTTTCCACATCTAAGTTTGTTGATTAAGTTTTATTGTCTTAGGACTTCCTCTTTTCTCTGATACCAACTGTGGCGGCCCTCGCCGCCCCGGGGTGACGTGTCTTCGTGTACTCCTTGCCAGCTGACCCTACTATACGTGTACAACACCTGCCCGTCATTTTCCTGTCTCGAGATTTGCATCCACTTGTGTGTACAGCGTATAAATGACAAATGCAGCAGAAGTTGTACGTAAATGCAAGAAATATTAATTAATTCAATAAATCCTACTGTGGAAAAAACCCTGAAAAGTACTGTGTATAAAGGTAGATGAATGTACCATGTAAAGTACCTATGTACAATGTCATGTCACTCCCCAGATCCATAAAGAATCAAAATATCAAAATAAAAACATACGTACAAGTAATTCTCAACGGTAGGCAGTCAGAGGTGGTCACAAAAGATCCCCTTGCCCTTACTTGTACTAGGATCTGCACTCAATCATCACAGAAGAAAATGGATGACGGGTCCAGTCAATAAAATCCCAAGGAACTCCTCCGAGCATTCAAATAAGCAAATGGAATTCAATAAATACTATTAAATAAACATGTGGAATGTAACAGTCAACTGTAAGTAAGGCATCGCATGCATAAATAACAATAAAGTGCAAATGTGTATGCCTGTTCCAGTCAGACTAAACCATACTTCGGGATTTCCTTCCAGGATCCCACTACTGGGCGCACCCAACTAGCTATCACCTGATCCCTCTCGGGGTTGGCGTAGACCTACGACGCACCGACACATGTAGCAGTTCCTTAGCTCGGGTCGTTATCCACCGAGAACTCCTGATACACATGCTATGGTCTAGAATGCATAGACACGCAACGGAAAATCCGGTGGGAGTAACAAACCAACCATGCAAACAACGACAAGATATAGATATAGGAAAAATCACAAGGAAATACTGGAATTGAATGGAATTATAAAGCAAAATAAATACTCAAGAGTTTTTTCATTGGGTTTTACAAACCTCACAACGCGCTCCAATACCCCGTAATCAATCCCCGGGTCCAAGTCCACTGGATCCTTGGTCGCCAATTGATCACCCGTATCCACCTATATCCATTTATCAATAATTTTGATTTAGCATACGACCATTTTTTAAAATTTTAGGCCAAATTGCATATTCCGCGCTTTTCGAGGGAAAACCCCGCAAAAAGTCGCGTTCGACATTCCCACATTTTCTTTTCATAGAAATTTATCAATTTCTACTTATTTTATCGGAATATTTTTTTTTTCTGAATTTCCCCAATTTTTTCGGAATTTTTCCAAATTTTTCTTTCATTTTTCTTCTCTTTTTCTTTTTCTTTTTTTATTTGGTTTAGGTCGGGTCGAACCAAACGGGTCGGACTCGACCCAGCCCTGGACCAGAACAGTCCAGGCTCGGCCCGTACTAGTAGCCCAGTGGTACATGGTTTGACAAAATCAATGTCTTGTAGAGTAAGACTATGCCCTTATATGTATTTCGAGGTGGGCTTGAACCTCTGGTGCATATATGAGGGGGACATAGAAGATGTATATGGCCTTATAGAGTAAGATGAGGGTGCATATAGATCTACCTGGGGGTGCCAGGGACCCAGCCTTACATAGTCAGATGGGGGTATGGCCCTGAGCCTTCACAATGCCCTACTTACAGTTGCATGTTTACATTCCGCATGCTTATTTAACAGTATTTATTAAATTCCATTTGCTTATTTGAATGCTCGGAGGAGTTCCTTGTGATTTTACTGACTGGACCCGTCATCCATTTTCTTCTGTGATGATTGAGTGCAGATCCTAGTACAAGTAAGGGCAAGGGGATCTTTTGTGACCACCTCTGACTGCCTACCGTTGAGAATTACTTGTATGTGTGTTTTTATTTTGATATTTTGATTCTTTTGGGAACTGGGGAGTGACATGACATTGTACATAGGTACTTTACATGGTACAATCATCTACCTTTATACACAGTACTTTTCAGGGTTTTTTCCACAGTAGGATTTATTGAATTAATTAATATTTCTTGCATTTACGTACAACTTCCGCTGCATTTGTCATTTATACGATGTACACACAAGTGGATGCAAATCTCGAGACAGAAAAAGGACGGGCAGGTGTCGTGCACGTGTAGTAGGGCCAGCTGGCAAGGAGTACACGGAGACACGTCACCCCGGGGCGGCGAGGGCCGCCACACCGTGGAGTCAAATTGGATTAACATCAATAATCAATATCAATTATTAAAACATTTCCAAAATAGTTATCAACTAAATTTCATTAGTTCACCTCATCAAAAACCTAACCTATGTCAGTGGAATTTATTCCAAATTGACACAAATCAATTCAATATACCAATTAACAACAATTCCAACTAATTTCTATCAAAACCCCGAGAAAGAAATCTAAAAATCGCGAGAATTCAAATTGAATTGAGGAAAAATACCCGACATTAAGAATTTACCAAATTGCAGGCCGAATACCTCGTTTCTACCTCAGAAACTTAGCTCGAACTAACCACCTCGCCATCGCGAGAAAGAAACTGAGTGAAAATCGGACGTCGGGAGCGTGCGGAGTGAAAGTCCAAGTTGTGAGGGTTAGGGAACATTCGGTTATGTTGAAATGAAAACATGAATCGTTTGATTTTTTATTTATATGTAAACCATCAGCTGGCTTAATTTCTTTTTATTATTAATTTCAGAAATCCTTATTTTGACATGTTTCGACTTCCGACGCCTTTTTCTATCCAACTTTTCACCAAATTGAACAAAACTCTAAACAAAACAGTCCATCTTCATGAAATGTCATAACACTGATTTAGGTCATACCAAAATTTCAAAAATCTTAACTTTGTCCATGACATACAGAACATTTATGGACAAATCCTCTTGCCATACTTATCCAAACTTGCACTAGTTTGGACCAAATCTCAACCTCAACTACTGTCAACCGACACCAAACTCGAAACAAGATCTAACACAACTTTGTCTCATTTTACACTACCTTCAATCCCGACTTACACGCAAACCGAGACAAATCCTCACATCAGCTCATTAACTCCATTTAAGGTCTAAATCTCAAATTTTTAACTTAAATTCAATTATTCGTCGTGAGATTCGAAACTAATGTTTATGTCAATATTTTGACTATCTCGACACCCGTCTCGACACGTATCTCGAGACAAAACCTCGCGAATCTCAAATCTACTCATTCACCCGAATTTCACAAAATAAAATAATATATAATACACAACACTAGACAAACATCACGGATTAATAAAATTAATTATAAATCTCAAATTCACCGGTGTTTTATTCCTGACTCGCGGCCAAAACCATAATTAAGCTTCCTTAATCTCAGATTAACCGTAATTACCGATTTAAAAATATTTGGATTTGACACTTATAGAGGTAATTGCATTTTTTTAAATACATGTACAATGTCATTCAATTTCTACATACAATTTAAGTATTAGTGTAGAATTTATTTAAACTTTTCGAGCCACCCAAATATTTAAACTTTTGTCAACAAGTGAGCTAACAATTTCTTCACCGCTTGTTACGAAGATTTACGCAAGTTCAGTTATCGAAGAGATTGCATTATTCATGAATGGGGTATAAAATAATTTATAACCATATACGTTGTTTATTAATGTATAATAAATTGCATTGCTTTTTAAAAAAATGCATTAATTGAATGATATATTCATTTCTTAATTTATCAATAGCAGAGACTCACAAAGGAAAAAAGAAGTTCAACGGATTCAAAAACAAAATAAAAAGTTTAAAATAGATGATACGAAGTTGGAAACCATGACTATAGAGGAGATCAAACAACAGAGATCAAAGGCTACTGTAAGACATAATGATATAATTATACTAAAAATATTATTATATGGCTTTGTTCTCATTATTAAACTACTTAATTAATTTCTCATGCAGGCCTTAGAAGTTCTTTGCAAAGGTGAAGATCACATCCATCGGTTCAAGTACTCATTATTGGCATTATGATACTTGCCATTTACATTACGTAAAGTTAAAAAAATCAAACTCTGGATACTATTGTCGTAATTGTGATGCATGTGTTACAACGCCATACCAGAGGTATGCTAAAGAACATGTATATATTAATTTTGAACTTATAAATATTATTTATTGATGTATTGTATCATTTATCTTACCAAAACTCCAATTGATGGCAATTGCATTTGTTTTTCAGATTCAAAACCCATGTGCATGTCGAAGACAATTTAGGGTCCACAACTTTTGTTCTCTTTAACAACATAGTGAAAAAAATTATAGGTATAGGCACCGCAGATAAAATCTTGAAAGAAGTGTCTTCGGTACATTTTTTTAACTCAAAATATAAAACTACTTAAAATGCAAATACAATATTATCGAATACCTTTATTTTTAATCATTCTTACGCCCATTTTTTTCCTAATTTGTTTTGAGGGTCGCTATGGGCACCCCACCAATTCATGAAGGCACCCAATTTTTTTGTCATTCACCCCTCTAAATTACACTTTGATGTAAATGACTCTATTGCCCCTTCATATATACTCTC
Organism: Stephania cephalantha; assembly: GCA_039657325.1. NCBI lineage: Eukaryota > Viridiplantae > Streptophyta > Magnoliopsida > Ranunculales > Menispermaceae > Stephania > Stephania cephalantha. The sequence continues at coordinate 52,297,583 of CM077569.1, read as the reverse complement.
TCCAATCTCACAACCCATTTTCAAATCAATTTTGGGGCACCCCACCACATTGGATCCCCAGTGAAACCTAAAGCCACAATTTTGTTTGCCGGGCGTGTATTGATTCTTGCTTCTTCACATCATCCGATAGCGAGGTAACACTGTTTTACAACCATATGAAGCTTTGAACGAACTGTTTTTTGATCTACACAATGAAATTGATGATTTGGTTTGTCAATGTAGGGTTTGGTAAATTCGACCAATCCGAACTTGTTTCCACTATAAAATGGACGAATGTACTGCAATGGTGCAAGAGGATGAACAAGAAGAGGTATTTGGTGAAATTTATTGTGTTTTTTTTTCTGGTTTTTCATGTTTTCAGTCGAAGTTGCACGGCGCGATTGTTTCGGCCTCGCAGGACCGAAACTTATACATAAGTCTCGGTCAAGAGCCACCGAGACTTATGAGTAAGTCACGGTCATGATGTGACCGAAACTAATGATATAGTCTCGGTTAAAACTATCGAGACTATCACGTAAATCTCGGTTGCCATTGAACGAGAATTGGTTCAGACTCGCGGACCTGTACTGCCGAAAAATTTGTTTTTTTTTTTGGTTTTTTGGTGAATTTGTTATGCATTTTGGTTGAGTCGTAATGTTCAATGTATGCATTGCAGGTAATGCCGATTTCAACTTTATTTCCAGACTACAAGGATGCGTTTTATTTCTTGTAGGCCATTCCCACATAGAGAATCGGCTATTTCATGGCTTCAAATGATTGGTCGTGAGAACAAGTTTGTGTTAGTTACGAAGCACTCTGATGTCGGAGGGATTAAGCACAGGGGAAGGGTCAGACTTGCTTGTGAGATGTCTGGTACATATAGGGGAATGTCACAAAGAGTAGGGAAGGGTAAAGCGGCAAAAAATGCTTTGAAACCAAGAACTGAAGAAGAAGAGGAAACGTGGTGGACTCAAACTGGTAAAAAGAAATGTGGATGCCCTTTCCTTATTAACATCAAGGAAAATGTTGATTCTTTGTGGTATGTCAATATCATATGTGGGAGGCACAATAACGACCCCGCCAAAAACTTGGACAGCCACTCATTTGCAGGAAGATTGGATAAGGGTGAGCAGGTTGTTGTGGTGCAGATGACTAAGGGTAATGTGAAGCCAAGAGATATCCTCAATACGTTGAAGCAAAGGGATGTTAAAAACGTATCGACAATGCGGACAATATATAATGCACAACAAAAATTCCGAATTGAGGATGCATGTGGGAGGACTCAAATGCAACAACTATTGCACATATTGGAGAAGAATAAGTGGATGTCGTGGCATATGAAGCATCCCGATACGAATGTCGTCACCGATTTATTTTGGTCACATCCTGATTCAATCAAGTTGCTAAGGTGTTTCTCATCGGTAATTTTGATGGATTGCACTTACAAAACAAATAGGTATCGAATGCCGTTATTAGAGATTGTTGGCATCACTTCTACGCATTTGACGTTCTCCGTTGGGTTTGCTTTCATATCATCGGAGACTCATGCAAATTATGTTTGGGCACTTGAGAACTTGAGATCCATATTGGATTGGTGGCCTAAACCTGACGTGTTTGTTACGGATCGGGAGTTAGGCCTTATTAGTGCCATCGAAGAAGTATTTCCATTATCATCTCACATTCTTTGCTCTTGGCACATCAACAAAGTAGTATTGGCCAAGACTAAGAAGATGTTTGGGGATAACGAAGGATTCGTTCATTTCATGGATAGGTGGACGAGTGTGTTATATGCTAAGTCGGAGGCCTTATTAGAACTTAGGATGAATGACTTGCGTTGTGAGTTCGGTCATGTGAAGGGTCTTACTGATTACTTGGATAACACATGGGTGAAGATCTACAAGGAGAAATTTGTACCGGCATGGACAAGTCGAATTATGCACTTTGGGGAAACAACGACACAGAGGGTTGAGTCTGCGTATTCCACTTTGAAGCTACACCTTGGCAATAGTCAGGCTAATTTTGAGACTTTGTAGAGAGTGGTTGATGGTCTTCTTAGGATCCAACATAACAACATCAAGGCATCATTTGAGCTCAGTATGAATGTGGTGCAATATGAATATTTTGATGGGTTTTATCGCTGATTGCTTGGTTATGTCTCTCAAAGGGCGCTTAAGTTAATTAGAGATGAATTGGAACGTGAAGAAGATGTTGGACACGACTCTACTCGTTTAGTTGTGAGATACGTACCACGCATGATATTCCTTGCGCCCACGAGCTAAACTTTCATAAATTTTCTGATTCACCCATCCCTCTCGAGGACATTCATATGTACTGGCAAAAGTTGAGTATGATACCAGAGAATCATGTGGATCGATCTGGGTACCTGAGATCCATTCTACGTCGTCCAAATCTTCTAGAAGCTTCAACAACGCGATAGATACCTGAGATCCACTCTTATCCGCAAACAGGGTGCAAGAAAGTAGGTACAACAAGTACGCTCGGGCTGTGCATTCTACAGGAGGATAAGTTGTGTTCCTCGAACCAGCTTTGGGGCACCATCGACTCTTCAACCAACATTTTCGCACTGTGAGCCCCTTGCTGATGTTCACTTCCTCTTCAGCATCTTCAATGCTAACCCCAAGTAGTTTCGACACCAGCTTAATAACATCCGAGCGAGATTCCTCCGTGTACCTTGCAAAGTTCTCAACTGCCACCACTTTGCCCGTCACAAGAATCTTCAGGAGAATGCTCACATCCTCGAAGGAGATCGACATTTCACCGAATGGTAAGTGAAATGTGTTCGTCTCCGGCTGCCACCGCTCTACAAAGGCAGAGATAACCTCCTTATTAGCCTTGCGGTATGAACAGTCTATCAACGTATTCAACCCAGATCGCTGAATAATCCTCTGAAGGCCCTCGGGGTCAGGGCGGCACGACTGTAAGTCCCATTCTTGGATTTGAGCTTGATTGATACACTTGAGTACCAGACGCTCTTGCAACAACAAAAACATCTCATCAGCTTAGTGAAAACCCTAAGTTTTTTAAGTACTTCATTCAATGAAACTTTATATACCTCATTGCTCCAAATCGCTAATGTGACATGATCCTTAAAGCTCTTCAACAAAGAACCGTCTAAAGGACCACCGGGGAAAGGAGCATGCATTTCTACAGGCCCTTCTGACTCTCCTTCATTATGGCCACCTCCACCACTAGTACTCCCACCCACATTACGATAAGTTTCCGTGGTGTTCGCCGGTGCTGATGAGTCACTACTACTAGACTCTGATGCATGAGCCTCCTCTTCGCCTCAGGCAACTACAAGATCTTTTCATCGCCGCGTGTCGATGTTGGAACCCTCATCGTGCAATTGTAAATTCCTTGCACGATTTCCAGCAATCTTAGCCTTTCCCTTAACATCTACATTCTCCTTCTCTTTCTATTTCCGATAAGATGCAGTCGGGGGTCTCCGGCCGCCTCGTCCACAGTTACCCCTCGACACCTCAACACCAACCTCCTCCCTAGTCACCGGGGTTTTCAAACGAGCCATACCTGAAAAGAAACAAAAGTACAATTCAAAAAAAAAATGAACAAAATCTTCCTTTTCTATAGTCTCGGTCAACCAGGTTTGAGAAAAACCTTAGAATATCAGTGACGCATAACCGAGATAAGAATAAAAGTCTCGGTAATGGAAAACCGAGAGAAATGCTACGTTCTCGATTGTACATCACCGACAGGACATAAACTATACACTTCGACTTACTCTCGTGATGTGGTGACCGAGAGCAAACACAGCGTTACGCTACCTAAAACAATTCAAAAAAAAAGAACAAAATCTTCCATTTCTATAGTCTCGGTCATGCACTTTTGAGAAAACCATAAGAATGTCGGTGGCGCATGACCGAGATAACAATAATAGTCTCGGTAATGGGCAACCGAGAGCAATGCTACATTCTCAATTGTACATCACTGACAGGACATAAACTATACACTTATGGTTACTCTCGTGATGTGGTGACCGAGATAACACAATTACTCTCGGCCATTCGTTGCCGAAACTGTATAAGCCATGCTTGACCGAGACTGTAAATAACATCTCTGGCCTGTGTGGCCGAGAACCACGACTTTCCAATCAAAGAACCATTGAATGCACCGCTACACAAACATAACAACTACTCTACCAAATGCAACTTAATTAGACTATCAACGTACCTTCAAACGTTCGGTTTCACGACTTGAGTGTGTGAACGAAAAACTTGAACCGAGCCCTAATGTGGAGACGAAATCGAACAAAACCCAGAGCCTTCAAACTCGATATTCCGCCTACAACAGAGGAGAGAGACGGAGAGGAACGAAGACAAATGACTTTCGGAATTGCTTGCTCGTTCGTTCAAGAGAGTATTGCTTGCTCGTTCAAGAGGACGGTGGTGGGGTGCCTCTGTTTTGAACGAGGGGTATTTTGGGAATTTCAGGCCTCAATTTTGGGTGCCATTGGTAAATGACTTTGTGCCCTCAACAACTGGGTGCCTTCATGAATTGGTGGGGTGCCCATAACGGCCCTCTTTGTTTTTGCTTCAATTATCAGACATACGAAAATATACCACACATACCAATTGAACTTTCCCAAATTGTACAAAGATGTTTTAAATTTAAAATAAAACTTACTTCTTACAATTTAGTTAAAGGGAATACAGATTCCACCGCTATCAGTATATATGACGAAGAATCTGCATATGATATTCATTATACCAAGGTATTTCGTTTATTTTATATTAACTTACAACATTATGTTTATAATATAAGTTAATTTTGCATTTTCTATTATTTTTGAAAATAATAGGAGTACCGGCTAAATGATGATTCAACTCAAAAAAGCAAAGCTGACAATGAATTGAACAAGAAGAGAAAAAGTATAGATAAAGGCTCAGAAATTAATAAGCGTTTAAGAAAATTTTGCTTAATTGAGTAAGTTTATTAAGTTATATATCATTAATTAGTTATTAATGATTGCTATATACTGTTTAAAAAAATAATATTATGTTTTTCTTTGGCAGTGACGATGAGGATGAAGTAAAGTCAACATCAATTTGAAGAGCTTACACTACAATATCAGAAGATAAATCGATTTTTTTTTAAGTGTATACTTCTAAGTTTTAATAGACATTTGATATTTTCGTTGTCATCTTTTAAAATATTTATTTTTTATAATTGGTTTTATGAAGTATATTTATTTTAATTTTAAAACTAATTATTGGTTATTTATTTGCTTTAGTTCTATTTTATTTATTTAACTTAATCTTAATTTATGATAATTCAAAACTCGTGTGACGCACGTGCAAGTGCGGAGCACGTTATGAAAACTAGTATATATATATATATATGTCATTCAAATCAATTTATTTATTAAATATTACTAAACCAAATATTATACATAAACATTCTTATTATTAGTACTACTGCTACTTGCAATTAAGCCCCAATCTACTTAATTAATTAATGGAAAATACTAGAGATATATCACAACAACAATGTCACACCACGAAACATATTAGCTCATAAGAACTCTCCACGTGACCTCAACCAGCATGTTATGCATCGAGATCTAAATATGACCGCATCTCGATGCAAAACTCTTGTGGGCTAATGTGTCTTGACATAGTAGGACATTTGTTGTTGTCATTCTAGCATTTCTGTTAATTAACTATTATCCCAAATAAACTTAAGTATAAAGTCGCCAATGTCATCGTCATGGAAATAAAGTCCATCTGGCCTAGCAGACCAAAGGCAGTCCTTACCACACCTCGTCACTTTAGACTCGTAGGCAACAAAGCTCTGCGGAAACACAACCCCCTTTGGATCAGTCCAGTCCATGTTACACCAGAACATCGTTGTAGCAAATATGTTGCCCCGAAATTTCCAAGTGAACTCTTGCTGGTACGCCAACACTTGCGGACCAAGATCATCGTCTTTAGATTTACAGTGCAGATTTATCTTCGCCGCCGGAGATATGTCGTTCTGAACGTGAACGTGTCGCTTGATATTGATCAGCCTATTAGGATCCACATTCCTGCATTCTATTTCTGCTACCAATATCAGCAAAAACACCGCTGAAGCAAATGCAAGTCTCTTATTGCCCATGTAACAATATTGCTCCATGTCCGTACGTGTACTGTTGTTGGTATATAGATTTGATGCCCATCGCAAGCTTATATATAGATGAAAATGCATGTATTATGAAATTAAGCAATTAATTAATTAGCTATCAAATGTAGCTCGAACCATGCAAAGCACGTGATGCGAGGTACTACAACTGAGTATGTGACACTTGATTTGCAAGAACACTGTACGTACGTATATAATTGATGCTTCGATTCATCATGTCAATTATGACATTTAATACATGATATACTGTATAATTAATTAAGCAATTAATGGAAGCATAATGTACGTACGTATATTAATAGAAGCAATTAATAGATGAAAATGCATGTATTATGAAATTAAGCAATTAATTAATTAGCTATCAAATGTACCTCGAACCATGCAATGCACGTGATGCGAGGTACTACAACTGAGTATGTGACACTTGATTTGCAAGAACAGTGTACTTACGTATATAATTGATGCTTCGATTCATCATGTCAATTATGACATTTAATACATGATATACTGTATAATTAATTAAGCAATTAATGGAAGCATAATGTATGTGGCTGATGCATGTCCAAGTTTATGCCAATTTATGCCTCAGTCAATTTAAAACTCTGCCTCCCACCCGATTAGAAACATCTGAATTCATTAATTTCGATTATGGGATGCATATACATGGATGCTACTAGTTGTTGGTTCAGATATAAAACAATATATGACTCCCTAAGTTAATTTCTTGTAATAATTAGTCCAACGTAGTTACATATATAGGCATGTTCATGGACTTGGTACCCAGTGCACCCAAGTCCGTGATCACTTGGTAAGTCTTAAAGGAGTTTTCTTAGGCCCAAGCCCATCTAAGCCGAGCACGCTTAAACCTAGGGGTGGGCAAACCGCGGTTTGGTCACTACCGAACCGCGACCAAACCGAGGGTCTACGGTTTGGTGATTTTCCAAACCACCACCTAACCGCGAATCACCAAAACCGCAACCAAACCGAACCGCGGTTTGCGCGGTTTGGTTGCGGTTTTGGTGCGACCCATTTTCAAAAAAAAAAAAAAAAGATGAGGTACCGCAATCTCGACAATGGCGACGACGATAGGTGGTGCTCGGAGGCGACGGCGACGGGTGTTGGTCGCCCCCAAACCGCGACGGCGAGTCGGCGACAGTGGAGGCGGTGGAGGCGGGACTGGTGGGAGGAGGCGGTGCACGCAACAGTGGCGAGTTGGCGACAGTGGAGGCGGCGAGGGCGGGTCGGTGAACGATGCGTCGCACCGCGGCGGTGCGAGGCGGCGAGTGAGCATAAGAGAGAGGAGACGGCGAGTTAGCAGAGACGGCAAGTGAGCAGAAGAGAGAGGCGACGACGAGTGAGCAGAGGCGGCGACCGCGACGGCGAGTGAGCAGAGGCGGCGACTGGCGAGTGAGCAGAAGAGAGAGGAGACGGCGAGTGAGCGGTGAGAGCCGTAGAGAGAGGAGACGGGAGTGACGAGTGAGAGAAGAGAGACGAAGCGGCGAGTGAGGAGATGAGAGTGACGACTGATGAGTGAGAGACGACTGATGAGTGAGAGAAAGAGATGGGTTTTTTTTTGTTGTGTTTTAGGGTTTTGGACTTGTATTTACCAAAATGCCATCGGTTTGGTTAAACCGCGGTTTTCCCAAAATGAAAACCGCGACCAAACCGCGATTATGCGGTTTTTACGTTTTGTAAACTGCGACCAAACCGCGAGTTTTAAAAACCAGACAAAACCACGCGGTTTGGTCGGTTTGGTCGGTCGCGGTTTGGGCGGTTTTTCGAAAACCGCTGCCCACCCCTACTTAAACCCTATTTAGTTTGGCTGGGTCTGAGCTTGCTAGGAAAGCTCAAGACTAGGGTGACACTTAATCAATGTGTGCATTTTCCATAGTCGCGATCCATAACAATGGAAGAGTTAATTTAGATCTAACTAATTTAAAATTGATGCTTTTGTGGTGGTTGTTAAATTGGTATTTAATAAGAATACCCCGTGTAACAAATTTAATAAAGCTTGGGACAGAGTATGTGCCCTATATGCTTAAATATTCAGCCTTTAGGAAGCCCCAAGTCGGGTCGGACTTTTTTAGAGTTTTTCAAACTTAATTGCTGGCCTGGGAACATGTAAATGGACAAGAACATCAATATGACTCGCCTAATTTCTTAAGTATGCGTTGGCCTACTAAACCATGTAGCTTGCAAAGTTTAGTTTGGCCCGGGCTTGAGCTTACTCTTTCACTTGTAGAATATTATTTAAGAATATTTTGACCAAAAAAAATATATTATCTAAGAATAGATATTTATGGTGTGCCTATTCATCTGGTGAGGTTAATTACATATGGGTGCTTCTACAATGGAGCTCAAATATATACCCATGTCATGAGTACTACATATCTCACCATTGGATCACTATGAAATTTCAATCTAACGATGATTGATATAGTGCATTTAATGCAAAACACATTAAATACGCAATAAATGTTATGTTATTGGGCTTCATGGTAGAAACACCTATTACATATATGGTTATTCAATTTTATCTATTATAACACTTTGGTCATAAAGACTTTAGTTTGTAACTAAAAAATTATTCTAGTTTTGCAAAAGTTATAAAAAAGTCACGCATGACTGACATGGTAATGATGATGTGGCAATATGCAACTCAATGAAGATTCGATAGTATAGTGAAAAACGTGGCAAAAGATATCATGTATATATCAATGCGAGTTAAGTATAACAAAAGTTCCATATACATGTAATCAGTGTTCTATAGTTCCCAAAACCCAACAAAAGTAAAATAAATACATAGTGATATCACACACAAGCTGGCTCTACAATCTCAGAGGTAGTCACCCAGTCCCTCTTTGCCCTTGCCCTTGCTCGTCGAAGGATCTGCACCCAACAAATACAATGACTAGTATAGTGAGTAAAATCCTAAGAGAAGTCCACACAATATTCATGAAATAAAACTGATAAACTACGAGACATGCGAATATAACACATGACAACAGTATGTCATATTCCCATGAATGTAAGCAACACACGACAAGCAAAAGCATTAACGTGAAATAAATAAACAACATATACCAATTAAACCAGTTCAGAAATAAAGCATTAATCAGTAAACATTCGTATAATCACGAGAAAACCCTGACCTACACTAGCCAGTAATCGATAAATTGAATAGGAACCACGTATATACTTACAGGCTTATAGTGGCTAAACCCCGACATCAGTAAACGGCATGGTCCCTTCTCGACGCTGTTACAAATCAGGACCACCCTAATCCCTCCCGACAATCATAATATATTCTACTGCCATCGATATGAGCACTATCATAAGTAACCCGTGCATCCGATTTAGCCACAACTAATATATACGCATAACGAAATAGGAGTGAAAACCTCATGTGTGCCCACCAGCATTCACACATAAAAATTGAAATCGATAAGCCAAATCATGAATCCTATGAGGCATTCCAATGGGTTTACACACCTTAACACGCGCTTCGACTCCCCCGGACGCCTGAATCCAACCCGACAAGCTCCCCAATACCCGAGCTACAGTCTCCCAAGTCCCTGAAGTCAGTTAAGTGTGTTTATTGTGCATTCAAATTGGTTAAATATGTTTCAAATTGATCTTCCCAAATCAGCCTTAAAGACTAAATTAAGTCTCAAATTTTATCTTATGTTACAACGCATTTTTAGGTGTGAAATGGTCCAAATATCGAAATCCTCTAGCTTTCCGAAAGGGTTTAGTTTGTAAAATTCCGATTTAAAACGAAAGAGATATCATGATTCTACTAAATATAGCTCTAATTGGAACCTAATCCGACCAGCAGACTTAGAAATTCTATTCCTCCCAATCTATATTTCCAAATAAGGTAATTTTTGTTCACAAGGCAGCAAACATGCCCAAATACAACATACTAAGAGATCAGCTCATTTGGATAACTAGTTAGGGAGTTATGCCTTTAACAAATTTAGTTTCAAACTTTTTCTGAATTCCAGCACCTATTTGTAGAGCACTTTTAGACATGAAAAAAAATTGAATTACAACATCTCTAGCTAAGTAAAATTGTTACCCTTTGAGTAAGCTTTCAAATGCCACCAGTTTGGGTTGATTTGGATCTAAAATGAGCAAGTTATTACCAAATTTCATAGGCTAATTCCTAACATAACATGCAGAATTCTAATTTTGGCCTTGCAACTTCAAAAATTCATATCTTTATGATTTCAAATCCAAATTAGGAACTTCAATATAGCTGCATTATTCACTTCAAATGAGGAATCCAAATATATAAACCAATTGCAAATATTCAATCATCTACCTTCTGGAATTAGTCGAAAACCAGAAATGATTTCAATCTGACATAAATAGATGTGTACCTAGCTGAAGTACCACCTAGCTTGAGAAATTCTCACCAATCTTCTATGGATTCCTTCTCTCCATCAACCTCCTTCTTCTTCAGCAAGTTCTCTTGGTTCATAAGTTGAAAATGAAAATGGTTTTTGTAGCATCCCCTAACCTGATTAGGGCAATACCCGGCCTGAAACCCTAATTAAGCTCAGACTACCCTTACCAGACCTAACTAGAGCCAACAGCCTTACCACCTACACCTGATAAACACTAATGTATATCAATTATCGAAATAAAACAAATCATATACGCAACGAAAATTTTAAAACTTTTTTGATAACCAAAATAAGATATACAATATTAAAACCAAATCTGAATAAACCTCGGTTATATAAATCACCCATCCCATGTGATAAGACCAGATAAAGTCATTAAATCGAAGAGAAATTCAAGACTCATATAACTTCTCCATCCCGTAGTCATAGCACTCGTCGGATTTACCTATAATGTTAATTGGGGTGAGTGCTCCAACTTGCTCAGTTAGTAGGGATTCATACTAATTATCAACATTATATATAGTAAACAAGGATATCATGCAATATCAACATGCACCAATGATATCTAACAAGAATATAAAAAGCGTATAGATTCAATACGTAATTAGATGCAAGCAAGTCATTTAGACTATTACACTGTAATTCCCATTTATTTTATACAAACTAGGGTCGATTACCCACCGACGCCATTAATCAATTGCTAGACCTACATATTGGCCGATATGCTCTCTAGCCCATCCATTAATGCCTAGTGGTTCTATCACAAACCCTCAAATGTGTATGTAATCCATACAACCTATTGAATTGATCAAGAGTTATATATAGGTCGGGAAGGGAACCCATCTCCTATAAACCTATTCTCGAAATCAGAAGTTATAGCATGGTCACATTACAAACCGTTTTCCATTTATTGAAATCCATAACAGTGTACATAATTCCCCATTTCATTCTAACGACTATATGAGCTCTATATACTAAATAGGCATACAATATTGATAAATAAGTGAATCCGTACTTACCTCAGTCTAAGTCACTATTCCTCAAACTCCCTAACTTTCTGTTCATCTCACTCCTCCTTAGTGTTCCTCAACCTATCACCAATCATTTGGGATCAATATAGGTTTATTATACTACATTTAGAACCCCTAGACCAGTCCCTTAAGTCCCTCGAAAATTATTCATAAAACATAGCACAATTGCTGGTTTCTGGGGTCTCGTATAGCGCACTATCCATAAGTCAATCATCTTCCCCAGTACACGTAACACGCTATGACCAGTGCCCAACACGCTATGCGCACCAGACCTACAATAGCAGCGTATCGCTGTTGATCCAATTCGATCCAAATTACATCCAAACTCAACAATTACATCAATAACCTTCAGTTGTCACCACAAGTTAGGCTAATTCATAACGAATTTCTGAGCATGAAATATCATTCATATAAGCAAGAACAATATAACCCTCCAGGTTAAAATTATTCAGCATCTACCTGCTGATATATCTCATATTTCTTTATAAAATTGACACCGTCATTTTTTTTTTCATTTTAGGTCACTACCTATTCATTTTCATCACAATGAATTTTGGACTTCACTTGAATAAATGTATTAAAGAAATCAATGAGATTCTCACAACATTCTTGCCTTACTCTTTGTTTCCATTTCTAAGAACTTTCCTTACATGCTCAATGTTTTGATCTAAGTTCATCGTTTCCGACATCAATGATTAGTAGTCATCCTTGACCTACTTGATAATCTGAATCAATCTCCTTCAATAATACATTACTCATTTTAATCGTTATTAGCTCAACTCTAATCTGAGCTCCAAAGAACAGACTTATAGTTAATGACCCAGACAACTTAGCTGATGATGTGCCTGCGTAGAATTTCCATTTGGTCATCAGTAAATGTCTCACCTTAGAGATATTACTGAGCATGAGATATTATTGAGCAACGTTTATTATAATTATAGCCTTTGTCCCTTTTTTTCAAAGCATTATCAACACAATCACCTTGATAAGTGATGTTTCAGAGTGAATTCCTAATACTTAGAAAAGTTTTAAGGTAACTTTCTTATCTTCTATTTCTATCACTCTTACAATTTCCATTTTTCAAACTTCCATAGTTTGAAATTCATTACTTACTCTTACACCAGTCCACTGATGTCATATTCTCAGGTTGTCTTTTATCTTTTGGTTACCCCCCAAAATCATGATAAAAACCATTTATCATACCCCTAAGTTTATTCATAACTCGAGACCACTTTTCGAGTTGATAAACTTAGGTTTCGTTATTAGTGTAATCAGAGTACATTAAACTTTAAAGTAGGCTTTCATTCATTCAAAAGTGAATGTAAGGTCAAAGCCTTGTCCATGATACCCAACTGTATCACTGTTACCATTTTATCCCTAAAAATGATAAACCATAAACTCTAGCACCACACTGTATCAGAGTTATTCACTGGTTCTAATAAATCATTGCTATCCAAGGCTTTAAATCCTATGGCTTTGATACCAAACCGTATCAGAGCTAATAAGATCTAACTTTACCTAACCTAGTCTCTGATACCAAACTGTAGCATCCCCTAACCTGGTTAGGGCAATACCCAGCCTAAAACCCTAATTAAACCCAGATTACCCTTACCAGACTTAAATAGAGCCAACAGCCTTACCACCTACACCTGATAAACACTACTTTATATTGATTATCAAAATAAAATAAATCATATATGCAGCAGAAATTTAAAACCTTTTTCGATAACCAAAATAAGATATACAATATTAAAACCAAACTGGAATAAACCTCGATTATATAAATCACCCATCCCATGTGATATTACAAATCTGTAATTCAATACAAATATATAAGACTAGGTAAAGTCATTACATCAAAGAAAAGTTAAGACTCCTATAACTTCTCCATTCCGTAGTCGTAGCGCTCGTCGGATCTACCTGTAATGTTAATTGGGGTGAGCACTCCAACTTGCTCAGTAAGTAGGGATTCATACTAATTATCAACATTCCATATAGTAAACAAGGATATCATGCAATATCAATGTGCACCAATGATATCTAACAAGAATATAAAAAGCATATAGATTCAATACATAATCATATGCAAGCAAGTCATTTGGACTATTACACTGTGATTCCCATTTATTTTATAAAAACTAAGGTTGATTACCCACCGACGCCATTAATACGATTGCTAGATCAACATATTGGCTTATATGCTCTTTAGCCCATCCATTAATGTCCAGTAGTTCTATTCCAAACCCTATAATGTGTGTGTGATCCATACAACCTATTGAATTGAGCATGAGTTATATATAGACCAGGAAGGGAACCCATCTTCTATAAACCTATTCTCAAAACCAGGAGTTACAGCATGGTCACATTACACACCGTTTTCCATTTATTGAAATCCATCACTGTGTACATAATCCCACATTTCATTCTAACGACTATATGAGCAATATGTACTAAATAGCCATACAACATTGATAAATAAGCAGATTTGTACTTACCTCGGTCTAAGTCTCTGTTTCTCAAACTCCCTAACTTTCCAGTCATCTCACTCTTCCTTGGTGTTCCTCAACCTCTCGCCAATCATTTAGGATCAATATAAATTCATTATACTACATTTAGAACCCCTAAGACCCTGTATATTATTCATAAAATACTGCACAGTTGTTGGTTTCAGGGGTCTGGTAGCGCGCCACATGACATGGATAACGCACTATCCATAAGTCAATCATCTTCCCCAGTACGTATAGTGCGCTATGGCCAGTGCCTAGCACGATATGCACACCAGATCTGCAACAACAACGTACCTCTACTGATCCAATTCGATCTAAGTCACATCCAAACTCAACAATTACACTCTAATCAATCCGAGAGGACCTTTAACGAGGTTATAAACCAATTCCCATTAACAAAAACACCAATTCACAATGATTGGATCATCATCATAAATATAAACTTCAACTAACACAAGAACAAATCATACTTAAACGTTGATCTCGTGTTGTTGATTCCAATGAGCTCCTCAATTCACGTTAATTCAGCTCCCCAGATCGTCCCCTTCAATCCGAAATCGAACCCGAGCTTCTTCTCTCTCGAACGTTTGAATGAATCAAATTGAAATGAATTTTTATTTTTATATATAAATCTTTCTCGAGATATGCATCACGTCATCTCGAGATCGATCGCGTGGTTGATGCGTTAAAGTGACATAGCTTAAAGTAACACAAAATTTGACACATCAGGCACTTACGCTTTATTCGAGACGGTCAGATAATCTATATATTTCTAATATTCTTTAATTTTCTAATATATTTATATATTTAAAAACATATAAATATATATTGCATATTATTCACCAATAAACTCACATGACATGTCTACAAGTGTCTTTGAGTGTGCACACTCTCGCCACGACTCCCTTGTCACACTTGGTGTCCCAGTAAACCATAGTTTATTGGATATTTTCCATTTTATAGGCTCGTGTATAATTTCCTTATTATACAACAACTTATATATAAATTGATTTAATAATTCAAACAAACACCATACATCATGAAAATGCACGCACACGCTATTCAAGGTACGCCGAACTTAATCACAAGCCTAACTCGGATTAATTAGGATTTGAATTAGTACTAATCATCAGCTTAAGGTAACGGGTCGTTACAGTTTCCTTGTATGTGTTGATCTTATATATTAATGTAATATTGATTCATAGCCATTGATCTCCATGTATTTACGTATCTCTCATCTAATGATCCACACCTTGACATGATCCCACTAACTCCCACTAACCCAATCAAAGTGACACTAATTTGCTACTCATATGGTTCCTAGATGTGTCAACACTTACCTTTAGGACAATCTCATGGTTTCTAATTTAAACAACCAAACTATAGACATTGATTTATTTGATTCAATTATATTAGCTTAGGCTCGTTATAATATATATGGTTAGTGTTTTTATTCACCAATTGACAAATTTTGTGATCCCACTAACCCTCGACTACTCGGCACTCGATGCTCCGCGTCTCGGTACGCATTTCGAAGTATGTCATACCCTATTGTTTTAATTGAATTTTACTTGGCCTATGGTCACACTATCCATTTTAATTGATTAACTAGTCATCCTGACATGGATTAGTCTAGTTTCCTAGTGTACCCGTAGTTCGCCTATTTGACACTGGCGTTGACACGCCTTTCGAGGCGAACATCGGTCACACAAACTCGCCCGATAGCAACATACACACATGCGGTGCAATATAATAATAATAATTTTTTAAACACCACATATACACAACCACCATCCATAAATAACAGATTTCTTCGGTTCCCGTGTCCGAGTCAACCGAGTTCTCCACGTAACGCCCGAATTACAACCGTTAATCTCCGAGATTAACGCTAATCCTTGTTTAATTAATTTGAACCGTTTCATTTCCCCCTTCCCGTGATCACTGCCGGCTAACATGAGGGGCCTCCACTAGGAGGCCCCTGCTCTTTTGGTGGCAGTGCCCCACCGCCGCCACTCAACTCTGGCGGTAGTGGGTCCGTCGCCTAAATCGAAGGCGGCAGCCTCGGCTACCACCCTTCTCCGGCGATGCCAACGGTGCCGCCCTATTGGGGTTCTCCACCAAGATTTCACAAATTTAAAACAAAAAGGAGAATAATATGTATTCAACCATTATTGAAGTAAACACAAGTTTGTGATTCGTTCAGACAATAAAAGAAAGTGAGTATACCTTTTAATTAAGGTCTCATTGGCTTCAAAGTATGGCACTCACCACGATTGCCCAAACAAAAGTCTATTTTCCCTTTCTCTCTCAATTCTTGTGTGTGCATAAAAAGGGGCTAGGGTTTACAATTTGATTTATATAGTGAGACCAATTTGGTCTAGGGTTCGCAAAACTACTAAATTACCTCTAAGATGGGCCTTAATATTTTTGGATTGTCACAACATCCTCAATTTTAAGAACTTTCATCCTCGAAAGTAAAAGTAAAGTACACTCGTAGCTCAACGTGTCCATTCGTAACGATTTCGTTTACAATTTTTTTTAACTAATGCAAATCTGCACCTGTGAAATCTGTCTGACCTTGCGTGAAATAAAATCTCCCTTTGACTCCAACATCCTAATATTCTTGTTTTTCGTCCTACTAGATGGAATTCGCAAGGCTTGCCTCGTATAGGTCTTAATATAGTAATTAAATGTTAGCTACTCGTCAGTCTTCATATTATCTCGCGTATCTGGGTATTCCCCTGTATGCCCCACCGAAATCATAATGGACGCCAAAGTTGTTCAACCAGTAAGTAGGCAAAAACCTACTAAGATGTGATTTGGTACGTAACTGTGTCATAAATATCTCTGCTTATCCGGCAACAAAACCATACTGCCAACTTGTAGTAGGAATGAGCATAACTACCCGCTATAGTATGAGCACTAGCACACCAACTATATCGCCATCTCTGTTACATATCAATGAACGACTTTTCATGTCCTTGCGTCTTATCTGTGGAGTCTACAAATGAGCATGTCAAGTATTCATCTCGGGAATAATACTTAACATCAATGTTAACATACATTTATTGGCATTTATTATTGTAGGTTTTATATATTGAGTCGACTCTCACAATCTTGGGCGACCGTTTTAAATTTATTTGGCTTGGTCATATTTACATTCGGTGAACAAGTGCCTCTTGTCACCTTCTTGAGCTAACTTTTAGCTCTTACAACTTACTTAACACTTTCTCTCACCGAGAAATAAAGTGTCTTAACTTTTATATTTTTCGTTTGAGAAGTAACGATCAATCCTATCGAGAAATTTCAAGTCACTTACCACCAGTGATTATCATGATTTCCAGTGATGTTATCAATATCATTAAAATTTAGGTTTTCGAGTGGGGTACTGCTCTTGCAAGTCTCATGGCTACGAAAGGCTATCGTAGTGTTCACAGTTTTTTTTAATTTTCAAAATCCATTATACAACCTATTCGCTTATTCGTCCTTTCCAAAAATCAATCCTATATTAGGATCTCCAATTTTAAGGATTTTGTCATCATAACTTAGACTAGGTGGTACTAGTTACATTATTTATTTCTCAACTTTATTTTTATTTTTATTTTTTTCAACTGTCCCTTTATGACCAGATTAGGTTCCACTTGACCTAACGGTTGTCAATCCACACATCTAACACCAAACAATCATACCAAGACGTATTATACTTTTAACTGGGTATCCTCGATTTTTTATAATTTGTCTATCATTTAGTTCATTATGATTTGACTCCTATAGTATTACTAGTTGTAAGGTATGTTCTCCAAGTCGTACTAACTTGGTTCATTTATATTTTGTAGTAGAGTCAAGTAAACCACACTTATTTTGAAAAAAGTTGTAGCATTTTTGGTATCCCCAATTTTAGTAACTTGGCTATCCTTGATACGTCACCTTTCATGATGTGTATCTCTTTTAAATCAACATCACTGGATCTACTTATATCGATGTGTCATGCATTTAATGCTCATTTTTAATGTATTCTTAGTTTGAGGGGATCCCCAATTTTAGTATTCGACCCACTATCTGTGAGATCATACAATTCCATCAATAATAGTATTATTATTTTTTATATTTTTTTGAGTTTTCCTTTGTTCTATCCAACCATAACGCACCAAATCTTCATTTCCCAATAATAATAAAATGATAGATGTCAAATTAAATAATGCATGTTAGTTTCGTCACCAAAATTGAAGCCTGTACCTACAACTACTAGTCGCGGGGCCTCTTGGTCATGCTTAGCTACTACATAAACTCCTCCTTAGGCAACTGGAGCAAAACTTCTCTTAGCTAGGGGTGGGTTGGGGCATCTGCTCTTATAATGTCCAGTTTCCCTATACTGAAAACATTTTATTTGTGACTTCATGTAATTTGAAGGTGGTTGCGCGACACTCGTAGATGCACTCGGTCTCGGCCCCCCTGCCCTTGCTCTGCTGCGAGTACTGCGATGGACGTGGTGGTCTAAATTTCACACTCTGAGTAGCCGAAGGCGTGGGGACACGTGAAGGTATGGTGGTCCCTGAATCTACTCTAGAAGGTGCACGACCACATGATGATCCTCCAAATCTGTGCTTTTTTGGAATTTCCTCCATTACTTTTTTGATAAGTGTCGAAACTGTGCTTGCACTGACTATACCGATCGGATATCGCCTAAAACTGTATATCATCCTTATCACGAAGTGGTGACTCATATTCGAGTGCCCAACTGAACCTTGACGCATATTCGGCCACGGTCATGTTGTCTTGAACCAAGGCAAGGAACTCCCTGACTTGTCTCCCTTGACGGTTTTCAGAAACCACTCATCATAGAACAAATGCTTGAACCGCAGTCAACTCATATTTGGTCCCCGAGTTCTTAAGATAGACAACCGCCACTTATGTGCCTTGTGTTCCAGCAAGAAGGCCGCCAACGGCACCATAGTCCTCTTGTCAATGCCTAAAGTATCTTTTCTCTTTTCCATATTCAATATCCAAGTTTCTATCTTAGTAGGATCAGGGTCCCCTTAAAAGTGTGGTACATCGTATTTCATGAATTCCTTTTGTATCTTGCCCCTCCGGCATGCCTCATTATCTTCATCGACTATAGATATTGTCGCTGCAACTGCGGTAATGATAGAATCAGCTCCCTCTTCCACGTGATGGTCCTCGTGTACGGGTGCCAATGGATGATTTGGCCCTAATATCAAGGGTGTATGCTCAACCGATCTCACATTCCTCTGATTATGCAATAGTTCCAAAATACATGTCATGTTTCTTTCTTGAGACTGGGCTAGCTCAAGTAACCTCTGGTCCTGTGTAAAGGTCAAGTCTTGAATGGCCTTCTAGTGTGTCTCAGCCATAGCAGATATGTGATGTTCTATCTGACTGCACCGGTCCCTTTCTTCTCTTTCCTGAGTTTCCCTCAAATTGTAAGAAGTCCCCCTCCCCTCCCCCCCGTGGTTGCTCATGGTGCTTTAGTGGAGCAACGAAGAGGAATTAGTCCTACAAAATAGGAAAGTAGGCAAGAATATCTAAACGCTATAAATATTACAATACAAAGCAACTAACATCGTATCAACATTTTATTTCATGTTTTCAATCCCTTCCCATCCTAGGATTTGTCGTTTCTGCACATTAAGTCGACTTGAACCAATGTCTCATACCATTGATTTGTTCGACTTAAATTTGACCTTAACACTTAAAAGTTCTACATACTTAAGTTTCACTACCCTAACGTTTCCCTAAGTTCTAATCTCTATTCTCTGATACCAACTGTAATGACCCTCCCCCGACCTAGGGTCAGGTCGCCGGACCCAAAACATTTCCCGAGCCCAAGTACATGAACCGAGCTAGAGCAACGGCTTGCCTCGCCTAAACAAACCTGCGAAAAGCCAATAGCTGTACATATGGATAATAAATACGGAATCAAGGAATAAAATATCTATAAAGCTATTAAAGTAAAATCCATGAATTGGGTTTCCCAATAGTTTATTCAATTCACAATATCCCAAAAAGCTTCAATAAGTTCTCAAAACCAAATAACTAGATAATAGGAGCACGCAAGGCTCATAATGCAAGGGAAAACTTCAAGATATCCCCTTTCCTTTATTGCATGTCTAAAGTGATGATGTGAAGTACCAAGAGTAAGTGGAGTGAGCTAAAAGAGGCAATAGAGCTCAATAAGAGGAAAACATCGCTCAAACATCAAACAAGGAAGTACTACTTAATAAAAATGCAAGATCTAACATGGTGTTGAAATTAAATCATCAAGCACTTAGTAGAAAACATGGAAATAAGATTAATATCTATAATTAAATGTAAACCATCAATTCTATTCATGTAAGACAAGTTCTAAGATGCATTAAACCATAATAGCAAGATGTTTGAAAATCATAAATGAAATCAAAGTATTCATGCATAGGGGCCCACAAGAGATATACCATAAATAATAATAATAATAATTATAAGTCGTTGTTCTATTCAATGCATACTAGTTATTGACTTGATTCCGATGACCGATTCCCCTACTCTCGATGTAATGAAGATCACTAGTGAACACAATGGCCATTGTGTCCCCTCAATGGTCCCATCAAACCAACAGTAAGTTCATCCAAGCAGTCGCCGATATGTGCATCAAGTTCACTTAGAGTTTTCATGAGAAGTTTACTACCGCTCAAGTCCTTAATAATTTAACTATATCTCCTTAGCCAGAAGGGGTAATCCCAACTCCTTACCTAGGAGAGGGTCATCCAACTCCTTACTCATGAGTAGTTAATTCCATCTCCTTGTCCAGGAGAAGGCAATCCCAATTTTTTGGTGCAACACATATACAACCTATAGATAAGTAAAATCAAGTCAATAGCATAATGCAACCCATTCCCAAGTCTTGAGTTCAAATCATGAATCTTAATTATCTAATAACAAGCCATATTTGATACTTAAGCGAAGCTCCCCACTTACCTTAACTCGTCGCGATATCCACTCCCGATCCCCGCGCACACGTGGTTCTATGTGAACCGTTTTGCGAATCTATACAATTTAAGACTCATTCGCATTAATTTACAATTTTATCATTTCGAAATTACTCAATTTTCAATTTATTAGCAAATTGCTTTGAGTCCACTAGTATGGATCCTGCGGGTTTCGCGTTGTCGAGAACCTTCATCTAGAGGCAGTAGTACGCCTCGAAGTCCACAAATTTTGTTTCTATTTATTTTATTATATATATTTCTATTATATATATCTCATATATATAATTTTTTAGTTTATTTTTATTATTATATTATATATGTATTTTATTTTATTTTTTGTTTGGTCCATGGGCCAAAATAACCCCTAGTACAGCTCACATGAGGGGGCCTCCACTAGGAAGCCCCTCCTCCTTTGGCAGTAGCGCCCCACCGCAGCCACTCAACTCTAGCGGCGGTGGGTCCGCCACCCAAACTGACGGCGTCCACTGTAACGACCCGAAAATTTGACTTGTGCCATGTGTCAAGTCAAGGTCGTATGTGGGACCCACTCGTCGAAATACGTATGTCCGAATCCAATTTGAGATGATAATGCTAACTATGCGAGGATTTCGGTGAGCCGAAACACGAACGAGGACGCGCCTCGAGTCGCGTGCCGACGTGGGACTGAAATAGTGATTTTATGTGGGTTTAAAATGTACATTGGATATGCCTCGTGATGCGTGTAGAGCGAGTATCGAGATTTTGAAATGAGGCGGGTTGGTGCCTCGAGATGCGCTCTGTTCGGTTGTTGAGTTGTCTCGAGATTCGTGTTGCACGAATCTCGATTACACTTTTGATTTGAAATTAAAAGAGATAATGATAAGGAGAAAAGAAATAATATATATATATATAAAGAATGAGATAAAATTGAAAAGAAAAAAAAAGATAAGGAGAGATCGTGAGGAAGAGAAGGAAACAGAGGAGAAAGGCAGCTGCGACACATCAGCTCCGGCTAGATCGGCGCGGTCGCGGTGGTGGTCCACGCGGAGGCCGCGGGAGGTGACGCAGTGGCGAACCAGCAGCGCAGCTGAGATGGCGGCCGGTACGGACGGCGGTTCCAGCGCCGGAGCTCCAGGTGGCGGCTAGTAGCGACGGCTGGTGGGGACGATCGACTCCAGATCTGGCGGCGGCAGCACCAGCACGGGCGCGGCGCGGACGGCCAGCGTCCTGGCAGCAGCAGCGGTGTGGCGACTCGCGGACGAGCAGATCAGCCGCGGATGCGGAGTGCTCCAGCAGCAGCGCCGGGGGAATCCAGCAGCGCGACGCCGGCGAGGGCTGCGTGGCAAAGACAGCGGCGGCTGCGACGCCGTGAACAGCGCGGCGGCGCGTTGTCGACCGGTCGGATGCGCGATTTCGACGAAATCGCGACGACGCGATGGAGGTGAGGTTTATTTCACCTGATTGAGTTGTGATTTGAACGAGTTAAGTAAAATAGGCTTAAAATGTCTAAATGGACACCAGGGACTTAGGAGTCGGGTGTCGGGTGCGCAAATCGAGACGCGAGCGAGATGTTTTGAGGTTCACGATTTCTCGAGGTAAGTAAACCAGCTAGGGACTTATACAGTATTTCATTTCTCTCCATCGGTTGTTGTTGTTTACTATTTTGTGATAGCTTTGTTGTTGTTCACTGCTTTGTGATGATAGCTATCGTTGAAATTGTTATCAATTGAGTGAGTCCATTGGCAAGTGAGTCATGGTTACTGTTTATCTGCGATATGAGAGGGTTAGGGCTGGAAGGCGGGGGCCTCGTCCTAAATCCGATGTCTTTCATGGTCGTCCGTCGATATTATCGGGTCCATGGATGGTTCATAGTCGTCCCTGGCTAGGGTCATGAGGCGGGGGGGTCTCGTCCCTAGATCCGTTTCTATTGATGGCTCGATCGCAAGGGTTAGGGTTGGGAGGCATGGGGCTCGTCCTAACCCGAGTCCGCTGGGATTTTTGCCGCGACTCAACGACTTTTTGGTCGGGACTCCTTGTTCTTTGGCCTTACTCATTGATGGATTGTTTACAGTCTTGTATATTCATGCGTTCATTATTTCTTTCGTTCTATTTGCATGAATTCGACTGCTTTGGATATTGTGAAATGTTGCTTTGGATATTGTGAAATGTTGTGTATATGTCCTACTGGATTTACTTACCCGGGCTCGTCATTCTTATGTTTGACTGAGTGCAGAGCCGCGGACGAGTAGCAGAGGGAAGGCTTCGTAGCTAGGTGAATTTTTTGTATATTTTGAATTTACTCTCCTCTGATGATATTTACTGGGTTCCACAATTAGGTTGCCTAACTCCCTGATCTTTTTGTTGAGTTATTTAATGTATTAGTTGCTTCCGCTAAATTTTTAAATCTTGAAAAATACTAATAACTCAACTTAAACTTTTAAATTACTTGTAAATGGATTGTAAGGCTGACTAGGCCTGCGTTGACCTTGCGAGACTGGCTCGGGGGTCCACGTGGGCTTAGGCTCGGCGGGGCCCAATTTTATGGAAAATTGGGGCCGTCACAGTTGGTATCAGAGCTAAGGTTTTACATTTAGCTCTTAATTAACCCACAACCAGCATAAGACATAAATCAGCGAAAGTTAGGAATTGTTGAACTTAGAGTGGAACCCTATGATCCTGACCTAAATCTTCGTTGGGAAGTGAGGAGAGTTGTGGAAACTGTATCACGTGAGACACGTTGAGTAACTTGAAAAAAAAAGATTTACGATAAATTTATCGGATCTAGAGAAATGGATTAGGTCCAGCTTAGTGGTACAAGTGTCGCAAAATCAGTGGTCTTAAGGACGCAGGTTCGAGACTTGGGATGCGAAAAAAAAAAATCTGAATAGGAAAGGAAATTTTTTTTAAAAAAAAAAGAGAAGAAAAGGGAAAAAGGACGAAGAGCAGACTCTAAGGGATCAGAGTGTTGAGATGACTTGAGAGCTAACGATTACATCATGTACGGACTCCTTAGCTTTGACGAAAGTTTTGGAGTAGTAGTGTTGGATCAGAAGCCCAAGTAACTCCACTTTACAGAAGCTGAATGATTAATTCTTATTATCTTCCCATCCTTTGGTAACATTCCTTGGTGCATGATTCCATTGACAACCTTTCTAGAAAAGAGCCAAGTGAGGGTGCAAAAACATGATTCCAATGCATAATTACATAATGATTGTGATGCTAACCTCATTGTGACAATATTATCAAATGACCAAAACCAAACTCTCCACTCCACAGCCATGGCCTTCTCATAGGCCTCCTATAATGTGTTCGAGCCGTCGTCACTACCCCAGAACCAATCGAGTCCAAGAGACCGTGCATAACCGACTCTCTTGGTCCTTTGTCGAATGGTTTGAGAATCGCTTCTCTTCGTGTTACGAATCGTATGAGGAATGTACTTCTCCATCCTTGAACTCACCCAAATCCTTGAGCGTCCACATCGACGCCACCGTAGTGCGCAACTGCACATCGCCTCGCCGAACAACGAAACCGATAAAATGCTCGACCCCATATGATCCGGTGTGGCCAAAACGTCATGAATCTTTACCGCTCTGCGATCCGTACCACCGTGAAACTTTTTCGGGTGATGTCGCCGAAATTCGCGAGCATGCCTCGCCTCACCGTAGCCCTAACACCCGTATCGATCGGCGTGCTCTCTGCGTATCCTCGCCCGAGTGTCTCGGGTATAGGAGATACCATCTCGCCCGAACATGTGTCACCCTGGTCCACCGCAGTCCTCCTTGAATTCAAAGTTTTTCGTGGTTGTGAATCGTAAAACACGCCACTTCGAATAACTAGCGTTGGTGACATAGACGTCGACGGTGTAACCCGTGCCCATAACAATCGAAAAATCTCCCGTAGCTTGGTGGTAGTGCGATGTATGCCGCTCATCGCACGCGCAAACCGCGAACTCGCAACCTTACGATCATTCCTAAATCCGGTCCGAAACGTTGTCGCATTTTCCATAGCCACGAATCCTTTACTAAAGGGTTCTTCATTCCAGACAGCTGTAAAATTACTTTCTTTGTCTGTTTCGTATGGTGGGAAGCAGCATGTTCCTCTATCCCTAATAAAATCTCATGCTAAAAAAGCGATGGAGGTCATCTTGAAAAGTTATGTTGATAGAGCAGCTGTGCAATGTAGTTGTGATGAACTCAATGGAGAAACTACTGTTTGTCTTCATGCTTTTATGCATATAAAACAAAAAGGTGACCCAAGTGATAACCAATTCAGTGAACCAGTTTTCTTGCATCGAGATTTGTTCTTGAATGTCTTGGTCACCTACCTTTTGAGGTTGTAGTTTTGTTGCTGACGTTTTTGCTTTCGGGACTGAGGGCTTTAACAAATGAGGCCCCTTTAATCCTGTTACATGCTTGCGACAAAATTAATGAACGTCTGATGCTTCATGGTATTGGATTTTCTCTTGATATACCAAAATGGGTTGCCAAGGACTTTTTCATGTCCACTGACGCGTCAATGGCTAGGGAGAGCGTAGGAGCACACGCATCGGAGTACCAGTCGCATTCTCGGCATCGTCACATTCAGTGCGAGGGTCTGGAAATGATCAGAGGAAAACGAGGGTTAGACGGTCGTGGCAAAGAGATCAATCTCATAGCGTATTGCGTTTCCACCATGTGCGGCGTGTATGGCGCCAGTGTTAGATGGTTCAGCGCAGAGTTACGCTAGTACAATACAACAGCCAACACCGTCAGATCCTTAGTAATGGCCAGAGACAGGGTTAGAGATCCAGTCGAGTGCACAGACAGGGACAGCGATCTAGTCATGTACAGAGGCAAGGATATGGACATGTTCCAGTTGGAGCGGGATTTCAACGTACCTGTATGGGCGTGTGGACAGCCATAAATAGATTCATGCTA
Source organism: Stephania cephalantha (assembly GCA_039657325.1). Classification (NCBI taxonomy): domain Eukaryota; kingdom Viridiplantae; phylum Streptophyta; class Magnoliopsida; order Ranunculales; family Menispermaceae; genus Stephania; species Stephania cephalantha. The sequence continues at coordinate 52,271,617 of CM077569.1, read as the reverse complement.
TTGCCACGTCAGGTCCGACTATTATCCATCGTAACCTGATCGAGGGTACGAGTTGGGTTGAACCTCACTCGATGAGAGAGACTGATTTACATTCTCGCGAGCATACATCAGATATACGTATGTTAGTGACGGTGGATCACGAAATTAAATTGTTCATTTGTATTCATTTGTATTTCAATATATGTTGCGAGGATGTTGCCCTGGCATATATTGATGGGAGGAGACAGATGGTGTGTTCTTTGCTTGGAGGTCTCGGAGGAGCCACCGTCGTCATGATGAGCCCACTTGTCATGAGGAGCCCACCTTTCTGCACAGAGTAAGATGGGGGTATGGCCTTGGGCGAGTATGGCCTTGGTCGGGTATGGCCTTGGGTCTTTGTTCATAAAACACCATTGTCCTTTGAGACTTGCTTCAATTTCGAGGACGAAATTTTAATTTGTTGGGAAGACTGTAACGACCCGAAAATTTGACTTGTGTCACGTGTCAAGTCAAGGTCGTATGTGGGACCCACTCGTCGAAATACGTATGTCTGAATCCAATTTGAGATAATAATGCTTACTATGCGAGGATTTCGGTGAGCCGAAACACGAACGAGGATGCGCCTCGAGTCGCGTGCCGACGTGGGACTGAAATAGTGATTTTATGTGGGTTTAAAATGTACATTGGATATACCTCGTGATGCATGTAGAGCGAGTATCGAGATTTTGAAATGAGGCGGGTTGGTGCCTCGAGATGCGTTATGTTCGGTTGTTGAGTTGCCTCGAGATTCGTGTTGCACGAATCTCGATTACACTTTTGATTTGAAATTAAAAGAGATAATGATAAGGAGAAAAGAAATAATATATATATATATAAAGAATGAGATAAGATTGAAAAGAAAAAAAAAAGATCAGGAGAGATCGTGAGGAAGAGAATGAAACAGAGGAGAAAGGCAACTGCGACACATCAGCCCCGGCTAGATCGGCTGCCGTCGCGGTGGTGGTCCACGCAGAGGTCGCGCGGGAGGTGACGCAGTGGCGAACCAGCAGCCAGAATGCAGCTCGAGATGGCGCCGCAGACGGACGGCGGTTCAACTACTGGAGCTCCAGTGGCGCTCATAGCGACGGGCCAGTGGGGACGATCGGCTCCAGATTCATGGCAAGATACAGCGCGCGCATGGACGGCCAGCGTCTAGCAGAAGAAGAAGGGTGTGGCGGCCATGGACGAAGCGGATCACCATGGATGCGAGTGCTCCAGAGTAGCGCCGGGGAATCCAACAGCGTGACGTCGGCGAGGGCTGCGTGGCAACGATAGCGACAGCTGCGACACGGCAATCAGTGCGGTGGCGCGTTGTCGACCGGTCGGATGCGCGATTTCGATGAAATCGCAACGACGCGATGGAGGTGAGGTTTATTTCACCTGATTGAGTTGTGATTTGAACGAGTTAAGTAAAATAGGCCTAAAATGTCTAAATGGACACCAGGGACTTAAGAGTCGGGTGTCGGGTGCGCAAATTGAGACGCGAGCGAGATGCTTTGAGGTTCACGATTTCTCGAGGTAAGTAAACCAGCTAGGGACTTATACAGTATTTCATTTCTCTCCATTGGTTGTTGTTGTTTACTGTTTTGTGATAGCTTTATTGTTGTTCACTGCTTTGTGATGATTGCTATCGTTGAAATTGTTATCGATTGAGTGAGTCCATTGGCAAGTGAGTCATGGTTACTGTTTATCTGCGATATGAGAGGGTTAGGGCTGGAAGGCAGGGGCCTCGTCCTAAATCCGATGTCTTTCATGGTCGTCCGTCGATATTATCCGGGTCCATTGATGGTTCATAGTCGTCAAGGGCTAGGGCTGGGAGGCAGGGTCTCGTCCTAGATCCGGGTTTATGGATGGCTCATAGTCGCAAGGGTTAGGGTTGGGAGGCATGGGGCTCGTCCTAACCCGAGTCCGCTGGGATTTTTGCCTCGACTCAACGACTTTTTGGTCGAGACTCCTTGTTCTTTGGCCTTACTCATTGATGGATTGTTTACAGTCTTGTATATTCATGCGTTCATTATTCATTTCGTTCTATTTGCATGAATTCGACTGCTTTGTATATCGTGAAATGCTGCTTTAGATATTGTGAAATGTTGTGTATATGTCCTACTGGATTTACTTACCTAGGTTCGTCATTCTTATGTTTGACTGAGTGCAGAACCGCGGACGAGTAGCAGAGGGAAGGCTTCATAGCTAGGTGAATTTTTTGTATATTTTGAATTTACTCTCCTCTGATGATATTTACTGGGTTCCACAATTAGGTTGCTAACTCCCTGATCTTTTTGTTGAGTTATTTAATGTATTTGCTTCCGCTAAATTTTTAAATCTTGAAAAATACTAATAACTCAACTTAAAACTTTTAAATTACTTGTAAATTGATTGTAAGGCTGACTAGGCCTGCGTTGACCTTGCGAGACTGGCTCGGGGGTCCACGTGAGCTTAGGCCGGGCGGGGCCCAATTTTATGGGAAATTGGGGCCGTCACATCCTTCCACTATTATTGAAGTAAACACAAGTTTGTGATTCGTTTAGACAATAAAGGAAAGTGAGTTTACCTTTTAGTGGAGGTATCTTTGGCTTCGAAGTATCGCACCCACCCGGATTCCCCGAACAAAAGTCTCATCTCCCTTTCTCTCTCAATTTTTGTGTGTGCACAAAAAGGGGTTAGGGTTTACAATTTATTTATATAGTGGGACAAATTTGGTGTAGGGTTTGCAAAATTACTTAATTACCCCAAAGATGGGTCTTAAGATTTTTGGGTCATCACACATGAATAAAGGGCAATACATTCACCATCCATAAATAGTCACATTCAAGTCAATAATAAGTCACAATCCATTTCCCAAGTTTTGCATTAAAATTGTGAGACCTAATAATATCTAATAGCATGTCATGTTTGATAATTGAGCAAGCTCCTCACTTATCTCGACTCATCGCGATATCCTTTCTCACTCCTTGCATGCTCGGGGTTCTATGTTAACTGTCACGTGAATCTAAACAATTAATACACATCACATCAACAACAAGTCGATTGTACAATTAAAGTTCTCATTTTTATTTTCTTTGGGTCCACTAGTGTGGACCTCATGGGTCCCATGTTGCCCGGTGGGAGGTCTTTGGGGTGGGGCCCACCCGTTGGGCCTCCAGAGGCGCCATTGCGTGCCCCCTTATTTTTTAAAAAATTTAAACTTTAAATAAAAAGAGGCCAGGGGCATATAAGCCCCTGGTTTTTTTTGGCGAAGGGCCAGACATGCGCGTGGTTTGAGTACAAGGGTTGTCTGCCCCTTGGTCATCTTGGTCCAAGAGCTGGTTGGCATTTTGGTGGTCCAGGGGCCGATCATCCCCTAGGACAAGGGGTCATGGCCCCCCCAAGGGCGATGGGCCCCTAAGAAAAGTTGGTACATGCACGCGGGAGGGTAAGCAGTTGCTCCCCCTCCTCCCTCGCCATCTCGGGTGTTCTACCCAAGAGTTGGTGGGGGCTTTGGGGGTGGGGCCCAACTATGGGACACCTCTTTCTTTTCGGCAGCGGCACACCGACGATAGTGGTAGTGCCGCTGCTGCCCATTACTAATGATGACGCGTTGGCCGACATCACTTTGTGGCGCGATTTTGTGTGTCGAAGTCCTTTGATCCTCTCCAAAGGAATTCCAAACTCGATTGGGATTCTTAGAACATAAGTCCTCCATTAGTTGGTGGCTGTGCTCCAAGATACACCACTAATTATTATCAAAACATAGGAAAATGCAATATTCACCATTAATCGATACTAGGAAGAATAAAAGCTTACCTACTTGGTATTGTTTCGAGTACACGTGCTCATTTTCCCTTCCAATCCTCTTAAATATCTCCCTCTAACTCCCTCGTTGATTTGTGTTGAGATAATTAGAGTATTAGGGTGGCTCACTAGATTATCACAAGTAAATATGTAAAGGGTTTCACACAAATAAAATTTGTGAATTCACCAAAATATCCCCAATGTGGGTATTTTAAATGTTCGGGTCGTTACAAATACTCCATTATCAAAATTAATTAGTGTATTGTACTATTTTTCCCTTACCTAAGGTTTTATCCAACTGAGTTTTCCTAACATGATTTTTAATAAAGCAATCATATCAATATCATACTCCACATCAGGATTGTTGAGAACAGTGTACCCTTTTTTTACTAAATTTTTTCCCACTTAGTTTTTTTCTAGTAGAGTTTTAACGAGACATATTTTCTCAGTAAGTCTCATCCAAGGGGGAGTGTTGTAAATGTAATGAGATGTGGATGACTCTTCTCATTCAACCCTTTGTATTCCACTAATAGTTACACATATGTAACACGTAATTTATTCTAATTAACTTCTGATCTTTGGCATTCTTGTAACAGCCTATATAAAAGGCTTACATCTATGTAATAATGTACACATATATTGAAATGAAAGCTCTACTATTTCTCTCTTACCTCCTCTTGTTCTAGTTCTAGTTCATTGTCTTTATTTTCCTTGCTTTAATCCTAGTTAGTTTTACTACACAAAATATAGAATTGTTTAATGCTTACCAAATTTAGTATTACTATAAAAATCAATCCTTTAATAATTATTGAATTAAAAAAATTCACCTCATAGATAGAGGTGCAATCCACATTACTCATTGGAGACTATTTTAACATTGAATATGTAATTCCGCAACTAAATTGGACATCATCTCCACATTGATGACGTGGCAAAAATCCACAACCATAATCCACATTTACCATATATATGCGTGTGTGTGTGTTCTTTTTTAAATTCATTTTTTACTTTTTTGATTCCCATGTGGTGTCCCACGTGCAACCACACTAATTAATCCATGTTCGAGCACTATCTAGCCCCATATAAAAGAGTGGCCCTCAACCAATTTAATTTTTTCCATTCATGAGACTCGAACTCGATATTTTAGTCTCAATTACAATGCGTATAATTGTGTTCATTCTAAGGTGACACATTTTGGACATGTCGAATGGACGCGTATTTGTCGGTGTCCTTTGGATACATATTGATTTATATGTTCATGGAAGTTGATGCACAAATTAAAGGACACCAATAAGTGCATATCCATTTTTGCATGTCCAAAGTGGCACTACAAGAAAAACTACATTTAAGGACGGGAATTCCCGTGGCTAAATAGCATTTTCGTGTCATTAAAGTATTTTAGTGACGGGAAGAATCCTCTCATGGCCCATCCCTAAAGGCTTCTAGGCTAAAGATTAAAATTTATTAATGACCGCACCATTCCCGCCTCTAGATTACCCTTATAACGACAAGAATTGCCCTAAATACATAAAATTTCTCGTCACTAAAAAGAAAAATAACAAAATTTACAATTGCATTGTCTTCCATCCTTATATGATATTTTTGGTGACATTTGAATTTTACGTGGCATCTTTTAAAGCTCACAAAAAAACATCGAGCTGTCATTAAAAATTTTTTTTTATTCTGCATAATTAAATTACTATTCTGACATATACAAGCTAAGGAAAGGAAATCCAAACACAAATATAGCTTGGACTTCTTTAGCCTCAAACTATACTTTGATGTTTGGCATAGGTTCAAAATATAAACATTACATATTTAATTTAACATATAACTAAATATTTTTTCTATCTACAAAAAAGACGTTGATGGTTAGAGTTAATAGCATAAGAGAACCCATCAACTACACCAACAAAGCAGTTGATTATGAGAAGAGTCGTTAGCAGATCGAGCGGACGTCCATTTGAACTTGTAGAGCTCTCTACAGAGTCTCCATCCTGATCAAATGGTTTGGAGGTAATTGTGAAGTTGGTGTCGATACTTGCAAGGACTTTCAAAAGACTTTGGAAGACATCAAATTGATGAGCTGAAACACCTCCAATGACTCAGAACTGTTTATGTAGAGAGCATATTTAGAATAATTTAATTCATGTTTTAGTAACATGGCCATGAACGACTTTTATCACTTTTCATGGTAGAATGTATCTTTCTAGTAGTAGTTACTAGTGGAATATAATGAAGTGCAAATACAAAAATAAAAATATTTTGAGGGTGTTTCATGCCATAACAGAAAGGAATTGCAGATGATGTAGTTGACTAGTCATGTAATGATTTATACGGACAGAAGTGCGGAGTGATTAAATATCAAGTATCAAGAGGCATAGCTAAATTATTGCAAAAATCAACTTTGAAAAAAAAAACTTATCAAAACCATGATGCTACTTACTAACAAGAAGATCGATCCAAACCATAACCTAGAAAAAAAAACTTTTTGCCTAATGAATCTCTTCACAATTGCTTCAAATTGAACTTGAAAACAAGAGAATAAGAGAAAAAGAAAATCAGTCCCAAATCTCCCAAACTCACTAATGGTAGCATTAAATAATTTATCATGAGTGAAAACTAATATATCCTACCAAGCTTCATCAAATCTATAAATCTTATAGCACCACTAATTAAGTAGCCAACTAAATATTCTAACAATCCTCAAGTTAATCATTTGATTTTAATATTTTTCGATATTAAACCTCCACTTATTGTATATTTTTTTAAGACTGCACCTTTTACCTAATTAGTTAAGGAGAAATATGCAAGCACAAATAATTAATGCCTTCAATAAAGTAAAAGTAGAATTGGAAACAAACCTTAATATTATCAATGGAAGTTATTAGAAGAGATGAGCATCATCTTAATGAATTGGGAGTAGTTTTGTTCATTAAAAGATATATGCACAAATATGATAACGAGTTTTAGGAGTAAGTAAACCAAAAAAAGAACATAAAAAAGAAAGAAAAAGAAATAATAAATTCCAATATAAAAATCACCTTAATAAATTAAAAGACAAAATGTCGATATATGCAAGACTTTCCATTTGTCTCATAAATTATTACACACTTGTATAGGAAAAGAATTTATAATCTATTGTTTTTAACAATGATTAAATTTCAAACTAGAATATCAATGGCATTGTAATTCTTTTGCTACGTATAATAATAATGTGATAGAACACTGAATTTGATCTATTGAATTGAGAGACAACAACGATTACAAATTCGAAAGTAACCCCAAAGAAGAGTCTTAAAACTCTCTCACCCAACTCCTAAGAGTTCCCAAATTACATTCAAGATGACAAGATCATTTTCTCTCCCTTGTAGCCTCTATTTATACTCCTACTACAAAATTACACAACTACCCCTATAACTAACTTAGACTCACACCAATACTATTGTGGTGGTCTCCTAAAACTCTATCATTACTCCCCCCTTTAAAAATCCACCTTGTCCTCAAGGTGGCCATAGAAAATGAGACAAAATTTGTGATGTCACTCATGAAGCAAAAGAGAAATATGTGAGGGAAGACGAAAGCAGGAGACCATGCAAGAATCCAAATCCATCTCATAATTTAGCATGTGAGCAACAGTAACGAGCCAAAAGCCAACGTTGCGCCCATTGAGGCAATTGTGCAAGAAAGCGCCAAGTGCACCAGCCACCCCGTGTTACTAAAAATCAGCCACACTGTGTTACCAAAAGTTGCCTCAAATTGCATTGTACCCATGAGAGCCAAACAACGAGCGAGCTCTATCCAAAATTTCATCGTTGTAAGCAAACTTAATGCAGTGAGGCACCCAAAAACTCTCAGCAACATATCATCAAACACTTGGAATACAATATCAATATATGCACCACTGCCCTTGGGTACGACGTAAACTACAGCAGCCCTGGCCTATCGTGAAGCAAAAGTTGATAGATGATTGACCCTCTAGAAAAATGACAAGTACACTAAACAACCAATGAGCAAAGTGCTCCATAGCCCCCAATTGCTCAAGGACATTACAAACACCACTTCATATGCAATCAACAGATAAGCATATTGCACCAACATGCTTTGAAGAACACCCACAATGTGAGGGAAACCACAAGTTTGTGATGTAGGCAGTGGAGAAGTAAAGTGATAGTAAATCCAAATACAATCAATCATGAACGCAAAGGGGATAGACCTGAGCTTCAATGCACCAGTCCAATCCAAAGAGAAATACGATGTCATAGCAAGCAACTCATCGTGGGAGCAAACTAGTAAATAATGAGTTGACAGTTGAACTGCCATCCATTGCCTAGGCATCACAAAGCATATAACGATCCCCTTCCCATGAGCTTCAGCATATATGCAAACAAGCTTCATGCAAGGTGCAATAACTAAGAGATTGGCATTACATATGACAATGTATGCCAAGTCCAACTTGTGAAATGGAACAAGGGTACCTCGTTGAGAACACCAACTCCATATACCAGCAACCAAAAGCATCACACAAAAATGTGTCACCACAACCATCGCATGCTCGAAGGCCTTACAAAACACTGTAGGAATCGCAGCCATCGAAAATTTCTCCAAACAAGAAATTAGTGCTGTGAGAACAACAAGAACAACCACAATGCACGGAAGAATAGAAGACAAAACAGGCACCTTTGGATGATTCTCGAATGTCACACCACAAGAATGGCCCAGCCCCATTAAGTGAAATATGAAGTATGCAAGTCGAGAATAATCTAATGGCAATATGCAAAGGATATGAAGGTTTGATGAGAAATCGTACGCATAAATGGTGTAATTCATTGCTTGATGAGTTGTTGTTCCTCCTATCATCTGATATCCTCGAACGTCGTGTTGATCTCTGCAAGTCATCTTCACTAAATTCAAAGTCGTGTGAACAGGAAGAAATAAGAGAAGATCAAATCTGTCGAAGTCGAATGCGAAATCAACGATAACGATCGCTGGTTTTAATGATGATGGCGGCGGCCAAGGAGGTGGTGCAATCAAACAGTGATCCTTCACATGCAAAAGCAGATTGTACAACCCTAACATATTCTTTCCTACATGAGACTGCATAAGTACTGAACTGGGATGAGATGAAGCAAGATCTGAAAATATCGAGACCTTCTGATTGTTAAATTCAATGGAAGGAAGTTGAATCTGTCGAAATCCTTGTGTGGTAGGTGGTGGATCTGTTGGGTCAGAGGTTGGCAACACCTTGGACAACTCAAGATCTCATGCGGTGGATCTAGGAGTTGAAGGAAATGACTTTTCATCTCGCAACACCACCTCTCTGGATCTCTCGATTTCACGTCAGATCTGAAATCGAATGACTGTATCGTCACAAAATTTGGATCACCAACCAATCGAAACAACTTGGATGTCGCTAGATCTGGCGGATTGTCATAGATCTGATGTGTTTGGCCCATGACTTTGTCAATCTGGCAAGATCTAATCGTAAGCATGTTGGGATGAAGACACATGGACTTGATCTGATGCATCAATCCTTGAACCTCCGAGCACAATTCACCAATGGCACTCTCCAACGCTAGAATCTTCTGCAGCACGACAGGGATTTGCTTCATCTGCTCCTCCAAGACGTCGATTCGAGAATCAATCTTCGACCCCATGTTGATGCTCGATACCAATGATAGAACACTGAATTTGATCTATTGAATTGAGAGACAACAACGATTACAAACTCGAAAGTAACCCCAGAGAAGAGTCTTAAAACTCTCTAACCCAACTCCTAAGAGTTCCCAAATTACATTCAAGATGACAAGATCATTTTCTCTCCCTTGCAACCTCTATTCATACTCATACTACAAAATTACTCAACTACCCCTATAACTAACTTGGACTCACACCAATACTATTGTGGTGGTCTCCTAAAACTCTATCATAATGCAATGAAAGCAGGGGAAGAGGAAGATGAACATAAGGGAGCAATCGCTATAACAAACTAGACAATAAAAGAAGTCAAAATATGTAGAATTTAAAAAAACTACGCGTCAAATATGTCAAATATGGTAGAATTGAAGAGAGTAGTAGCATATATTAAAAAAGATTAAAAGGGGGAAATTTTAAGGATAAAATAAGAATAAAAAACTTTGTTATTGATGAACAAGAATAAAAAACTTTGCTATTAATGAAAGCGAATTGCAATGAACAACTATGGCAAAGTGGGATCTCGATTCGGCGAGAGAGAGATGCTTCCTCGTTTTCCGTCTTCGATTCAACAACGAGATGCTATCTCGTTTTCCTCTTTAGATTCAAAGAATGAGAAGGGCTCGGCTTTTGCTATTTCTTTTGAAACGCAGAGGAAAAAATGATGAGGTTTAGGATGACTTTTCGAAGCAACAATCCACAACAATGAACGCAACAACATATGCCTTAAAAATTAATGCAATATACCTAAAAAGAAAAACTTGAAATTATATCACAAGGCTCAGATCCGTCATCTCATCCACCAACAATGGCTGCAAGAATAGATACCTTAAAAAAGTACTTTTTGAAGCCTTAAAATACCAAATTTATCTGTTGATTTGCCTTGCCAAAGTGAACAGATGAGATACATATCAAACCCTAAACCAAAAATAAGTTGATTTCATTATGTGAGAAGTGAAGATTAAATGACCAACCACATGTATCGACAAAGAAGAAGGGTTGTTGATTCAATCAAACTGAAATCGAGTGAAAAATAGCTGAACATCGAAATCGATCATCAATCAATGCCTATCTTTTCCGAGCCTTTCTTTCATTAAAGAATGAAAAAATAAACCAAACAAAGCCTTAGATTATCAATCATTCTTTCAATTTTTTGTTTCTTTCTCATCAAGAAATCAAAAAGTCACAGATTTATTGTAGATCAAAATCGATCATCGACCAATATTCTCGATTATTTCATTCGAAACAAAGAGGATCAACAGTCGTCCCAAAACCCTCTCTGAAAATTAATGTTTCTTTCTTTTTTAAGCTTTCTAGGGCATGCATGCATTCAAACATGTAGATGATAATGATGAAACACAAGAACCTTCAATGCATCGCAAAGGAGAAAGATTTAAGGGATAAGGCTGAGTTTTTTCGTCAACCAAGCCTTCAATTCATCACAAAACTCAAACGAAGCACAATCGATTATTGGAAACAAATTAAAGATGAAAAAATGCACCAGAAGGTTCATATACTGATCTACGTCGAAGGAAGCCGTGTTGATGGCGTCTAACAGAGCGAATCTCGCAGAAGCGGAGGCGGTAGCGTACATTTAAGACGAAGGATCGTGAAAGTAGAAGCTCAAAAGCAAATCTTTCATCCTCTTCGCGTTATAGTTCAGCGGAACACCCACGACCGCCATTGTTAGACCTTCTGAAGTCGATCGATCACTGCATATATGCGTAAGCTGATGGATCATTGGATATATGCGTAACCCTAATCCCTTTTATCTTACTTGCCTAAAGGAGACTGGTACAAAAAAAAAGACCTAAACGAAATCTAAAGGCGGGAGTGAGAAAGTTCAACGCTGATTAAAGTTTCGGTGGGTCAAAATTATTTAATGACGGGATTTGACATCAATAACCATCAAATACAAATCTCATCACTAATTCTCAAGGCTTTAATGACTAAAAAATTCCCTCACCAAATGATGCCTTTAACCATGGGGTTAACCATGGGGTTTAGTACGGTCACTAAATTTTGGTGACTAAAAACACATTTTCTTATAGTGTGGGGGGTCATCTTCAATTTTATACTTTCATACGCATAACCGTTCAAATTTATACTTTTATACCCATTAATACTTTATTTTTATTTTCCTAATCAAAAGATATTTATTTTTTATCAAAAAAAGGTTTATATAACAAACAATAAAAAATATGGTTGATGCAAGTTACAAAACATGTGTTAAACAATATTTTTTCTTCATTTTGTGGAAGATTGAAGGTACATTCTTTCCATTTTCAAAAATAGTAGATTTTTTTTTGGATCAAATGAAGATTGATATTTTTGATTTTAGAATAATTATTAGAGGCTTATGTAATAATCATAGAAACAATATGGTGTATACGCAGTTTTTATTATCATTTTATGCTCAAAAGTCTTATTTTACTCTTTTTAGATTTTAAATTTTTATTTAATTTTTAATTACTAATGGATATAAATACAAACAGGTAGCCTGCTACCCGAATGGATAATACTCATACCATCAACAACAACAACAACCTAGCCTCAGTCTCAAATTAACTGGGGTCGGCTACATGGATCAAACTTTTCCATTGTACAACAACAACAACAACCTAGCCTCAGTCCCAAATTAACTGGGGTCGGCTACATGGATCAAACTTTTCCATTGTGCTTGATTAAGTGCAATTGATGGTGAGCTTTTTAAACCATTCAAATCCCTCCTAATTAATGCATACCATGTTAACTTTGGTATGCCCCTACCTCGTCGAATTTCTACAGTTTCTATTGAGTCCAGTCTTCTAGTTGGGGCATTTATAGGTCGTCTTTGCAGGTGACCAAACCACCGCAACCGCCATTCCCTAATCTTTGTATCAATTGGTGCTACTCCTACTTGTATTTGAATTTCTATATTTCTTATTCTATCTTTACAAGTTTTACCACACATCTACCTAAGCATCCTCATTTATGCTACGTTCATTTTATGTAATTGTTGTTGCTTTACCGCCTAACATTCACTTCCATAGAGTATAGTTGGCCTAATTGCGATCCTATAAAATGTTTCTTTTAACTTAGTAGGAACATTTCGATCACAAATCACCACGGTTGTACTCCGCCATTTCTTCCATCCAACTTGAATTCTATGTGTGACATCATTCTTAATGTTACCATCATTTTGTATGATTGATCATATGTATTTAAAGTGGTTTACTTTAGGAACTTCTACTTCCCCTAATTTTACCACTCCGTCATTTCGATGTCTAGTATTTCTAAACTCACAGTGCATGTATTCGGTTTTCGTCATACTCAACTTAAAGCCTTTAGATTCTAATGTATTCATCTAGAGTTCTAATTTCCTATTCACTCCATCTTTTGTTTCATCCACTAAGACAATATCATCTGCAATAATAATACTCATACCATCCCTAACAAAAAATAGGGTAACTGGTAAGGTATGGATAGGACACTCATATGATGGGCGAACTCGCACATCTCTACATATAAGAGATTTATTGCCATTGAAATTTATGATGTTTGTAATATTTACTAATAGCAAAGCACCGCTTTATGATGTGTTTTTATGCTTTTGCCTTCTCACTTTTATTTTCTTGTATACGTGACGTTAATTTTTTTATTAGTTGGCATTTTAGACATTACCCATGCATCAAATCCCCTTCTATTTGCTTCTCAACATTAATCGAGGTGCAATACTTAATGTATAATTGAGTTTGATTTTATGAAGATGTTACAATGACACCCCAAAGTCATACTCAAAGTCACACTCGAGTGACATGACGTGCTCATGGCCCTTCGAGAAAATAAATGTGTTTAAATAGTTTTCGATGTATAACACGCGAGGTGTGTGTCATGAAGCGTACATGGATGACTCAAAACATGATGCATGCCACGTCACTAGTGTGACTTTAGGTAGGTGTCATTGTAGCATTTTTCAAAATTTTATGCCCACACTCATTTTGTTTTTAAAAAGAAAAATGTTCTAGTAACCTAGGAAAAACATGCATTTTCTAGAGTCCTTTGATTTTTGCAAACAGGTGTCATCACTATGCGGATTGAAGGAAAATGTGCAAGGCGTGTCTTTCATGTAGATTAGTGGATTAATTATATTAGCAGGGTCCATAAATTCGGAAGATATAATCTATATAACAGACATACATTTGATATATGATGGTGAATATTTGATTCGCAATAATCTATACTATTGTAAAATAAATGTATGTACCAAAAGAACGTCAAAAAACACTACAAAAAAAACTTAAACAACAACAAACTAATGTGATGTTGAATTGGTACGGTTCTGTTGCTAAGCGACCCTGCAACATATCAGTGACAGATAGTAGTTGTTGCTAAACTCCTTGTTCCTGATTCAACTCAGCGACAGATTTGGGGTTATGTTGCTGTTCAGCGACAGATTTATGACAAACGTTTGTCGCTGAACAGCAGCAGAAACTAGTCTGTCGCTAATTGTAGTCCAATGAGCAAAAGAGGGTATGTTTCAAATCTGTTGCAAATCAGCGACAGATCATCGATCAACAAGATAAATGCATGTTTATCGTTGTGATTTGCACACTGATCAAAAAAACCATAGTCTGTCGCTGATATGTCGCTAAACAGAGACAAATCAGCAACATACAGCTTTTTGCTGACTGTGCAAATCAGAATCAACATGGCCAGATGCATCTGAAATCACGCTAATTTTGGAATGGTAATTTTGAAAAAAACATTACACAGTAAATAGTAAAATGAAAAGCTGCAGTAAAATCTGCAACAATAAATATGTTCCTCCTGCAAATAATACAAAAATTGGGAAAATGTATGTATATTATCAAAATTTGACAAACAATGTCTACAAAAGGATGAGATTAACATTTCATAATTAACTAGTAGTATACTATATAGTACTAGATGAACATTATTCAACAAAATACAAAATACTACACAAATTAAGATGGCTACACAAATTAATTTACATATAATCTATATACAATGTCAATCCCACACTCTGTAACATTGTTTCACCGATACAAGATAGGCACCACACAAATTCCTTAGCTAGGAGAGCGTTTCCCATCGAAATCTTGAAAATTAAAAGGAATAACTTGAACAATATTCGACATGCAACCAAGATATTCCAACACAAATGAAAATAACATCACATCCAATTAAAGTGAAATTGAATACAGTGTTGTCTCTGAGTACACACTATCTTTCACAGTCTTTCTATCTCGATGTATAACATGACCAACACAACCATTCCAAAATTACACACAACGAGTTAAGGATTTCTAATACATAAAATAAAAGTGCGCGTTATGACCCTAAAAAAGATGGAGACACATATTACATATAGAGACCAAGTTGAGCAGCATGGGGTGTCCATCTCACCGAGAAAAATGAAATGGACCATATTGGATTAGATAAACAACTCAATTTGAGAAAATACCTTAGTTGATCTATGTGGATCTAATTCTCCTATCCTTTTTTGGATACATGTTAATCTACTTATTTGTAATGTCATTCTCATTGTGACCACTTTTTGGTATCATTGATCCTAAATATATAAAATTGATTCTAATTTTACTACTCTAATTATCTTAATATGTACTAGACTTGACTAACAAGTCACAATGCATGCATTTCATTCACCATCAAATGTAAACTCTAAAATTTAAATACAAAGACATCAATGAAATCAATCAACTTTATAAAGAGGAGATCCAACTCTTTGAATTAAAGAACTTTCTAAAATAAAAGAGGTTTATGAAGTCATTTGACTTAAGAATTGCCTACTTAAACCTATATAATTCAATCATAGTGATCTAGTTCAAAAATCATTTATTCTAAAGCCGCTAAGTACTCATGTTCTCTATTTTTAGCATGAAACACGAGTAAAATACATATTCGATCATATTTTCCAATATCGACAAAGCAAAAAATGTATGTTCCCTTCATACACAACAAAGAACAAGTTCAAAAATCAAGTTTCTTCATGAAATGACAAATGGAAAATGCTGAAGAAACTGGTATTAAATATTATATTAAAGAGTTAAAAATACCAAAGTATGAAAAAAGAATGTATTGTAACATATGCTGTAAGACCATTCTACCACTCATTGCAACTATCCTAATGTTCAAAAGTTCATAATAAACACTGCGGTATACATGGTAAAATGTTTTAGATCAAGAAAAGACTGAGTTCAATGAAGATTTTACGAATAAAATAAATGGCAGAAGGTTGCATACCAAAGGAATCTCTGAAACTTGAAACCCAATTGGTGATGTAAGTTTGGCATCCTCATCAAGATCTCCACGGGCATAGAGGAATTCAAGTGTCCTAATCATTGCCTCTGGTGCTGGAGATGGTAACCAATCAAACCCTAAGATATTATCTATACCCAATGCCTTTAACTGTCATAAAAAAATAGAAATCAATAACACATCATACTTCTTGAAGGTTCAACTAAGGTAAGTAATTTTCTTACAAGTTTGCCATCTCTAGAAGAGAAATATTTCACTATGTGGTACATTTATTGTGTCAATGATTATAAAGCAATCACTTACTGTAAGACAACTTACTTGGTACAATTTTCATACCCAGCAAAAACAAAAAAGCCTTGTCAACTCCTTCTCTATAAGCAACACCTATATCAAATGCCACCGGTGCACATACCTGCAAATGAAGAATCACATCGACTACATTAGAAGGGAAAAAATGTGAAGATATACATTACTCGTAATTAAAAACTCACCATTAAAAAAGGTTGAACATCCAATCACTATTGTCGTGGCGGTGGTCGCGGAGACATAAACTCATCATGATCATCCAAAAGATGACGTTGATCCTCAGGCAACGAAATATGTGGATCGGTCCAATGTACTGGCTGGTGGTCATTCGGGTGCGCAGACTGAGGAGGTGCTATGTCCGTAGGTATATGACCACGCTGGTCGTCACTAAGAGGACGAGAACGCTCTGTTACTGGTGATGGTGGAGTCCGAGGTGTCGGAGGCACGTGGGGCCTAATCCCAAGGTGTTGCATCAACAATGCCTCCATACGTGCTAACCGGTCCTGCATCTCTCGATTTTCTTCTTGGCGTTCCATCTTGTCTCTCTGCATTTGTTCTTGTCTTTCCATTCGCTCCTTCAGCAATGTTTCTTGCAACCTTTGGTGGTCCCGCTGGAGCTCTTCCAACTCATGAGGTCCATACGCTCGTCCTCGAGATGAGCTTGCTTCCCCTAAAGATATGCTGCGATGAAAACCTTCTGACACTAATCCGTAGACACGTCCCTTGACTTCTGGCACCACCTCAAGATAAATGGCATCCTCGTCAATCGATGTGTCTGGGTCCGGTGGACATCTCCTCCAATCTCCGAGTGAGTTCAGCCTGCATTAAATTAATAAACTAATACTTAACTCCACTGGTTTCTTTTAAATTGATGGGCTACATGTGTTGTCTCGAACTAGTTATTATATGCAATTCATATTACTTACATAAATCTTCGCGGATCTCTGATCTACGAAAGTTTGGTCGTCATGGCCATGGGTGTGGAGGTGTCAAAACATCTCCTTCCGTGTGGGACGACGTTGAAGCTTCTTCTCCTACAAGTGAGTTACAGGATTAATAGTTTTTATTTCCGTTCATCTACTTACGAAACTATTTATGTATGTATACGTACCAACGTATCACCATGCTGTCTAGCGGATATACTTCCAGCGCTATGCAACGAAATACCAGTGCCCGACCCTCCCACCTCGGACTTTCTATTCGTGCTCATCTGTTCGGACTTCTTCTTGAATGTTTTATATGTTGCTCGCATTCGCTTGTAATGCTCAAACACCTCTTCTGTTAAGTAAATAGGTGTTATTCTTTTCTTCGCGATGAGATATATATTGCCCGTGTACCGGATGGCTGCCTTCCGACACCACGCATCATATATCGCAAAGGGCATTTGCAAGTCCCAAGTGAAGAACACCTACAGATGAACAAGTAATGGACACATCCTCATTTCTATAATCAGATACTAGTTTCAATATATTCACTACAATGGTTAATGTGAAGTTACTGACCTTCCACCTAAGCCAGTATATATCTCGTTGGGATTGTGGAACATATTCTCATTTCCATCCTTCTTTCAAATATCCGCTCTTAAAAACTAAACTCATATTCCCTGCCGCCACGGAAGAATGGTGTAACCTACCATTTCGACATATTAGTTAGGTTAGGAAAATAATATTTTTATAAATGAGCGGTATATATTGTGGAGAGTAACATACAAGCCATGCTCGGCAATGAGATAAATAAGAGGGTTTTCGCCTTCCGCAGGGGCTGTCGAAGGTTTGAAAAAGTCAGGGATCTCCTCAATCGCATGTCGTATCCATGAGCGTAACCTCACATCTTGGATGACCTCGCGGATGAATGACAATGTGGTGCCGGGGTCTACGAGATGTAGAAGTGTGCTCGTCGCCTACTCAAGGAGAATGAGCGGGATGAGTCAGTAGGTGATGGTGTGGCGTGATGTGACGAAGACGGCCCGATACCATGGTCATGTGGGTATACATCTCGCTAGAGGTGATGGTGTGGAGTGGTGTGACGAGGACTGAATGATACCATGCTGAGCTGGGAGTGCATGAACTGGAGGAGATGATGTGCCATGCTGATATGGATATGGATGACCGGGAGGCAATGAGGAGGTATAATGTGATGACGACGGTCCGGGGGCATAAGTCGGGTATGGACGAGCTACATGTAACCATCCGTGGGTATAATGTAATAAGTACCGACCATCCGGATGAGCATGTGTATCATGGTGCGACATAGATCCTCGTCCAGTGGTGCTAGTCTCCTCCGGATGCCTATTGATGTCCTTCATGGCCTCATCCTCTGGATTACCACGCCCCCTGCCTCGCGCCATATATAATGGTATCTATATCTATCGCATAAACAAATAATTCAGTTGAGTCATACAAATAACATTTATAGAGTTATATTTCATATAACGTAAACATCATATTTCAAGAAAATTGATAGATTGCACTAAAAACTCACACCAATCACTCAAACTCATCTTCGCTACCACTGTCTGATGACGATGTGAACTCATCATCTTCTTCATCGTCCGCATTCGTCTCAAATTCATCGTTGTCATACACAATTTCACTTGTCGGATCAACAACTGCCGACGCTAATGAATCTACATATACTTCCACGATGTCCATATTCTCATTTTGATCCGCTTGAAATGCATTGTCCGATATGGAAATTTCTGAACTAATGACATTGGTTTCATCTACGAACTTTGTTTGAAGCTTGCATATAGCTAACCAATCACTTCGTTCCCTTCTTCCGTGCGTAGGGTAAGGAAGATAATATACTTGATGTGCTTGCATAGCCAATATGAAAGGCTCGTACCTATTGAACCGACGGTTTTTATGAACTTCTACCAAACCCAATTTACGAAGAAGTCGTGTACCATTTTGAGTAGGATCAAACCAATCACATTTAAACAACATTGTTCGAAGCGACCCATCATGGTAATCAATTCGAATTACGTCTCGGAGTACACCGTAATAATCAGTTTCGTTCCCACCTTTGACGCATGCACCACTGTTTTGTGTTGTTTTGTTCGTACCGTATGAAAGTGTGTCAAACTTGTATCCATTAACGAGGTATGCAGGATAACTCGTACATGAACGCATTGGTCCTTGAGAAATTTGACGAATCGCATCTGGCACATCGTTTTGTTCAGTCTAAAATGTAAAATTACAATATTAAAATCTTGCATGTTACGTAATGAGATGTTCTACTTCTAAACTGGTATGAATTAGGTGTATATAAACTATTACGTACATATTGCAAGAACCACGCTGCAAATTGTTGCTCAAGTTTGATCTCAATAGCTTGATCGGTGATGTTTGGTTCTTGCAAACGAACGATTGACTTGAAAATGCTACGAAAAAGGATATGAGATTAGACAATGCATAGAAAAAATGTCAGAGGAAAAATCACCCTGAATTGTAATACCTTATAAATGGAACTACTTCCGGGCAATTTAGTAACACATATTGATGAGCTGCAACATACTCCTCTGACGTGAGGTATCGTTTCCTCGCTTTGCCCAATGGTCGTCCCGGATGAATGAAAATCGAGAATGCACCATTGTTAGCAACACTCGGACCTACTCCACCAGCATCATTTCGTTGGATTCTTTCGTGTGCAGTACTGATATGATCCTCGAAGTAGAAGGAACAAAAAGAAGATGATTCCTCAACTAAGTAAGCATTACATATCGACCCTTCAATTTTCGCCTTGTTTCTAACATTGTTCTCCAAATGCTTGAGATACCTATATGATGAGAGGAAACATTGGGACGATATGTCCGTCAAATTAGGAAGCAATAACAAATATAACCTAAGATATTAGTTATTTAATACAATAAATGTTTATTGATTACAAAATTTACCTTTCGAATGGATACATCCACTTGAATCTGTAATGGTCCCGATATGGGCCTCTCTATGCTCGGTGTATGGGAAGATGCTCCATTGAGTCAAAAAACTCGGTGGTAATATTTGCTCCAACTTGCATAATATTTTGGGAATGTTAGAGTGCAACAACTCGATTTGCGCCATATTAAGGTTCCTAGCAGTCAAGTCTCGGAAAAATAAACTTAACTCGCTAATTGCAATCCACACTTTATCCTCTAGTAGTTCACGAAAGGCAATAGGAATCAATCTCTGCATGAACACATGACAGTCATGACTTTTCAGCCCAAACATCCCCAATTTGTTGGCGTCCACACATCGATTAATATTTGAAGCATATCCATCAGGAAAGTGTAACTGTCGTACCCAATCATACAAGACTTATTTCTTACGTTTATCGAGTGTATAAGACGCTCTGGGATATGAATTGGACGCGGGGTCATATTCGAGGAAAGGTCGGTTGCAAATATCTTTTACATCTAGTCTCGACTTGGCATTGTCCTTATTCTTCCCAGGAACACTCATAATTGTATTAAAAATGTTGTCGAAAATTTTTTTTTCAATGTGCATGACTGTTGGGGCATGTGCTCTGTCTTTATGAATACTTTTAGTTAATAAAATAGAGGATTTCATTTGTTGTTTATTATAATTAATTTGCATGTTTACATTATAATAAGATCCATGGGTATTTACAGAAATATCCTAAATGTCCCTAGTCGATCATTATACTAGGAACTATGATGAATTAAGACTAGTGTGAGTTTTGATTGATGACCATATGATGATTATACGTATAGGGATACGAATCAAGATCACGAGTACTTGTTAGGGAACAAAGTACTCGACCAATTCCATATGAGAACATCACATGGATTAAGTCATAGTCGTTTCTCATGATATGTATATTTTTCAGTCCTCTGACTTGAGATTACCAGAGACTTCAACATTAGGAACACAGTGATTTGACACAATCAAACGTTTTCTTTAATCGGACGATTATAAAGGTTGTGATTGGTTACTGTGTGAGCAATGTGATGAAGTTATGTAATCAAGATAGAATTTGTCCCTCTCATATAAATAGAGATATCCAGTGGATCCCTCGATGTGTTAGACTGTTAAAAGGCCTAGTCTAAGTGAATTGATATTGATCAATGTCACTTGGATGTTTTCAGTCTACCTAGAGATCGAGACTAGTATGATTGAACATGTTGGATGACAATTTCATGTCTTATGTTTGATCAAAAGGATATCGTGTGACAAAATGATGTTATATACATTATTGATTAGGTTGTATCGATTTGATATTCGTACAACTTGGGTAGTCATAATGTCTTGCTAGAGGCCGCTTATGACTTGTATACCAAAATGAGTTTTGGTACATTGTCAACGTTGTATGAGCCTATTGGGTCGCACACTAAAAATGGTTTTCGAGATTTTAAGATGGTTCAGAAAAACGAGTTTTATATGATAAAATTCGTGACAGAAACGTCCTTGTGGTGTATTACACTTATACTTCTTTAAGTAGGGGTATATGTGTAATTTACTTAACCGTCTATATACAAGGGTTGTATAAATAGACGCTTTAAGTTAGAACACATATAGGAAAGATTAAGGGCCGAAACTCTATTTTCGTTTAGAAACGAATTAGGGTTTTCTGGTACGCTCTAGATCATTTTGGAGAGAAACAAAAAGCTTTGGTATTCTCTCGGAGCTTGCACTTTGAATCTCGGCCGCCGTTCGTGTGTGGACTGCTCGTAGAGGGCGTTCGTCATTGGCAGCGCCTTAGAGATCGATCAACCTTCAGAAAGGTATATTGCGACCGAGGTATGATTAAGTTTTCATGTTTTAAACGTTTTTAATGGAATTAGATTCGGATCCTGTTGGGGTTTTGTCAAAATTGTTTTGTAATTTCCGCTGTGTATGAACCCCAAAACCCAACAGTGGTATCAGAGCCTTCGAGTTCGATTCCATTAAATTCATTGCATGTTTTCTTCTGATATATACATGATATATGATTGAAAGCATGTTAATAGTTGATGTATATGTGATATACATAAATTTTCTGTGAGATTTATTATCATGTTTTGTGTATATGATACATATATTCGTGATTTAATTGAAATCAGTTTCGTACATGCTAGTAACCATGTTAGGTTAATTCGAGTAATTTTAATGAATTGAGTTTCGTGTTCTGTGATCCATGACACCATTAGGTTCGATTGGGATAGTAGTTCATGATTCAATTACATGTTTGTGATTATTTGGATGAGGACCGAAATTGCAAATATTATTTTTCAAAATTATTTATTTATCTCTTTATATCTATTCTGTTATAAAGTTTCTATTTGATAAGAGATAGATAACAAATTAGATTAGAAGATATAAGCAAAATCGGTTTCGTTATCCCTATTGGATAGGAGATACATATCGAGAATCTTGTTATTGGTAATATGCTAGGATTCAAATATCTTAAGTCCTAATTGGATTAGGATAAGATGATTAGTTAGATGTGGGCTCAGGTTAATTAAAAATGTTTTAATTGACTTAATTTTGGATAAATTAAGGGGTAAATTTAGGATAATAAAATCAGCGAAAAATATGATTTTCTATAGCGAATTTTAATTTTCTAATTGAAATTGTCTTCTAAATTGTTTTGTAATTTCACTGCCTTCGCGTATGAACCCCAAAACCAAATTGTGCCTAATGAGATTTGTCCTCCAATATGGTAAGTCCCAGAATATGCTTCGTTTCCTCCACCCTGAATACTTGGAAATCTTTTTGTTCACATGAACGGATTCGATTTCAGTTACTTTCATCAGTCCCAAAGCTTCAATTTCAGCCAGAATTTGTTCCCCCGATTTTAATCTCGGTGGTCCTTTTCGACAAGTTGTATCGCGTCTGAAGCCGTTCTTATCACTTCTTAAAGTGGAGCCACGCGGTAGGAACCGACGATGACAATCAAACCAAGAAGTTTTTCCACCATGCTTTAATTAGAATGCATCCGTGTCATCCATACAATATGGACAAGCTCTCTTTCCATGTGTGCTCCAGCCAGACAACATACCATAAGCAGGGTAGTCGCTAACAGTCCACATTAGTGCAGCTCGGAGTTGGAAGTTGGTCTTGGTGGAAATGTCGTAGGTAAGTACCTCATCATGCCACAAATCTTGCAACTCTTTTATCAAAGGTTGTAGGAAGACGTCAATTTGATTTGAAGGATTAGTCTGGCCCAGATACGATGACCGTTAAGAACATGAACTCCTTCTTCATGCACATTGAGGGGGGTAGGTTGTAAGGAGTGAAAATTACAGGCCACGATGAGTATTGTTTTTCGGATTGGCAAAATGGTTGGAAACCATCCGTACATAACCCTAAACGAACATTATGAATTTCGGCGCTGAATTCGATGTTCACATCATTTAAATGCTTTCATGCAATAGAATCGGAACAATGTTGCATGATGATGCCATCTGAAACGTGCTCCCCATGCCAACGCATGTGCCTCGCAGTCGCTTCAAACGCGAATAAACGCTGCAATCGAGGTGCTATGGGGAAGTAATACATTTGTTTCCGAGCCCGCGGCACGCCACTTCGTCCTTCACTTCTAGTTTGTTCATACCTTGATTCACCACAAAACTTACACGTCATCAACTCTGAATCATCGCCCCAGTAAATCATGCACATGGACTTGCAACAATCAATTTGCTGGACTGGTAGCCCCATCCCTTGCATTAGTCGTTTCGTGTTGTAAAAGCTATCGACTAAACAATTGTTACTCGCCAATGCATCTTTACAAAATTGAAGAATATCATCGAACGCCTTTTCAGAAATATGATGTTCTGATTTGATTTTTAGGAGTCTCGCATCGCCGAAGCTTTGTCATGTTCTCGCACCCTTGCCATAGCGGCTGCCTTGCTGTGTCTAACATATCATACAAATTTTTTCTTCCAGGATTTGGACGTTGTTCCGCATGACACCAATTGAAACTCGGACCAGCCAAGTCGTGCACCATCTCATGATACGATGTACAATAATTGGTTGTCTGTGTTCCTTCGTGGTCATCATTTCTCATCGTATTGCTAGGTTCGTCAGGTACATTTTGAGTGTACATATAATCTTCTTCCCCGTGTTCCGACCAACATTGATATCCCTGAACAAAGCCCCGACGAATAATATGAAGTTCTACGGTGTCAACATCATAGTATGAACGATTACGACACTTCGTATGGTTGCATGGACACCGAATTTTTCCCTTAGTGGCGAATGTCCTACATAAGTCGTCTTTGCGTATGTGATGAACTTCGCTCACGCCGTTTATGAACTCTCGTCGAGTAAATCCATTTTCAATACGACTATACATCCATTCTCGATTAGTAGACATCTCACGATCCTAAGTTTTTCAGCCGATAATTGGATAAATCTTATCAACTCTTAAAAAAGAATATAAATCCTAAAAATTTACTATATTTTTAGAAAATAATCCAAATTAATAATCATTAAATTGGATTATATATAATCTTGAGATTTCTAATATAGCTACGCAAATCGTACCTAGTAAGTATCAAGTAAATGACAATCACAATTAATAAACAATATATAATTTAAAAGTTCAAAGGGAAATACGATTAAGCTTCTTCAGGTGTGTGCTTTCCTACAAACATGTTATGTACAAACATTATATAATTTTTTTCCTCACCATGAGTTGCGAAAGTTATTTTTTCAAAAGCTTCATATACTCTCGACATTTCTTATCAATTCTTACTAATGAAGTATATAAATTAATATACTTTTCTTTATTTTACAAATAAATCTAAATATTCTTCAATTCCTAATATATATATACAGTATTGAGATTTCAAATGTAAATACGTACCAACTAAATGACAATCACAATTAATAAACATTATAAGAATATATTAGTCATAACTCAATAAGATACCATTTTTCGTTGGAAATGCACTGTCAAACAATAATTTAAACAATGGAGAGATTTATTAATTTACTGTATTATTATTCAATGAACATACTATATATGAACTAAATTTAACAATAGTAAATGATAATTGTCATATGACAAGCTAAGTGAAAATTTAAACTACCTAAATGCAAATTCAATTCGTTCTACTTGTTGATTTGTTGTTGTTTAGCGACATTGTTCGATTGTTGATTTGTTGTTGTTTAGCGACATATTTTTCGACATTGATTTGTTGCTTTGTTTAGCAACAGATGGTTGAGTTGTTGATTTGTTGCTGTTTAGCAGCAGAGTGTTGCGTTGATGGTTTGTTGTTGTTTAGCAGGTTGTCGCTATTTTTGAATGCTAAGCATAACACACTTACGATTTCGTTGATATATAAAAGGCAAAACTTAGATTTCCTAATTTCAGTAGTAATGAAAACAAAATTCAACCAAAATTCCAAAATAGAAGTTTAAGAAAACGCAAACCAGGACTGTGATTCGAAAGTCCACTACCTGGTCGCGAGGCAATCCACGAGTCTGATATGCCTTCGTGCTTGTCCACCGGGGTGAAGCTCGGTCGACGGCCGTGTCGGTGTGCGAGACCCGGAGTCGTCGCAGAGGAGACCCGAAACTCAATCAAGGAGGAGCCGGGAGCGAGCAGCGGCGGCGGAGGAGCCGGGCAGCAGCAGGCGGCGAGAGGAGCCGGCCCGAGGCAATGGCACAAGCGGAGAGCGGGGTCGAGCAATGCATGCGCGGATCGTGGGGCCGCGGAGCCGTGGTGGTGGCCAACGGTAGCGGAAGTGTGGGGGCAGTGGCGGAATCGGACGAAACCATGCGGCGTCAGCAACAAAGAAGCGATCAGAGAGAAGAGTAAGCGGCGCGCGAGGAAAAGACCGCGCAGCAAGCAGCGTGCGCCGGACGACAATCTCGCGCAGCTAGGGGCGCGACCCGCGGTGTCGTCGGCGTGCGTTGCAGAGGAAGGACAGAGCCGGCGAGTCGCGGTCGACGTCGACGATGACAGTGGACGACGACGACGACGGTGGTGGCGAGGCTTGTGCGGCGGCGGGGAACGTTCGTTACGGAGAAAGAAAAAATTAGGTTGGCGAGAGAGAGGGGTTTAGGAGGATGGGTTTCGGTTTTACCCTTTTGTGTAGCGACGGATCGGTGACAAATCATGTCTGTCGCCGATTGATTACTGTCGCCGATCTCCAGAGTGAATCTCTGTCACAGACTTTCGCTACGATCGCGACATACTTGTTTCTCGTCGCCGATCATGTCACACCTTTGCGGAAATTTATGGCGGGAGAAATCAAATGACAGATCTGTGACAATATACAATTTGTCACAAATCACGTACTAAATTGTTGCTTTTCGGTTAATCGAGTCAAACGAACTATCTAATGCGAATCTGTTGTTGATTTGTTACTTGTTTAGCAACAAATTTTGTCTCATCACAATTTTTGATACTATACCTCCATATTCTTGTAGTGAAATCAAAGAAAAATATAATAATAACGTGTCCGTATAGGTACTCATAGTATACAGGTCTGGGCAAATGGATCTGGACTTTTTTTTTTTTTTTTTTTTTGGTCCAAAGATCTGCACTACTTTTGCCACCCTTAATTACTTTTGTTCATGGTATTGGTCCTATTGGTCCTCATATCAGGAAACATACATAACTTGAGGTGCATCTGATGACTCAAAACCACAAACGGTTTGTTTTTACTTATTTATTTACTATATATATACACGATGATATGAACATATTAAATGGCTTTGCCCGTATTAAGTACCATCTTAATTAGATGCATGTTAGTCGTATTTAACATCACTCCATTATTTACAGATCTTCATCTATACATTTGGCTGTCTATATAAAGTGCTTGTTAGCACTTGTACCCTAAGCATACATGCACTAATACAATTATTGCAATGGCTTCTTCCAATTATTCATTTACAGTCCTCGCTTTCCTTATCGTACTCGCATCAATTTCTATCGACTCCACGGCGTCCTCACTCATCGGTAAGAAAAAGCACGTGCACGTCGTGAACAACATAAAATCTGCATCGAATCGAATATATGTTCATTGCAAGTCTAGGGACAACGATCTCGGTGACCAATACTTGCCATTGAACAAAGAGTTCCAATGGAGCTTTAGGGACAACATAATGGGAACAACACTGTTTTTTTGCACGATCAACTGGAAAAATGTCCATGACAAGAGGAGGTACGGGCTCGTGTACGACTCTTATGTTGCACTTAAAACTAAATGTGACACGGATTGCATTTGGTCTGCTAGAAGCGATGGGGTGTATTTCTATGAGGAGGATTCGAAGTCCTATGTTTTCAAATATTATTGGAATGTCATTCCACCAAAGCAACAGTGATGGATGAACAAAAAGCTAGGTCCGACGTACGTAGGGATGCAACAATGTTGCTTGGTTATTTGTTTCATAATATTGAAATAAGAGGGTGATGGGCCTTAAAAAAAGGTCCGTGATTATTTTTTTCATAGTAGTTGACTTCAAATATTTGCTTAATTTGTATTTCCTATGTATACAAATAGTGTGTGCATTGAAGTTTCTTTTTAATGTCATTTTAATAGTGTAAGTATTTTTTTTTTTTGTTGCAAAAATAGTAGTGTAAGTAATTATTTAAATATTACCCTATTATATTGTCATTTTATATATGCTGCTTATGAAGCGATCGAAAGAGAGTTGTAGAGTTTTGTTTTTTGTCTTTTGTTTTTTTTTAAATTTACATTCAACAACAATTAATGGATCTAGCTATTTAGGTGTGCATTGTATATAACAAGATGCATGTACGATGAAGTTATTTTGACCTTGCTAAATTTATTTCAAATACAAAATTAATAAAATACCTTGTATATGAGCAGTCCAAAAATTCTAGGCTAATTAAGACGTTCATCAATCGGTACAAAAAGCCAATTCACACCACCGTACAATGGTTGGGTGACTAGGCCTTGTTAATTTGGTATAAGGTGGAGATATCTCCAAGGAAATAACTCACTGGGAGTTGGAAACCAATCTTGTTTGGTTGCCCAACTTGTCTGCAACTTATCTCCCAACTTACACTCTAAGGTGAGATATCTCCCCACCACTACCCCTAGGGAATTATCTCCCTAGAGTTGTGAACACAATTACCTCTCATTAATGACTCTTTTATTACCCATCTCTTACTTGTTTGAAGGCAATTTATGTCAATTCATATTTTTTATTGTTTAAAATTTTAAAACTTCCCTGCAAATTTAAAGTTGAACCAAACATGAAAATATTAACTCTAACAGTTAACTCGTAGGAGATAAATTCCAACTAACACTATTGGCCTATTCGCTTCAAATATTAGCAAGACCTAAGACCATGTGATTAGTTTGTAATGGGACTAACACATGGGTTTATGTATTAGTCCCTTTTATGGGACTTGTTCGGTTGGGAGGTTTAAGCTTGAGAATAAATGTGGTTCTAATAAGTATGTTTACTAAAGTACCTCTCTATTTAACTTACGTTTCCAACAAAATCATCAAAGTCGATTTTGGTCTTCATCACTTCCGCTTCTCGGCCGAGTCCACGATCTCGCAATCTTCATTCCCGCATCTTCGTCATCGTCCTCGCCTTCATTCTCGCATCTTCGTCCTCATCATCATCTTCGTCATTGTCCTCGGCCGAGTCTGCATCTTCATCTTCGTCATCAATCATCGTCATCGTCTTCGTCTTCACTCCTCGGCCGAGTCCGCATCTTCGTCATCGTCTTCGACATCGTCCTTGGTCTTCATCGCAATCTTCATTTCCACATCTTCATTCGATGGGAATTCGATTGAGTTGAAAAAAAGAGTATGTAAAGATGAGAGGTAATTTAGTAATCTGTAATGGCCAAGCATTGGGAGTAGTTAGTCCCACCAAAATTAGTGGTTTACTTTAGTCACCTCTACTGAGTATTAGTTAATCTCGTGGTCTAGTTAATTCACGAAGCGAATACTGACTTAGCCAGTTGAGTGGAGTTAATCTACCCTAAGACCATGAAGCGAACAAGCTTTATAAGTTAGCAAAAACGAACCAAACGAGGGCTAGTATAAGGCTTGCTCTTTTCTGTTGTTTGCAACACGCATCGAATTTGCAACATCTCAACCTGTTACTACTTTTTGGCGTGTTTTATATTGCCCCAAGCTCCTATTTTTAACAGAGTGGACCCATCTTAGTGTTGGGCTATTGCTGCCTTGTTTGTGGACCTTCTATTCGCTTTTTATGTAGACCATATTAATTGGCCTGCTCTACTACATTGGCTCAAATGGTATAAGCCCAATTAAATGATAGTTGTTTTTTTTTTTTTTTTTTTTTTGTGGTGGAATATGGATGACCATGCATGTACACAAACATATTGTATAGTCATGTAACTTGTATTTCTCACTTAATAGTACCTCCACTTGTCTATGTATTGTCATGTAACTTGTAATCATCTCCAATGTACACCAACTCTTCCATGTATTGTCTATGTTGCTTGTGATGTGTTGTATGACTTGTGGTGTATGTATAACTTGTACACATTGTATAAGTACAATTATCATCATCACCAAATGGCCTATATAAAGGGTGTCAACCCCATTGTAATTCACACACCAAGTTGAATGAAAACTTCTCATTCCAACTATCTCATTTCTTTTATTCTCCTTTGTAGTAGTAGTTTGTAGTAGTAGAAGTTCTTAGTCTTCTATTTTCCTTATCTAGTTCTTAGCAAGTTCCAACTCAATGTACAACACGTTATCAGCACGAGCTTGCTCTAGCATTAAGAAGATCTCGAAGTTCAAGAAAACTTGTTAAGGAGACAAAGCTAGGAAGGTATAGCTTTTGTTATTTAAATAAGTTCAATTTATTTCTATATTATCATGGTTGCTTCCTTTATTACATGCATCACTTCTATATGCATACTTTATTCATATACTATGCATTATAACGTCACGGATTGCGAAAGTATGCTCTGTAGTTGCGTCTTGTACGATCTTCTACATCAGAAATCAAAAGTTAATGTGTGACATATAGTTTTTCTCTTAAAACTACAAACGATTAGTTATTGTTCTATTCTTGATTTTATAATACAAATAATGATATAAGTTTGAGTTGATAGTGGGTAAGCCTTGTCCCCGGTAAAGCTAAACATTGAAAGGGAGACGGGTTATCCCGTTCGAGGAGGCATGGTATTAAGCAGACTTTGTCTCGCCACCCAACCTGGAGGTTGTCCCGCCAACTCATATGAATAGTACATTTGATTATTAATTAATCAAGTTGTGAACATATACTTAATCATATGTTATGTTTTTTTTATATAAAAGAAAAGAGAAAATTATTTTATATTACATTTACTTTCAAAATATTAATCAAGCATATTTGAATTTGTTACCTTATTATAATTCTTGTCATGATAATTAGATATTGCAAATTATGAATAAAGCTAAGCATCTATGCAAGGCTGTATGTTGTACACAATCATTTGCCAATATCTCTTTAGAGATTCGAAAAGTGAATATTTCACTTTATATATCTTTTCATCTTATGGAGTTATATATATATATATATATATATATATACATATCAAAAGGGTAATGCTCCAAAAGCTCAAAATGAGCGGTTTGAGTCTCATGCTACAAAATTTAATCGATCGAATATTAATTATAATTCCACAATTTTAATTACCTCTATGTTGAGGCTATGTGGAAATATGACTAATGAGACAATAAAAATAAGGTCACGTGGCACCGCCTCGATTTATTGCCGCAACAAATATCGAGTGCGCATGTCAATCCAATAAATATTAAGGATTGATTTCTTGTCTCATGGTAGCCGAGTAAAATAATGAGATATTATAAATATAATATCGCTCAGTCAATTAGTTCAAACTTCAAATTAAGAAGCATATGTTGCATATAATGATCATGATCGCAATAATAAATTTAAGGACGTGAAAAAGGTGAAAATATCAGGTAAAGATCGTATTGACAATTCTACAAAAATTGGAACAAAAGTGGTGCACCACTACAAAGGGCAAATAATTATTGACAATGAGCGCTCATAATTGTGACATTTTTTGGTCATATATGAACGACTATTTTGCCTAAATATTGTCATATATATACCCGAATATTTTTGACCTTTACCATGCCTTCAAAATTAAAGGCAAAATATTATGAATTTTATCATTGAAAATGGCTCGATAAAGCGAGCACATCGAGATGTGTTTAAATCGTGACCTAAATATGGGCGATGAGTTTATGTCTTGTGTATCGTGCTACATGCATGTACATTATAATATAAAAGTGAATATTTCTCGAATTCGAACTTAGCGGAAGCTAATGTTCAGACAATATCTGGTACAACAATTATATTGTTAATGCCTTGTTCAGAAGAAGTTTACTCAGAATAATAGAAAATTTATCTATATGAATATGATTTAATCTGAGTATAATATTCCCGATTTTAACTTCTGGAATATATAAGGCACATTAAAACGAATGTCGTCATAAATCAAATGACATTCATAATATGGAAAGATCTATTTGATTATCCATAATCATCGATAATGCGAAAATATCGTAAATTCGCACAAGACTCCTTTATCGAACTGATTTTTTTTATCAGCTGGAGATTATCTCAAGGCAAATCAATAGGAGACATATATTGATTTAACTCTCCATTAATTATATTATAAGATGCCTTGGATCCCTAATAGGAAATTATTTATAGCAAGTTTTGCTAATTGTCACTTTGATGAAGCAATTTTCCCACCATTAGGGGGAGATATAAGCCAATTCAAAAGGAATGACGTGAAATTGCTTGAAACACATCAAATTGCATTAAATTTGTTGTATTATGATCCATGTATAAATTAATATGAACTCAAAGTTCAAATGATCATTCAAAAGATAGCAACAAGTTATGAATCAATTACTTGATGCAAATACTATACACAAAAGAGTGACATTCATATGCTTCAGCATTAAATGGTTCATATAGAAAACGATGTCCATGTGCAACAAAATGCACAAGATGTCTCACCCATGTGAATATGAGGGGGAGAATCAAAATGAGTTATTGGTTAATGTATTGCACTCTTTTTCCCTTTGCTATGGTTTTATCCCACTGGGTTTTCTTTGCAAAGGTTTTTAATGAGGCAATTCTAACAATATTAAAACTCTTTATCTAGATTGATTAGTGTATTGCACTCTTTTCCTTTCGCTATGGTTTTATCCCACTGGGTTTTCCTAGCAAGGTTTTTAATGAGGCAATCCTAACATTATTGTGCTCCGTATAAAAAATTTATGAGAGCAATGTACTTTTTTCCTATACTAGATTTTTTCCCTACAGGGTTTTTCTAGTAAAGGTTTTAATGAGGCGTATATATATTCTCTCAAAGTGTATCAATGTGTTGCACCTTAGCTATGGTTTTATCCCACTGGGTTTTCCTAGCAAGATTTTTAATGAGGCAATCAACAATATTATACTACAAATCAAGATTGACGAGAACATTGTACTCTTTTTCATATACTAGATTATTTTCCCACAGAGTTTTTCTAGTACAGGTTTTAACGAGGCACAATCTCTAAGCAAGTGTCATCCAAGGGGGAGTGTTGTGGAATATGGATGACCATGCATGTACACCAACATATTGTGTAATCATGTAACTTGTATTTCTCACTTAATAGTACCTCCACTTGTCTATGTATTGTCATGTAACTTGTAATCCTCTCCAATGTACACCAACTCTTCCATGTATTGTCTATGTTGCTTGTGATGTGTTGTATGACTTGTGGTGTATGTATAACTTGTACACATTGTATAAGTACAATTATCATCATCACCAAATGGCCTATATAAAGGGTG
The DNA here is from genome assembly GCA_039657325.1 of Stephania cephalantha. Lineage (NCBI taxonomy): Eukaryota > Viridiplantae > Streptophyta > Magnoliopsida > Ranunculales > Menispermaceae > Stephania > Stephania cephalantha. The sequence continues at coordinate 52,238,783 of CM077569.1, read as the reverse complement.
TCAACCCCATTGTAATTCACACATCAAGTTGAATGAAAACTTCTCATTCCAACTATCTCATTTCTTCTCTTCTCCTTTGTAGTAGTAGTTTGTAGTAGTAGAAGTTCTTAGTCTTCTATTTTCCTTCTCTAGTTCTTAGCAAGTTCCAACTCAATTTACAACAGTTTTTTTGTTTTTTGTTTTTTGTTTTGTTTTTGTTTTTTTTTTTTTTTTTTTTTTTTTTTTTTTTTTTTTTTTTCGATTTCTCACATGGTGTTTAGTGCTAATCGAATCAATTGATCCATGCTCGGTTTAATGTGATGCATTATATGGGAGGCAACTTTCCCAATCTAATTTTTTTCATTCACGAAACTTGAACTCGAGACCTTGCGATTAGGAAGATCAAGTCTCATACCACTTTGATCAACCAATTATTAATTGATTTGTTGTACATTTTTAAAGAACTTCTATCGTAACCGATGAAAAATACGCAAAGACAATGATACGTTGTACTTATGTGAGTCCTGTAGATGCACATTGGGAAGCATGCACTCACAAATCAAGGCGAAATCAAGAGAAGGGTACAAGCGGGCGTCGATTGTGCTTGTACTATTACCTAAGTTACTAAAGCATTGATTCCTAAATTTTAATACATAGACGTGTCCTCACGACATGTACTATAAACATCACACATTCTACATGTTATACAAACTCTCTTGTACGTATCAGCCCAACACTGACTTCAACAGTCATCTAACTCTGCCTCCTCTGTTTCGACGACAAACATAAGTACTTTACTTGCCTTGTGTTAATGCCCTACCCAAATTAACAATACATTAAAACTAGTAAAAATTGAACATTGTATCATAACTATGGTTGGCTTAATTAGCCCAAAGTCCAAAGGCCTTGTAGATATCCAACAAAAATAAGGAGTTTAACATGAGGTTAAGATGAGCTAGTAGAAGAATAAAAGTTATCGTTAGACCTATCTTCCAGTTGCAATGGACTGCAGTCAAGTCGGGGGAGTGTTGGTAATGTTGGAATAGTCCCACATTGACTAGTTGGAATACAATTATAAAGTTTATGTTGGGCTTGTCCGAGTATATTATCCACGAGTCTCTGGATCTCACTAGTATCGATGTTGTCCTAACCTTAGCCACCTTCAGTTCAACTCACAAGTCACCGCACTCTCCTCACTTTGAATTGAGCCTTATATTATAAAAAAATAAAAATAAAAATTGAACAAAATATCCCCCACTCAAACGAGGTGATTAATTTCAAAAACACAAAATTGATCTTGGAAAAAATTTTAGGGTAAGTTCTTTCCTTAGAATCTATATAAAGGATCAATTGATAGTGTAATATTCACATATATAGCTATGGCGGGGCGACTTGCTTATACACTTGCTACCCTTGTGTTGCTTGCGGCGCTCATCGAATATGCAAAATCTGAAGCTGATGGTAGCGGTGTGCGCATCATCAATGATATATTGCCACAAGCCCCTACTTTGAACGTTCACTGTAAATCGATAGATGAAGATTTAGGCTATTACCAATTGAAAATCTTCAAAATGTTTACTTGTAGTTGGGGGTATGGAATCAACCCAAAAGTACATTGGTGCAGAATTAATTGGAGAGACAATAATGGTAAAATACTAAAGCAGATTTTTCCTGTTTTTAAACCATCCTACAAATGCCATCATGAGTGTCGTTGGTTAGTTCGAAGTGATGGGATATATTTCTATGATTATTCGCATGCCGTCTTTGTCAAAAGACACAATTGGCACACCAATTAATTAGATGTATCCATCTATTGTGGTGGACTCGACCGGGCTTGTATGCATGCCTAGTTATTGTGCAATAATTTATTTATTAGTTTAATTTGCATCTTGTTCATGAATTAATGAATATGTATATTGTGATCGAGTTTCTTATCAAAATAAATAAATAAATATTGTGGTTTTGTGTTTGTGCTCCACTGACTCCGTATCTTTAATGTGTTTGTGTTTTGTGTTTGTTGCTTAGTTATTTGTTTTATATACACTAATATTTAAATAAGGGTCTCCGCTCGTACATTAAGTTGGCAAAAACAAATCAAACAAGACAGTAAGAACAATGGAATAAGAAAGAGTACCAGGTAAGAAAGAGTACCAGGTAGGACATGATATACAATAATAATAAAAAACTAAATTAATGTGTCCAACCACTAATACCCAAATGAATGTACATACACTATATAAATGTATCAGATTGTCGGTCACTGATCTGGTATGGCCTGTCGCTGAATCACGTTAGCGACGCTAAAATTCTCGTCGCTATTTTTTTTGGGGACGAGTGTCAGAAATCACGATGGGTCTCATCGCTAAACCTACCGCTAATGCCCGTCGCTGAAACTCCAAACGTTGTTTCTGGCCACGCCATCCAAATAGCGACGGGACCCCGTCGCTAACCTCGTCATGCTGAGAATGTTGACACGTGGCCATTGCGATGGCCACGTGTCAACATTTAGCGATAAAGCAACTGGCCGTCGTCGTCCCATTGCTATTTGATGTAATTCTTTTTAAAAAAAATAAGTTAATTTTTCTTTTTTCTGTACCAACAAATTTATTTATAATAAAATTATATTAAAATTAAAATTAATTTTTTTATATATTAAAATATCACAAAACAGTTTAATTATAATAATAATCTCTTATTTTTATTTAAATATATATTTAAGAGAATATTTTATTTTAAAACATTATGAATCATTTTTAATTTAAAAAATAACTTATTTTTTAATAAAATTAATAATAAAATGAAGATTTTAAGCTAAAACATTATAAAAATTATAATTATAAAAATAACTGATTTTTTAATAAAAATAATAATAAATGGTTTTTAAAATTTTAAAACATTATAAAACAATTTTATTAAATAAATAACAGTTTTTTTTTGTTTTATTTGGTGGAAAAACCATTTTTTTAAAGTAACATATTTACAAATAAATAAACACAAATTAAATTAAATAATTGAAAGGAAAAAACAGTATGAAATAAATATAACAAAAGAAAGTTACAAGTATAAAAAGTAAATGTGACTACAAAATATGAAACAAAAAAGTCTAAAGTCTAAGTAATAAGCGTGTACAGAAGATGACTCAATCATTAGGTTCGTTGTCGGTCTCTGAGTCATCAGGAATATCTCATAGAGGTGCGAATGAAATCCCAAGTCTACTCGATAGAGTCTGCTCCATGCGACCTAACCATCCTTGCAACTCTCGCAACTCGTCAGGGTCTAATGTGTTATCCTAGGTAACTCGTAGAAGATTTGTCTGCATCTCCTTAATGTCCTTCCTCAGCAGCTCAATGGGCTCATCATGAGCAGAAATAGGCCGAGAAGATCTTGTTCCCGCATGTCTATGCCTCAACCCCGATGGTGTCCTCCATAATCCATATCGTCCTTTGTCGTCACGCTCCATGATAGACAAATATAACTCATTCTCATCAATCGGGGGTGTCGTTCACGATCTGTGTGAGCTCGATGCGTCTATTGCGTATCGTCGTCTAAATTAAGAATTTAAACATTTATAAGCCATATATACAAGTCATTGACACATATCATTAATTAACCAAATAGAATTTAAAACAAAACTATTTTCTTACGACAATCATCTATACTCTATGATCAAGGAAAGTTATGCTTAGTCATGATCTTTGGTATGGAAGTATAGGCATAACTCCAAAGCGATCGGATGTCAACCTAACTTCTCCTAAAAAGCATATATTTAAATAGGATTAAGTTTGAGATTTAATTATATATATATAAACGTATTATAGCATAACTTACCAACCTCTATGTGTGCTTGATATAGATGGGTATAGACCCACCTATATGCATTGCTACACCATCTGGGTCCCCCAATCTGTTCTCCGATTCTTGCTTGCTCGCTCTAACTTTTTTTTTGAATTCGGGGTGGACCGCATATTCTTGTAGTGCTTGAAGATCTCGGTAGATACATGTGCCGATTTTTTATCTTTGGAACACATCTTGCTAATGAAATTGGCATACCGAGTGGCAATCTGGCTATCGTACGTCTCTCTAATAGCTCCGTCATCCGATGGCTCCCAGTCGAAAGAAAATTTTATGCAAAAATATTAAAATTTAAATATAACTAAAAAAAACTTTTCAGTTTTTGTCTCTAAATCCTAAATAAAAGAAACAAACTTAACTTAAATATTTTTTACTTTCAATTGATTCCAATATACTGTTGGGTTTGGGGTTCATACGCAGCGGAAATTACAAAACAATTTTGACAAAAACCCCAACAGATCGAATCTAATTCCATTAAAAACGTTTAAACCATGAAAACTTAATCATACCTCGGTCGCAATATACATTTCGAAGGTTGATCAATCTCTAAAGCCGCTTGACGACAATGAACGCCCTCTACCAATGAAATCCAGCACACTGAGCGTAGAGATTCGAAGTGCTAGCTTCGAGAGAATACCAAACCTTTTTGTTTCTCTCCAAAACGATCCAGAGCATACCGAAAACTCTAATTCGTTTCTAAAACGAAAATAGAGTTTCGGCCCTTAATATTTCTTACGTGTGTTCTAACTTAAAACGTCTATTTATACAACCCTTGTATATAGACGGTTAAGTAAATTACACATATACCCCTACTTAAAGAAGTATAAGTGTAATACACCACAAGGACGTTTCTATCATGAATTTTATTATATAAAATTCGTTTTCTAAACCATCTTAAAATCTCGCAAAAACCATTCTTAGTGTGCGACCAAATATGCTCATACAACGTTGGCGATGTACCAAAACACATTTTGGTATACAAGTCATAAGCGGCCTCTAGCAAGACATTATGACTACCCAAGTTGTACTAATATCAAATCGATACAACCTAATCAATAATGTATATAACATCCTTTTGTGACACGATATCCTTTTGATAAAACATAAGGCATGGAATTTTCATCCAACATGTTTAATCGTACTAGTCTCGATCTCTAGGTAGACTGAAAACATCGAAGTGACATTGATCAATATCAATTCACTTAGACTAGGCCTTTCAACAGTCTAACACATCGAGGAACCCACTGGATATCTCTCTTTATGAGAGAGACAAATTCTATCTTGATTACACAACTTCATCACATTGCTCACACAGTAACCAATCACAACCTTTATAATCGTCCGGTTAAAAACAACGTTTGATTGTGTCAAATCACTGTGTTCCTAATGTTGAAGTATCTAGTAATCTCAAGTCAGATGACTGAAAAATATACCTATCATGATAAACAACTATGACTTAATCCATGTGATGTTCTCATAGCGGGTCGGTCAGATACTTTGTTCCCTAACAAGTACTCGTGATCTTGATTCGTATCCCTATACGTATAATCATCATATGATCATCAATCAAGACTACGCACTAGTCTTAATTCATTATAGTTCTCGTATAATGATCGACTAGGGACATTTATGATATTTCTATAAATACATATGGATCTTATTATAATGTAAACATGCAAATTAATTATAATAAACAACAAATGAAATCCTCAATTTTATTAACTAAAAGTATTCATAAAGACAGAGTTAATGGATTAACCTAGGGCACACGTGCTGACATATACATCTCGCATGTGATGCAAAACAAACTCCCAAGAATAACCATCCTTGTGCGGGAGTGTTTATATGCCTCGATCATCTCCCGAAGCAGCCTCTATCTAACGAGTGCAACTTTCGTCCACTAAATTGAAAACGAGGCGTTAGACCAAGTTTATAGTAAATTAATTAAACATAAATATTCATACTTAAAGTACGTATACTTACTATCTCTGTCATCCTTCACGACCAAAAATACTTGCTCGAGGCTTGATTAGTAGTATTACTTCGTCGTCCACGTGGGTCAAGTACCTATGGATGTCACTCGAACGGTGTGCCAAGGAACTCGGTGGCTGTGACACATGCTCTACACGATGACTCAAAGAGAGTGAGACATGCAAATCGAAATGGCCTGGTGGTGGCGCCGTACGGTGGTAGTGCGTCCGATCATGCGATGTGAATGAAATGTCGATCCCCTTGATGAAAAAGTAAGCTCAACACTGCCTAAACGTATCGCGACCATTGACGAGTAGAATGGGTAGCAATAAAAGTAGCGTAGAGTACATACTCGTATAGAGGTGGGGTCATCACCAAATATATATGGCAAAGACATATAAGATGTAGAGGATGTGTTGGATGTGCATAAGATGGGAAATGTGTTTAATGGAAAAAATGGTCTCATTGGGATGGGTGATATGGGTACGGATGAAAGAATGGGACTGCTTGCTGAGGGAATGCGAAGAATGATGATCTTGAGTCTCCCGACCACGACTAGGCTCAGTGTAGGTAGAGTAGCATCTCTACGGAAACTAGACTTGTCTTTCCTATACTTCGAATGTCGCGATAAGAAATGTCGGTGTGAGAAAACCAAGTCGATTTCCTCACAGAACCTCAACTAAAAAGCGTCGGTATCTTCCATATAATAAGGACAAGTCGTCCTCCTATGCGTGCTCCATCCAGACAACATACGTAGGTGGAAAGTCGTTTACAATCCACATAAGGGCAGAGAGCATTTGAAAGTTCATCTTAATCGATACATCATAGGTTGGCACTCCACCGTACCATAAATCTTGCAATTCTTTCACCAACGGTTGGAGGAATATGTGACGACCCCAGTTCCACAATCCTAAATGATCCCGCTCGACCTAGACTAATTACGTGGACCCCCGAGCCCGTCTCGCTGAGTCACGCAAGCCTAGTCAGCCTTCCTTTATCATTTACCATTTATCAAGCAATTAAAGTTGAGTTAATCAATTAGTGAGTTATCATAGTTATAGCGAAAGCAATTAAACCTCAAACTAACTGAAAAACCTCAAAGACACAAGTTAAGACAACCTAAAGTGTGGAAACCCCGAATATGTATATCATCATCAATAAACATTCAGAGGAGAGTAAATATAAGATATACATGCCCAAAATCTCTCGAAACCCAACTCCCAGTGTTTCAAAACAAGTATATCTAATAATACAAAAAAAAATCACATATATCATACTCAATTAATATCTCCCTAGCTATGGAGCCTTCCCCTCTTTGATGTGGGTCTGCACTCAAGTCAAACACAAGAATGACGAGCCTAGGTAAATAACGTCGATAGGACATATGTACATCATTTCGAAATAACTAAATCGGTCGAATTCATGCAAATAGAAAGAAATTAACAGAGAACGCATGAATATAAAAGACTGTAAACAAATCAATCGATAAGTGAGGGTCCGGAATACGAAAAACCAAATAACAAGGAGTCCCGACCAAAAGATCGTTGAGTCGCGGCAAAAGCCCGGCAAACTCGGGTTCGGGACGAGACACGACCTACCGACCACAACCACTTGCGACTATGAGATATCCACGAGACCGGATAAGTGCCCCCAACGTACACTCAATTGGGAGATATCAACGGCATCCGAGATAAGAGCTCATATCACGGATAAATAGTAACCATGACTCACTTGTCAATGGACCACTCAACCAATAGCAATTTCAAAGATAGATATCGAAGCAATGAACGACAATATTCAATAGCGTAAAATGAAATTATTGTACAATTTCCTAGGCTGGTTGACTTACCTTAGACTCACATAGGCTACCACGTCAAAGTACTCGTTCGAATCCTAGTTGAGTCCTTGCGCATCATGGCCATCAATGGAGGTCTCAACTCCAACATCCATTTGAAGGACGCAAACTTAGCCATGATCTACGCATTTCGTCTTCTTCGCGAGCAATCCATCGCGTCGTCGAGCTTCATCGAAGTCACGACTCATTGTCCATTGTTGTTGTGTTTCGTCGGGGATCTATCGGTCGACGCAACGCGCCACCGCACCGTTGCTCAACGCTTGTTCACCGCGCCGCTGCGCGCTCTCTCGTCGGCGTCATTGCTCCTCGTCGGCGTCTGGTGGACCAGTGCCCTGCCGCTCCTCTAGCCGCATTACGGCTCCTCGCCGGCGTCCCGATGGGCCAGTGTCGGCTTGCTCGTCGTCTTCCCCCATGCAGGTGCGCCACCTCCCGGCCTCCTCTGCTGTCGGCTATCCGAACCATTGGGCCGGTGCGGCGGAGGCTCGCCCAACCTCGCCCGGTGGAGCCACTCACCGTCGCCGTTGTCAACGAGCCACCGCACCTAGCCTGCATCCACTCGTCCGCAAGCTCCCCTGCGCGTCGGTCTCCTCGATGGCACGGCTTTGTCTACGGAGGGCCAGATCGTGAGGCCGGAATCGCCGTCCACGGCCTCTGCGTCGCCGCGAGCCGCGCTTCTCGACACCGTCTCGCCATCTTTTCTTCTTCTCTTCCCGGCGACTTCTCATATCTCTCTCTCTCTCTCTCTCTCTCTCTCTCTCTCTCCATGGCGGCTCCCCCTCTCTCCGTCGTCTCTCTCTCTCTTTTCTCTATCTCTCCCTCTCCCTCTCTTTCTCTCCCTTCCTTATCCGTTCCACTCTCATCCCTTTCTTTTCTTTTCTTTTTTATAAATTTTGCCACTTTATTTGTTTTTTTATCATCATCTCTCGATTTTGTGTACGAATTAAACCCCAAAAAAATACCATATTTTGCCAAAAATTGTGAAAATACCATTGCACTCAGAAACATGGGGACACCGCGTCTAAACCTTAACTTCACCATATTTCGCATCGATTAAATTGGGATCACGACAGTGAGTCCCACATCGACCCACTGAAATGACACGTGGCGCGAGTTAGATTTTTAGGGTCATTACGATCTTCCCAACTAATTAGAATTTCGTCCTCGAAATCGAAGCAATTCCTGAAAGGAAGAATTTAAGGCCCAAGGCCATACCCGAGCCGCCATACCTACTGCTGGGGCTGGGCTCCTCAGAGACAGTGCCGGCTCCTCCGAGACCTCCGGGTAGTGTGGGACTCAACTACCCACCATCTATGTCCTCCTCCAATATATGCCAGTGCAACATCCTCGAAACATATATTGGGAACAGTCTTTCACCTCTCTAGACTCGAACACGTGCCCTGGGGGTTTAAGTACGCATGATTGGCGAGTCTGGTATCATTAACTAGGGCCGTCACAGTTGGTATCAGAGCCGAAGTCTTAAATACTCGACTCTTGATTTAAATCACAATCCATTAAGACACAAACCAATGGAAGTTAGGAATGGTTGGAACTTAGAGTGGAACCACTATGATCCCGACTTAAGTCTTAGTTGGGAAGTGAGGATAGTTGGGGAAGTAAAAATTTGAATATATGAGCTATTTGATGTGTTGTATACTCTTACTATCGATAGCTATGTTGTGGTCGATAAATCGCATTCTTTGCAGATTGCGATGGTTGATTAGCCCGAGATTAGTGATACTAGTTCGAGTGATGTTCACGAGATATTAAAAGAGATGTCCCGGCCGGTCACCTCATATGGCCAGCAACTTCATGAGATTCTTCGACTTTCGAGAGCACATGCTACAACATCGCCTTCTACATCGCCGACCGGACAGGAGTACACATTCGGTGAGAGAGTACCATTTACTCATGATACATCGGTGTATGATACACCAAGCACGCCACCGATGGGAGCACTCGAGTGACGGCGAGGCGAGGTAGTCTTACGATTTCGGCGACATTACTTAGAAAAAGTTTCACGGGGTATGGATACGGAGCGATTCTTACCACATGTCGACATATGTGATTCTTTTGTATTATTAGATATACTTGTTTTGAAACAACTTGGGAGTTGGGTTTTGAGAGATTTTGGGCATGTATATCATGTATTTACTATCCTCTGAATGTTCATTGATGATGATATACATATTCGGGGTTTCCACACTCTAAAAATTTGTCTTAACTTGTGTCTTTGAGGTTTTTCGGTTAGTTTGAGGTTTAATTGCTTAAGCTATAACTATGATAACTCACTAATTGATTAACTCAACTTTAATTGCTTGATAAATGGTAAATGATAAAGGAAGGTGACTAGGCTTGCGTGACTCAATGAGACAGACTCGGGGTCCTCGTAAGTCTAGGCTGGTAGGGCCCAGGTTTAGGATTATGGAATTGGTACCGTCACGAATACACATCAATTTTTTGGTACGGATTTTTCGGTTTAGGTATGATCACTTTGTTAAGAACATTACTTCTTTTTCATACACATTGACGAATGCAAATTGTATGGTGTTAAAATCACCAAAGCAACGAGAGTACGGTTTGTCGGTCATTCCAAAAGGTTGGAACCCATCAACGCATAAGCCAAATCGAACGTTACAAACCTCATAGTTGAATGTAGGATTCACTTGATTGAAGTGGTTCCACGCCATGGAATCGAGCAATGTTGCATATTGTCCTCATCTCTAACGTGTTACTTGCTTGCCATCGCATTTGTTTCATTTGTAGCTTTCGACACAAATAAACGTTGTAAATGAGGTGCCAAAAGAAAGTAAAGCATTGTCTTGTGCGGGCATTTATTGGAGTTAAACCTAAGGTCTCTGCAAGACTTGCAAGACGAAAGCTTGGAATCGGGCCCCCAATAAAGCATACATAATTGGGGACAACAATCGATTAGCTAAATACGGAGACCCAACTAGTGTATTAAACCTTAACATTTGTAAAAGCTATTTACTAAACAATTGTCTTGAGACAACATGCCTTTCTGAGATCTATAAGATTTCGTAGAATGCTTGCTCCGAAATGTGATGATTCAACTTTATTGTCAACAAACGCGTCATTGCTAAGAGTTTTTTAATCTTCTCGCAACCCAAGCCAAAGCGGTTGATTCGTTGCGTCAATCATTTCAAATAAATGCTTGGCTTTAGGGTTCGGCTCCTCCTCACAGTTCCAATCGAAACTGGGCCCCGCATGGTAGTGTATCATATGATGATATGACGTCGGATATTCATCCATTTGATCGTCATCCTCATCGCCCCGCATAGTTTAATGATTTTTCATCCCCATGCTCGAGTCCAACAATAATATTCGGGAATGAATCCTCGATGCATTAAATGAAGCTCTCTTACCGCGTTTACATCGTAATATTTCTCGTTGCGACATTTTCAACAAGAACATCGAATTTTAAACGCTTCGTTGCGGAAAGTGGTGCGGTGTTACATGACAAATTTCATGAACTCCTTCATGCCACCCATAAAATCCAATCGAGTGTAACGCCTTCAATGCGGTTGTACATCCAATCTCGAGACATAGACATTTAGAAAGACTTAAAGAACCATAATTAAACACACGTGCACACCAATCGCTATATACATTTTAGTCAAATGTCAAACGTAATTAGTCGAATTACTTGTATTTGCACATACTTTGCGTCATATATATTATACTTTTTAGTGTTGTTAACCATAATTAGTGGAATTGGTAGCAATATTTGCATATACTTTGCGTAAATTTATTTCGCTTAATTATGTTTTTTTCATTATATATACGGAGTAAATACTATTTTTTCTATTCATTAAGGTTTTAAAGTACATTAATATAATTGTACACTTAGTATACATTATTATAATTTTCTTTCAATGTATATATAGTGTAATTATTAAATTTTTAGTGATTTTCTTTTACAAATATGTAGTATACTTTCTATATATAATATAATACATACATCCATATAATGTGTATATATATCTAACATAATTACTAAATTTTACGTGCTTTACTTTGTTTCTATTTATTTTGCTTAATTATCTTTCTTTTGAATATATATATAATAAGCACAATTTTTTCATTAATTAAAGTTTTAAACTACATTAATATAATTGTACATAATATAAATTAATATATTCTTCTTTCAATATAATAATTGTACATATAGTATAAATTATTAATCTTTAAGTAGCTTTCTTTTACAAATATATAGTATAAGTTCTATATATTGTATAATTTGTACATCCATATAGTATATATAAGTTTTTAAGAGCTTCAATTTGTTTTACATTTTTGGTTTAATCTAGTTTTTTTCAATAACATATAATATAAGTAATATTTATATATAATATACAATTAAGCGTTGTTATATAATTTTATGTTCAATGAATCATATATTTCCAAATTAATTTTAAAGTGCTTTAAACATATATATATATATTAGTCCTTTATTTTTGTCCTACTTGAAATGTAATTTTTCTAATTGATTTTTCTCATTTAAATAAGATTTTATTACTAAAGTGTACATCATTAATATTTCATTTTACTTTTTTTAAAAAATTTTTAATTCAGCCAAAGATGCTATATAAATAAATATATTATTTCACTTTTTCTTAATTAAATTATAGCACATTACAAAAAAGTGCATACCGATATTAAAAAAATTAAATGCAAACATTACAAAATAATCACAACAAAAACTAAATTACATTTACACATATCACCATAAAATCATGTATTTTACCAAACAACTAAAAAATTATACATATCACCGTAACTTAAAACTCATACAAATATATTAATAAAAATCATACATATTACCATAAAAAGTTATTCTAAAATTGTATTCAAAAACAAATTTATTTTTCACAAAAAAATTATACAAATGCAAATTTTTCACAAAATAATAAAAAATAATTTCATATAAACTTTATTCAAAAATAATTTCTTATAAATTTTTCAAACAATTTAATTTTTCGCAAAAGATCTTATTCTAAAACAAAATAAATTAATTAAAATAAAATAAAAATATAGCTTGGGGCCGCGAATGCGGCACCAAAAAGAAGCGATCGGGGTCGGGCGGAGAGAGAGGAGGGGAGGCGGTAGAGACGGTGGCGATGACGTCGAGGGAGAGAGGGAGGAGGGGCTAGGCGACGGACCAACGAGGAGAGAGGAAGGAGGGACTAGGCGGCGGACGATAGAGAAGCGAGGAGAGAGGTCGATCGGAGGAGAGAGTCGATCGGAGACGAGAGGGGGTGCGAAGACGAGATCGAGGGTTTGAGGCGTGTAGGGGGAGAAAGAGAGGCGACGGGGGAGGGAGAGAGACGGTAGAGGACCAAGAAGAAAAATGGAAAGAGGGATAGGGAAAGGCGAGATCGAGGGTTTGGTTTCCACATTTAGTGACACCTCGTCGCTAATCCAACACGTGGCCAAACCCACAAGCGCCACGTAGCGCGGGCCAAAAGCCACGCGGCGCCTTTGAGGAAAAATTTCTCGCTCAAAGATTAGCGACGAGGAGCGAAGTCACTATCCCATTGCTAATCGGGTCAAATGGTCAAACCTGTGTCCCATCGTGAAGCCGTCGCAATTTGGCGATTCGGTGCTGTTGTTGGCATTTTTTTGTAGTGATAAGGTATGACTTAATTTACTATGTAATAGTAGGCTAGGCATTGTAGATTATGCCCCCGCCGTTAGTCTAGTTAGGACTAGACTACAAAAGTGGTGTCCATTCCTTTGTTTAAATTTTGTCTCATATGTTATGTTTTGTTCAAATTATGCCCCGCTCACATATCTCCTTTCCTGAATGCATTTGTTGCAGGTTGGCAAATCAATGACAACATCCTGTTGGCTCATGAAATCCTTCATTCTTTGAGCAACTGCAATAGAAGATCACTGGAGGCAACCTTGAAGCTAGACATTTTGAAAGCCTATGACAAGCTGAAATGGGCATTGGTTCTGCAGATGGTGGGACGCGAGAGGCGAATCCGGGATTTTTGATAGCCACAGGCTATAAATATTTTTTAAATTATTATTTTTATATATTATTATGTATGCTTTAAATAAATTATACTACAATATATGTATGCATCCATGACAAACATAAAATTAGCATGGTTATCGCATAAATTAAGCCGCAAACTATTAAGCAAATAAAAAAAAACATTTGAACTCAAACAATTATAATAGATCAAATCGAAACCAAATCAATAAATAATGAGTTCGGCCAATGAAGTACCTTAAATTTTGAGAGTAATTAAAAATTTGATGTCTACTTGTCACAAACATGACACAATCATTGAAAAGTGTATCAGCTGCAAACACAAACAATATAGAATCATTGGAATGAGTCTCTATTCAACTGTGCCATTAATCTAAGTATTATTGGAGGTTGTTCAATGAAAAAGATGTCATTTCCAATTAAAAAATATCTCTTCAAAAAAAACATACAAACAAAAAAATATATGAACTAACATACCTCTCGCTCACACTATGTAAGAAAATCGTCGATCTATCCTCGTAATATAGTGCAATCTAGTGAAGAAAATTAAATGTCGAGCAATCAAATTAATCTCACCAAGATGGATTGGTTTCTTCAAACACAAAAATGATAGAGGTAGAAGATACAAGACAATAGAATTTGAAAAGACATTGCTCCAAAAAACTTCGAAAAATGTAAAAAAGAACTTGCGAGTTGCATGTGTGCGTTGGGCGTTGTTAGTTTTTGCTTGCGTGGGGTTGCTAATTTTTTTTTTTTTAATTCGAAATCAATCATTGCTATTACCGAATCAACAGTGCTTCAAAAACCTACATCCAGTAAAACGCCAACATAACTTATCAACCGACATTACAGCTAAGATTAACACACAACTCCCCACAGATCTCAAGATAAGAACTTCAAAATATGTAGACAGAGCAAAAACAACAAAACATCATAAAACCCTAGCATGCACGAAACAGAGAAAAAGAGAAGTTAAAAAGCTCAAGAAGTTTCAGATTCACCGGGAGAGACATCCTCACTGGTTCCAGGAGCCGCGGCGGTGACCGGCGGAGCAGCCGCGGCGGCGGCCTTCGCCTTTACCGTCTCCAGCATTCTCTTGCTGATCTCCTTGGAGTAGATCTGAAGAATCTCGATCCCGTCGTCATCGATCGAAAGCTCCGAGCGGCTCACGGTCTCGGACGCCGAGGCGGTGGCGAAGGCCTCCTCCTCGATAGCTCGCGCGGCGGAGGAGGCATCGTCGTGACTCGTGAGAGAGAGAGCCGTAGCGCTTGGAGATGATGGAGGGGGCGAATAGGGTTTCGATGAGGCGGTTGATGACGGCGTCTCTAGTGCGCTGCGTGGGAGGCCAGATCGTGATGGATTTGATGCTCATGGTGGGAAATTTATTGGCGATCGACGGGTCTAGATCTTGAGAGTGTTTTTGTTCTGGCGGAGACTCTTCGGTGGTTTCCGCCATTGTTGGCGATGTCACTTCGCTGTGTTGCTGTTCTTCATTTTCGCTCATTGATGGAAAAAAGAGGTGCCGCAGATGAGCGCACAGGTTACAACCCCCAAATTGAAGGGACAAATGTGGTTTAGGGTGGGCTTAAAATAAATCGTGGGCTTAAAAAAAAAAAAAAAAAATTTCCGGGCCCTTGCCCTGGGCTACAACCCAGGGCAAGCAACACTTGGATACGCCACGTATGGGTTTTCTTGTAGATGGATAGATTGGGTCCAAAATTGTATTTCTACAGTCACGTATAAGGTAATGGTGAATGGCGAGCTTACTAGAACAATTACCCCGACGAGAGGGATTAGGCAGGATGATCCACTTTCTCCATTTTTGTTTGTAATTTGTTCTGAAGCACCATTTTTGTTGATGAGAGGGGAAAGGGAAGGATTACTTCAAGGCTTCACAATAAATTCTCATTCCCCTCCATCTCCCACCTAATATTTGGGATGATACATTATTATTTTGTAAGGCCAATGTTCAAAATTTGGAAGGGGTCAAAAGTATTTTGCAGGTCTACGCCAGGATATCGGGGAAACAAATCAACGTAACAAAGAGCTTAATTCATTTCAGTAGAATTGTCTCTCCTATTTTGTGCAGGCATCGACAGGAAGTCGTGTGTATACTGATGGCTGATGGACTAGGGAAATATCTTGGGATTTTGTTGATCCAAAGCCAAACGAGAAATGTAACGACCTGAAAAATTAAAATCTTAATTACACATTAATTTGAGTTTTTGACCTTTAATCTAATCCCTCGTGAATACTCGGTCAAATATCGAGTGTTGAGAAATTTTGAAGTGTAGTAATGCAACACCTTAAAATAATTATATAGTTGGAAAACTATATAGTAAGAATTAAATTAATGTGGTCTATAATTTATAAAGTCAAAATTATAATTATATTCATTAGAGTGTCTAAGTTATAAGAAAGAGGTTAATTAACTAAGCGAATTAGCCTAAGTTCATAAATTAAACTAAACTAAACTAAGTAAATAAATTAATAATAAAGACTAAAATCAGTTAATTATGGTTAAATTATAGAAATTGAAGTATTTTAGTTTATAATGATCTTACCTAATTTAACACAATTGCTAAAGCGGAAAATATTGCTAAGTCAATGAAATTAACACTAGAACATTTTTGGTCTTTAATAGAGATTTTAAACCCCTATTAAATAGTGTTATTAAATGTCATATGAAAATGTGTTTATGTTTTAATTTTTAATACATGTATTATATAGAGGATTTTTAAAAACTCATATCAATTAGGTGTTATTTAATAACACAAATTTAATTAATAGGGGTTTTAAAACCTCATACATTAAATCTGAAATTTTACAGTGTAATGAAATGGTATAATAGATATTTCATATCTTGAAATTTAAAAATTTAGAAATTTATTTATGAGGTGTCACTATATGGGTGGGGTTAGAAGAGATAAAGTTAAACGTTTTGATTTTACAAAAATGGTTGAAATTTATGTGGTGGGGTGGCTTGCTTGTAGTGTAAGAAAAAAGAGAGGGTGGGTGTCATTGTTGTTTGTATGTTCTTGTGAGTTGAACCTGGGAGAGGAGAGTAAGAGGAGTCTTCATTTCTCTTAGAGATTGGTGGGTATTCTCAAGGTTTTAAGGAGTTAAAGAGACTTTAATGGCTAATTAATTATCTTCTCATTTTGCTTCCTTATCATTTTTAAGAGTTGGTGTTATATTTGTACTTGTATTGAGAATCTATAGTCCACAAGGTTTAAAATGACTTGATTTGGGTCTTCTTTGATCTATTTATTGAAGATCTTATCTCTTGTGGTTGAGATCTATAGAGGCTTAAATTTGGTGACTTTAAACTATCTAAGAATCTAGTTTATTTGAAATTAACTTCATTTTTCTTTCTTTAACTTTTTATTGGCTTGAATGTGACTTTAGTAAACTCATATATATATATATATATATATATATATATATATATATATATATTGTTGAAGTTCATCCGTACGCATGTATAGTGCATCCAATTTGTCTAGAGAAAAATTTTTAATCAATCACTTTTCTTTTCTTTTTTAATATACTACAAAGATGTATAGATTATGTTTGAAGCCTCTCCATATGACTACATGATCAAACTAATAGTACTTTAATATCTTAATGTAAGTTTTTATTTTCATGGGTGAATTGCAAGCACAAAATCATAAGACATTTTGATTATAGTATAGTAAATTTTGTTAATGAAGATTTGATGCAAATGATTAAAAATATGGGAAGTACTTTAGAATTCCCACGAAGATGGCGACAAGATTGAGGAAGTCCTAAACTTGTAAAATTTTATTGTTTTCACATTAATTTTAATGAGGTTTCAAAGCTTAATAATATTTAATGCCACTTAAGGGAAAACAAGGAGTTTAATCGAGATAACTTGATGGACTTTGGTAAGATAAGAACCTTGGCTCAATTCGAAGTTATGAGTTGTTCATGGATTTCAAACTTAGGTGTTACCTTACATATCAAAACACTAATTGTAACACTAATACAATACACGTATATGATTTAATAGGTTGAACTTTGAAGAGGAAGTGGTGTACTTCACATATTCGAGAACCACGACTAAAGTGTTGAATGACGTGTGGAAGTAAGTAAACCGGTAGAGAGCATTATCGATAGCTCTCTTCCTACTTCTTGAATTTAATTTCTTTAATTGTGTCTATTTATGAAATTCCATTCCTAGTTAGAGTGTCCGTGGGCTAAGTGAGTCGGGAAGGTAATCTCTTAGATATTCTTGCCTACTTTCCTATTTTGTAGGAACTCCCGACTTGTCTCCTTGACGATTTTCGAGAAACCACTCATCATAGAACAAATGCTTGAGCCGCGACCATCTCATATTTGGTCCCAGAGTTCTTAAGATAGACAACCAGCCAACTTATGTGCTTTGTGTTCAGCAAGAAGGCTCGCCATGAGCACCATGGTCCTCTTGTCAATGCCTAAAGTATCTTTTCTCTTTTCCATATTCAATATCCAAGCTTCTATCTTAGTAGGATTAGGGTCCCCTTAAAAGTGTGGTACATCGTATTTCATGAATTCCTTTTGTATCTTGCCCCTCCGGCATGCCTCATTATCTCCATCGACTATAGATATTGTCGTTGCAAGCTGCGGTAATGATAGAATCGGCTCCCTCTTCCACGTGATGGTCCAGTGTACGGGTGCCCGATGGATGATTTGGCCCTAATCCCAAGGGTGTATGCTCAACCCGGTCTCGCATTCCTACGATTATGCAATAGTTCCAAAATACATGTCATGTTTCTTTCTTGAGCTGGGCTAGCTCAAGTAACCTGCAGTCTGTGTAAGGTCAAGTCTTGAATGGCCTTCTAGTGTGTCTCGGCCATAGCGGATATGTGATGTTCTATCCGATTTGCATCGTTGCCTTTCTTCTCTTTCCCACAGAGTTTCCCTCAAATTGTAAGAAGTCCCCCTCCCTCCCCCCGTGGTTGCTCGCATGGTGCTTTAGGTGGAGCAACGAAGAGAATTAGTCCTGAAAATAGGAAAGTAGGCAAGAATATATAAACGCTATAAATATTACAATACAAAGCAACTAACATCGTATCAACATTTTATTTCATGTTTTCAATCCCTTCCCATCCTAGGATTTGTCGTTTCGCACATTAAGTCGACTTGAACCAATGTCTCATACCATTGATTTGTTCGACTTAAATTTGACATTAACACTTAAAAGTTCTACATCTTAAGTTTCACTACCCTAACGTTTCCACTAAGTTCTAATATTTATTCTCGATACCAAGCCGTAATGACCCTCTCCCCCGAAACCACAGGGTCAGTCGCTTAGAGCCCATAACATTTCTCGAGCCCAAGTACATGAACCAGAGGCGAGCAACGACTTGGCTCGCCTAAACAAACTGCGAAAAGCCAATAGTTATACATATGGATAATAAATACGGAATCAAGAATAAAATATCCATAAAGCTATTAAAGTAAAATCCATGAATTGGGTTTCCCAATAGTTTATTCAGAGTTCACAATATCCCAAAAAGCTTCAATAAGTTCTCAAAACCAAATAACTAGATAATAGAGACCATGAGGCTCATAATGCAAGGGAAAACTTCAAGCTATCTCCTTTCCTTTGTATTCGCGATCTAAAAGCCGATATAGAAGTACTGGAGAGTAAGTGGAGTGAGCTAAAAGAGGCAATAGAGCTCGATAAGAGGAAAACATCGCTCAAACATCAAACAAGGAAGTACTACTTAATAAAAATGCAAGATCTAACATGGTGTTGAAATTAAATCATCAAGCACTTAGTAGAAAACATGGAAATAAGATTAATATCTATAATTAAATGTAAACCATCAATTATTCATGTAAGACAAGTTCTAAGATGCATTAAACCATAATAGCAAGAGGTTTGAAAATCATAAATGAAATCAAAGTATTCATGCATAGGGGCCCACAAGAAGATATACCATAAATAATAATAATAATAATTATAAGTCGTTATATTCAATGCATACTAGTTATTGACTTGATTCGGATGGCCGATTCCCCTACTCTCGATGTAATGAAGATCACTAGTGAACACAATGGCCATTGTGTCCCTTAATGGTCCCGTCGAACCAACGGTAAGTTCATCCACAAGCGTCGTCGATATGTGCACCAAGTTCACTTAGAGTTTTCATGAGAAGTTTACTACCGCTCGAGTCCTTAATAATTTAACTCTATCTCCTTAGCCAGGAGGGTAATCCCGACTCCTTACCTAGGAGAGGGTCATCCAACTCCTTACTCGGGAGTAGTTAATTCCATCTCCTTGTCTGTGAGAGGAGAAGCGATCCCAATTTTTGGTGCAACACATATACAACCTATAGATAAGTAAAATCAAGTCAATAGCATAATGCAACCCGTTCCCAGTCTTGAGTTCAAATCATGAATCTTAATTATCTAATAACAAGCCATATTTGATACTTAGCGAAGCTCCCCACTTACCTTAACTCGTCGCGATATCCTCCGATCCCCGCGCGCACGTGGTTCTATGTGGCCGATTTTGCGAATCTATATAATCTAAGACTCATTCGCATTAATTTACAATTTTATCATTTCGAAATTACTCAATTTTCAATTTATTAGCAAATTGATTTGAGTCCACCGTGTATGGATCCGCGGGTTTCGCGTTGTCAGAACCTCATCCCAGAGACGATAGTACGCCTCGAAGTCCACAAATTTTGTTTCTATTTATTTTATTCTATCTATTTCTATTATATATATCTCATATATATAATTTTTAGTTTATTTTTATTATTATATTATATATGTATTTTATTTTATTTTTTGTTTGGTCCGGGGGCCAAATAACCCTGGTCACCCGGCTCAAATGAGGGGGCCTCCACTAGGCGGCCCTCCTCCTCATGTGATGCGCCTACCTAAACCCACTCGACACTAGCGATGCAGATGGGTCCGCCACCCAATGACGGCGTCCACCTGGCTAAAATTTCACAAATTTAAAACAAAAAAGAGAAAAATATGTTTTCCACCATTATTGAAGTAAACACACAGTTTGTGATTCGTTTAGACAATAAAGGAAAGTGAGTTTACCTTTAAGTGGAGGTATCTTTGGCTTCAAAGTATCGCACTCACCACGATTCCCCAAACAAAAGTCTCATCTCCCTTTCTCTCTCAATTTTTGTGTGTGCACAAAAAGGGGTTAGGGTTTACAATTTATTTATATAGTGGGACAAATTTGGTGTAGGGTTTACAAAATTACTAAATTACCTCGAAGATGTGGTCTTAAGATTTTTGGGTCATCACATAAAGACAACATGAATAAAGGGCAATACATTCACCATCCATAGATAGTCACATTCAAGTCAATAATAAGTCGCAATCCATTTCCCAAGTCTTGCATTAAAATTGTGAGACCTAATAATATCTAATAGCATGTCATGTTTGATAATTGAGCAAGCTCCTCACTTATCTCTACTCATCGCGATATCCTTTCTCGCTCCTTGCATGCTCGGGTTCTATGTTAGCGTCGCGTGAATCTAAACAATTAATACACATCACATCAACAACAAGTCGATTGTACAATTAAAGTTCTCCTTTTTATTTTCTTTGAGTCCACTAGTGTGGACCTCATGGTCCCATGTTGCCCAGGTGGGAGGTATTTATGGTGGGGCCCACCTGTTAGAGCCTCGGAGGCGCCATTGCGTGCCCCTTATTTTTTAAAAATTAAACTTTAAATAAAAAGAGGCCAATGGCATATAAGTCGTGGTTTTTTTTTTTTTTTTTTTAGCGAAGGCCGACATGCCGTGGTTTGAGTCCGAGGGTTGTTTGCCCTCTCGAGTCATCTTGGTCCCAGAAGGTGGTTGGCCTTTGGTGGTCCGGGGGCTGATCATCCCCTAGGACAGAGGTGTAATGGCCCTGAGGGCCATGGGCCCCTAAGAAAAGTTGGTACATGCACACGGGAGGGTAAGAAGTTGCTCCCCTCCTCCTCACCATCTCGGGTGTTCTACCCAAGAGTTGGTGGGGGCTTTGGGGTGGGGCCCAACTATGGGACACCTCTTTCTTTCGGCGGGGGCACACGCGACGATAGTGGTAGTGCGGCTTGCTTTGCACATTACTAATGATGATGCGTTGGCGACATCACTTTGTGGCGCGGTTTTGTGGCGAAGTCCTTTGATCCTCTCCAAAGGAATTCCAAACTCGATTAAGATTCTTAGAACATAAGTCCTCCATTAGTTGGTTCTTGTGCTCAAGATACACCACTAATTATTATCAAAACATAGGAAAATGCAATATTCACCATTAATGGATACTAGGAAGAATAAAAGCTTACCTACTTGGTATTGTTTTGAGTACACGTGCTCATTTTCCCTTCGATCCTCTTAAATATCTCCTCTAACTCCTCGTTGATTTGTGTTGAGATAATTAAGTAGTATTAGGGTGACTCACTAGATTATCACAAGTAAATATGTATAGGGTTTCACACAAATAAAATTTGTGAATTCACCAAAATATCCCCGATGTGGGTATTTTAAATGTTCGGGTCATTACAAATACTCCATTATCAAAATTAATTAGTGTATTGTACTATTTTTTTCCCTTACCTAAGGTTTTATCCAAGCCTGAGTTTTCTAACATGATTTTTAATAAAGCAATCATATCAATATCATACTCCACATCAAGATTGTTGAGTCACAGTGCACTTTTTTTTTACTAGATTTTTTCCCACTTAGTTTTTTTCTAGTAGAGTTTTAACGAGACATATTTTCTCGATGAAGTCTCATCGAAGCGGGAGTGTTGTAAATTTAATGAGATGTGGATGACTCTTCTCATTCAACCACTTTCAGTATTCCATAATAGTTACACATATGTAACAAATTTATTCTAATTAACTTCCGATCTTTGGCATTCTTGTAATAGCCTATATAAAGGGCTTACATCTATGTAATAATGTACACATATATTGAAATGAAAGCTCTACTATTTCTCTCTTACCTCCTCTTGTTCTAGTTCTAGTTCATTGTCTTTATTTTCCTTGTTTTAATCCTAGTTAGTTTTACTCACACAAAATATATAATTGTTTAATGCTTACCAAATTTAGTATTACTATAAAAATCAATCCTTTAATAATTATTGAATTAAAAAAATTCACCTCATAGATAGAGGGTGCAATCGACATTACTCATTGGAGACTATTTTAACATTGAATATGTAATTCGCAACTAAATTGGACATCATCTCCACATTGATGACGTGGCAAAAATCACAACCATAATCCACATTTACCATATATATGCGTGTGTGTGTGTGTTCTTTTTTAAATTCATTTTTTACTTTTTTGATTCCCATGTGGTGTCGGCGCCAACCACACTTTCATTAATCCATGTTCGAGCACTATCGAGCCCCTATATAAAAGAGTGGCCCTCAACCAATTTAATTTTTTTCCATTAATGAGACTCGAACTCGATATTTTAGTCTCATTAAATGCGTATAATTGTGTTCATTCTAAGGTGACACATTTTGGACATGTCGAATGGACGCGTATTTGTTGGTGTCCTTTGGATACATATTGATTTATATGTTCATGGATGTTGATGCATAAATTAAAGGACACCATAAGTGCATATCCATATTTGCATGTCCCAGTGGCACTTCTGAAGAAAAACTACATTTAAGGACTTTGGAAAAATCCGTCATGGCCCGTCCCTAAAGGCTTGAAGTGCTAAAGGTATATAATGACGGGATTGGATCCCACAAGTGATTAAAATTTATTAATGACCAGCACCATTCTTGCCTCTAGATTACCTCTTGAACGACAAAAATTACCCCACTACATAAAATTTTCTCGTCACTAAAAAGAAAAATAAAAAAAAATTTTACAATTGCCTTGTCTTCCATCCTTATATGATATTTTTTAGACATTTTGAATTTTACGTGGCATCTTTTAAAGCTCCCAAAAAAACATCAAGTCACATTAAAAAAAAACAAAATTTTTTATTCGTATAATTAAATTACTATTCTTACATATACAAGTTTAAGGAAAGGAAATCCAAATACAATATAAATTTTTGGAGTTCTTTAGCCTCAAACTCAGTATTTTTGATGTTTGGCATAGGTTGAAAATATAAACATTACATATTTAATTTAACATATAACTAAATATTTTTTCTATCTACAAAAAAGACGCTTGATGGTTAGAGTTAATAGCATAAGAGAACCCATCAACTACACAAACAATGAAAGTTGATTATGAGAAGAGTCGTTAGCAAAACGGCGGACGTCCATTTGAACTTGTGAGCTTCACGCAGTCTCCATCCTGATCAAATGGTTTGGAGGTAATTGTGAAGTTGGTGTCGATACTTGAAAAGACTTTCAAAAGACTTTGGAAGACATCAAATTGATGGTTAGCCGAAACACCTCCAATGACTCGGAACTCATGTTTTATGTAGAGCATATTTAGAATAATTTAATTCATGTTTTAGTAACATGGCCATGAATCGACTTTGCTATCACTTTTCATGGTAGAATGTATCTTTCTAGTAGTAGTTACTCAGATGGAATATAATGAAATGCAAATACAAAAATAAAAAATATTTTGAGTGGTGTTTCATTCCATAGCAATGAAAGGAATCTGGCAGATGATGTAGTTGACTAGTCATGTAATGATTTATAATGGGACAAAAGTGCGGAGTGATTAAATATCAAGTATCAAAGAGGCATAGCTAAATTATTGGTAAAAATCAACTTGGAAAACAAAACTTATCAAAACCATGATGCATTACCAGAACAAGAAGATCGATCCAAACCATAACTCTAGAAAAAAAAAACTTTTTGCCTAATGAATCTCTTCACAATTGCTTCAAATTGAACTGAAAACAAGAGAAAGAGAAAAAGAAAATCAAGTCCCAAATCTCCCAAACTCATTAATGGTAACATTAACTATATTTAGCATGAGTGGAAAAACTAATATATCCTACCAAGCTTCATCAAATCTATAAATCTTAGAGCACCCACTTAATTAAGTAGCCAACTAAATATTCTAAAAATCCTCAAGTTAATCATTTAATTTTAATATTCTTCGATATTCAACCTCCACTTATTGTATACTTTTTTAAGAATTTGCACCTTTTACCTAATTAGTTAAGGAGAAATATGCAAAGCACAAATAATTAATGCCTTCATAACGTAAAAGTAGAATTGGAAACAAACACTTAATATTATCAATGGGGAAGTTATTAGAAGAGATGAGCATCATCTTAATGAATTGGGGGAGTAGTTTTGTTCATTAAAAGATATATGCACAAATATGATAATGAGTTTTAGGAGTAAGTAAACCAAAAAAGAACATAAAAAAGAAATAGAAAAAGAAATAATAAATTCCAATATAAAAATCACCTTAATAGATTAAAAGACAAAATGTCGATATATGCAAGACTTTCCATTTGTCTCATAAATTATTACACACTCAGTATAAGAAAAGAATTTATAATCTACCGTTTTTAACAATGATTAAATTTCAAACTAGAATATCAATGGCATTGTAATTCTTTTTGCTACGTATAATAATAATGTGATAGAACACTCGAATTTGATGTATTGAATTGAGAGACAACAACAATTACAAACTCGAAAGTAACCCTGAGAAAGTCTTAAAACTCTCTCACATAACTCTTACAAGAGCTCCTAAATTACATTCTAAGATGATGTAGATCTATTTTCTCTCACTACAAATCGTACCTACAATTTATACTCCTACTACAAAATTACTCAACTACCCCTATAACTAACTTAGACTACACTTAATACTATCACATGTGGTGGTCTCCTAAAACTCTATCATTACTCCCTACTTTAAAAATCCATCTTGTCCTGAGCGTGGCCATAAAAAATGAGACAAAATTTGTGATGTCACCGTACGAAGCAAAGAGAAATATGTGAGGTGAAGGCGAAAGCGGAGAGAATTAATGCAGAAGTCGAATCAAATCCATCTCAATTTTTGCGTACGTGTGAGCAACAATGAGTTAGCCAAAAGCCAACGATGCAATCGATCGAGGCAATTGTGCAAGAAAGCGTCAACCGGTGTTACCAAAATCACCACACATAAGTTTGTGTTACCAAGAAGTTTTCTCAAATTGCATCAGATCATGAGAAGCCTAAAACAATGAGACAATGGCTACATCTAAAATTTCATCTGTTAGAAGCTCAAACCTAATGCAGCTGAGGGGCACCCAAAAACTCTCTAAAGAACATATTATCAAGCACTTGGAATATAATATCAATATATTTACCACTTCGTCCTCGAGTAAAATGACGTAAACTACATCGGCCACGCCCATTTTGCGAAGCAAAAGTTTGATAGGATGATTGACCTTCTAAAAGGACAAGTACAAGAACAACCAATGAGCAAAGTGCTCTATAGCCCCCAAATTGCTTTCAAGGACATTACAAACACCCATACTTCATATGCACGATCAACCGAGAAGCATATTGCACCAACATGGCTTTTAAGAACACCCACAATGTGAGTGGAAACCACAAGTTTGTGATGTAGGCAATGAGAAGTAGTGATAGTAAATCTCAAATACAATCAATCATGAAGTGCAAAGAGGATGGACTCCAGCCTTCAATGCACCACCTAATCAAAAAGAGAAATGCTATGTCATAGCGACCATAGTAACCTATCGCAAATGGGAGCAAACTAGTAAATAAATGAGGTCGACAGTTGAACTGCCATCCATCGTCTGGGCATCGTCAAAGCATATAACGATCCCCGCTTCCCACGAGCCTTCAAAGATATATGCAAACAATCTTCATGCGCAAGGTGCAATGACTAGCAGATCGGCATTACATATGAAATGTATGCCAAGTCCAACTTAAGTGAAATGGAATGAGTGCCTCGTTGAGAACACCAGCTCCATAGATATCAAAGAAACGGCAAAAAGCATCACACAAAAATGTGTCACCACAACCATCGCATGCTCGAAGTGCCTTATGAAATGTAGTAGGAATTTGTGACCCATCGAAAATTTCTCCAAACAAGAAATTAAGGCTGTGAGAACAACAAGAACAACCATAATGCACCTAGAAGAATAGAAGAGCAAAACAGTGCACATTCGAGATGATTCTCGAATGTCACACCACAAGAATGGCCCTCCACCTCATTAAGTGAAATATGGATAGTATGCAAGTCGAGAATAATCTAATGGCAAGATGCAAAGGATATGAAGTTTTGATTGAGAACTCGTACGCATAAATGGTGTAATTCATTGCTTGATTTAGTTGTTGTTCCTCCCATCATCTCGATATCCTCGAACGTCGTGTTGATCACCGTAAGTCATCTTCACTAAATTCAAAGTCGTGTGAACATGTAATAGAATAAGAGATAAGATCAAACTGTCGTTTAAGTCGCATACGAAAATCAACGACAATGATCGCTTGGTTTTAGTGATGATCATGCGAAGCGACCAAAGAGGTGGTGCAATCAAACATCGATCCTTCACATGCAAAAGTAGATTAAAAGCAACCAAAACATCTTCTTTCCTACATGTAGATCGCATAAGTACTGGCGAATCGGGATCGACAAGCAAGATCCGAAAATACTGAGACTTTCCGATTGTTAAATTGAATGGAAGTTGAAGTTTGAATGTGTCGAAACTCTTGCTGCAGTTAAGGTGGTGGATCTGTTTTGGGTCGAGGTTGGCAACAATATTCTCGACAACTCAAGATCATCAGGTGGATCTGTGAGTTGAAGGAAATGATTTTTCATATCCGCAACACCACCTTCCTGATCTCTCTGATTTCACGCGATCCGAAATCGAATGATTGTATCGTCACAAAATTTGGATCACCAACCAATCAAGCTTAGCTCGATGTCGCTGGACTGGTGGATCTGGGCACAGATTCGATGTTGATTGGCCCACGGTTTCAATCCCAACTGGGCAAGATCTTGTCGTCAAGCATGTCGATCAAGCACGCATGGACTCGATCTCGATGCATCAAACTTCGAACCTCCAGCACAACTCACCAACGGCACTCTCCAACGCCGGAATCTTCCTGCAAGACGATCGTGCCATTCACTTCATCTCATTCCTCCGCACGCGATTCGAGAATCGAATCTTCAACCCACGTGTGCGATGCTTTCGATATAATAACTGATAGAACACTAGAATTTTGATTTATTGAATTGAGAAACGACAGCGATTACAAACACATAGTAACCTCGGGAGAAGAGTCTTAAAACTTCATAGCTTCCGACTCTCAAGAAGTTCCCGAATTACATTCAAGATTTACAACATCATTTTCTCTCCCTCATAGCCTTGTATTTATACTCGTACTACGGCAACCACTCAACTACTCCTAATAACTAGCTTGGACTGCTTTGACCAATACTATCGTGGGTGGTCACTCACTGAAACTTCTATCATAATGCTACAGTAGAAAGCAGAGGGAAGCAGGAAGATGAACATAAAGTGAGCAATCGCTATAACAACCGTATGAACAGAAAAGTTAAGTGAAAATAGGTAGAATTTAAAAACTGCTTGTCCACGTATGTCAAAATATGGAAGAATTAGAAGCTATAGTAGTAGCATATATTTCAAAAAGATTAAAGGAAGTTATAGAGGATAAAAATAAGGAATAAAGAATTTTATTTGTCGATGAGCAAAGTAATAAAAAACTTTGCTATTGTTCAAAGCCTGGACTTGCAATGAACAACTATGGCTTGAGTGGGATCTCGATCTCGGCATAGTAGATGCTCTCTCGCTTTCTCCGCCTTTCAGATTCATGAATAGAGATGTTATCTCGTTTTTACTCTTTAGTATCCAGCATATTAAGAGAAGCGGCTCGAGAACTTTGCTATTACTTTTTTTGAAATACGAGAGGAAAAAAGGATTACGTAGTAGGATGAAACACTTCGAGGTTGAAACAATTCACAACAATGAACGCAACAACATATGCCTTAAAAATTAATGCAATAACCACTAAAAGAAAAACTTGAAATTATATCACAGAGTGCTCAGGATCAATTATCTCATTGACAATATTAATGCTCGCAAAGGAATAGATACATAAAAAGTACTTTTTGAAGCCTTAAAATACCAAATTTATGGGCATACGTTGTTTCCTTTGCCAAAGTTGTAGCATTGTATTTAGGATCACAGAATCAAATCCTTAAACCAAAAATAAGTTGATTTCATTATGTGAGGAAGTGAACAAGTTAAATGACCAACCACATG